>CM076068.1:22850000-23377500 GCA_038088235.1 Zacco platypus | reverse complement strand
AGAAAAAAACAATAGACAGCACAAGCCACCTTGAAGTTCTCTTTGCATATACTCATGACTACATTGCCACACTCTTTCCTGCACTAACTCAACCCGGTTTGAGAGGGCAAACTGCATGGACCCCTGTTACTTCTCGCGATTTGTATTTTCAGAGTAAACCCTATTCAAGTGTTTGTGTCTGCGGTCCACACTGAGCCATCTATCAGAGCTAAAGAGCTGTAAGAGGGGCACTACACACAGACACGGCTGTGAGAATGGATTGAGGACTGTGGCCAAACAGAAGACATTAATCAGATACTGGTATTCCCTGCTGGGGTAAGAAGAAGGCTGGTGAAAGCTTCCTTCAGCAGTATACATGAGCACGGGCTCCGTACCACACAGGAAGCTCTCGATGGACCGCACTGAACATGCTGACTGAGGTATGAAGTTGGACTGCGTTACTGTACAAGGTTTGGCAGGACTCTAGTATCTCAAAGCAAATAAAGTGAAAGGAGGAAAGAGGCTGCGAGAAAAAGACAGATAGTGTGCCTCAAAGTACTCACCAATGTCATATCAGGTGAACAAGCACAATTCAGTCCTCAACCACCACCCTAAATAACAAACACATTTAATTTACATTACACACGTAATGTAAATTAAACGTGTTTGTTATTTTTTTGTTATTTTTTTTATTTATTTATCTAAAAATAAAAATTGACTCATTTACTCACTTCTATGACTTTCTGTATTCTGAGGAACACAAAAGAAAATATTTAAAAATAAATCATTAAAAATTATAAAATCAGTTGTTTGTTGTACTTCCAAAAGTACTTCCAAATATTTTTCAATATTCCTAACAATATTTATATAATATACTAATATATAATGTACTAATATATCTCTTTTTTTTCTTTATAATAAATGTTATTAGAAATAAAATTAGTTTTATTGTTATAGATTTTTTTTTTTTTTTACTTTTTTGGGTAGTTCTATATATTATATATTTTTTTATATAATTTTCCATTAATCTGATATGAGTCCAAATTATTTCTGTAGATTTTATTAGAAAGAAAGAAAGAAAGACAGACAGACAGAAAGATAGAAAGAAAGAAAGAAAGAAAGAAAGAAAGAAAGAAAGAAAGACAGACAGACAGACAGACAGAAAGATAGAAAGAAAGAAAGAAAGAAAGAAAGAAAGAAAGAAAGAAAGAAAGAAAGAAAGACAGACAGACAGACAGACAGACAGACAGACAGAAAGAAAAGAAAGAAAGAAAGAAAGAAAGAAAGACAGACAGACAGAAAGATAGAAAGAAAGAAAGAAAGATAGAAAGAAAGAAAGAAAGAAAGACAGACAGACAGACAGACAGACAGACAGATAGAAAGAAAGAAAGAAAGAAAGAAAGACAGACAGACAGAAAGATAGAAAGAAAGAAAGAAAGAAAGAAAGACAGACAGACAGACAGACAGACAGACAGACAGAAAGAAAGACAGACAGACAGACAGACAGACAGACAGACAGACAGACAGACAGATAGAAAGAAAGAAAGAAAGAAAGAAAGAAAGAAAGAAAGAAAGAAAGAAAGAAAGAAAGACAGACAGACAGAGAGACAGAAAGATAGAAAGAAAGAAAGAAAGAAAGAAAGACAGACAGACAGACAGATAGAAAGAAAGAAAGATGGAAAGAAAGAAAGAAAGAAAGAAAGACAGGCAGAAAGACAGACAGACAGACAGACAGAAAGAAAGAAAGAAAGAAAGAAAGAAAGAAAACACTTTTTTTATGCGGCACACTTGACTCACGTAGTGACTAGGAAAGATACAGGACTAATTCCCAAATCCGTGTTTAGAAAGACTCATTTTGAAAAAAATGAACAGAACATGCACTCAAACAAACACATTCAGACCGCAACTGCCACATGTGTAAACTAAGCGGAATTGGAGAGACATACACACATTAGCAATAAGTCCCAGGATTTGTAGTTTGTTCTTTTTGTCATTAAAAAGGTTTTTAAGTAATCCAGGTGTATGCACAGACTACGGAAATCAAGCTAGGCCCAAATAAACAGGCATTAAGACTCATGATGGCCCGGAAAAGGCATGGTAGTGACTTCCAAAATCTTTGTTTAAAGCCACACATCTATCTATCTATTAGGAGCATGAATCTAAGGGGAACAAATACATACAAACAGAAAACTGCCCCAGGTGTACACCGAAGCGGGACGATCTGATACACAGCGACAGTGATGCATCCACGCACTCAACATCTGGACTTTATGGTCTATCCCGGGGCTGATCTGTCATTAGGTCCAGATATGTAGTTGGTAAACACTCACAGATGAGGGGAAGAGCTACACGCCCCCCCACCTTTCAATGCAGTGTGTGTGTGTGAGGGGGAAACCCGATAGCCCTCCTGTAATCAGTCTTGTTAGTGTCCGTGAGCAGTAGCCCCCGTCTAACCTGCCCTCAGTCAAAAACATGGCACTGACGGAAAGAAAGGGCTTACTCCAAACCCAAAACAGATGGCTTTAATGGATGATTGTGTATCCTATTTGTGCCTGTGTGTATTAAATGTTTTGTATTTGAATCAGTGTTGCTGCAGTATGAGTCTTTAAACATTTTCAGAGGGAATGCCCTGATAGGATCACATGCGACATGCTTGATTTAATACACTCCTAGTCAAAAGTTCAAAAAAGCATTTATAAGCTGGTGCTGTTGAACAAAAAAGTTATTGTTTAGGTCTGCATATAAAACACTGTAAAATTTAGATTAACAAAATTTGGTATTTTGTACTTAACAAATGCTGTGCAGTAAAACCTTGTGCATTCTATCTTGCCAGATATACAATGGATGTATATACAATATATATATATATATATATATAGTAAAATAGTAAACAAAAATAATATAGTAAAAATGGTAAACAAAAAAATTATATTAAAAATAGTAAAATTAATACTTGAAAATGAACGAATATTGTGCTGTATACAAAACCTTGCACATTAAATCATGCCATATTTACTGATATACTAAAAAAAAAAATAATAATATAATAAAAATAGTGAACAAAAAAAATGAATAATAATAAAAAAAAAAAAAAATTATTATTTTAAAAATGGTAAACATAAAATGATAGTAAAATAAGCAAAAAGTAAATAAAAATTGAAATTTAAAAATAGTAAACAAAAAATAAAAATGTAAAATTATACATACATACCCATTTTCCTACCCTTAAGAAGTCCAGGTATGGGCATAATATGGCTGTTTTGTTGCAAAAAGACCAACACATTTAGTTTGTCTTTACAATAAAGTGTTTTTCTTCAGTTAAAAATAACATCAGAAAACAGATTTAGCTTCACATAAGTTTTTTTTCTTTCTTTAAATAGTACAATATTTATAACAGGAAGACTTAGTAGTAAGCGTTATGTTATTCATTCATTGTCATCATCCAATCATGTATCTTCTGCTTTAGAAGTCCTCTAACATCGGCATTCATACAGACTGGCCTCCCGGGTTGTTGCACTGGCTTGAGCCCAGCTGGGATCCAACAATAACATTTTTGTTAATGCACGTTTATGGCTAATCCTGCATGCCCTTTGATATCTGATAACATACCCAGCTTGACTGAACGTGGATTAGAAGCCATTCCGGTTCTACAGAGCTGAGTTGTCCTTGTTGTGGGTCCGGTCTGACAGAACATGGATAAAGCAAGCAAGCTGCGATGACTGAGGCAGGAGAGAATGCGTAATTAAAGTGAAGCATCTCCTCTTCAAATGAAGCTCTGAGGAGCTTCAGTTTAATTACAGTTCTTTAGATAAGAACCGGATGGTACACAAGAGAGTGGTGTGTTAACATAATGATTTGGATCCAAAGGAAAAAAAAAATGAAAATGAAAGAGCACCATCATTAACTCAAGTACATTTTGATGCACCATCTTAATAATGTATAAAAATATATGGTGACTATAAGGGGCAAGAATCAAAAAGTGTTAAAAACTTTAAAGAGAATTATAAAGGGCCTTTGTTACTCACTATGTAAATTAGATGTCTTTTCTAACTAGCGTATTTGAACAGGAAGCAGCCATGGTTTGCCCAGACAGAAACTATTTGAGCCAAAAAAAGTGATGTAAGGACCAGACGTAACGTTACACCAGAAACAAACATTTCCCTGATGGTTTGGGGCTCTTACAGTAAACTTGGGCGTTCCCGTTTCATTAACATCAACAATACAATAACACACCAACAACAATACAATAATAATAAACTTCAGGGGTGGATGATTATGATTTCACTTTTTATCTTTAGTTAGTGTGTAATGTTGTTTGAGCATAAACAATATCTTCAAAGTTACGACGCTCAAAGTTCAAGGCAAAGGGAGATATTTTCTTTTACAGAAATCACTTTTTAAGGACTGCAACCAGATGGTAGGGACTACAACGACCTTCTTCCTGGATTGGTGACATCACTAACTCTAAAATTTACATAAACCACGCCCCCAAGAACACGCAACATGGTGGTAAGGCCATGTTGGACTGCTTGAGAGAAGAGGAAGAGTTGTTGTAGAAGAGTAATGTTAATATGCCATCATTTTACACCGAACTGCTTCAGAAACGAGGGTCAATTCAACGCTGGATTTTCACAAAAGATTAACATGACGGCACATGCTAGTGGATGAGTTGAATCAACTCCACAGCAACTACATAAATTTATTCACTAAACATTCAGAAACATCCAGTTGGATTCTATATGTTGTAACTTCGTCCTGAGTCCCTCCATCAGTGTCCGACTCCGGTTTGAACAATGTAAGGCTGAACACCATCATTTTGGCAGCGTGAGATTCTCCAGCTTTGTTGTTGTTGAGCAACTGAAGTGCGAGCTGTTAAAGCTCCGTCATCTTCTGGAAAGCAATGCCTTTGAGGACTTACAGTGCAGGTCTGTTGGAAGAAATACATGCACATGAGTGATGGATCCTTTCTTTGTGTTTCTGGGTTGATTCTGTGGATGAGATTCCACGCTTTGTAGATAGAAAGAAAACTATTTTGTCTGTCCGGATCAAATGATGTATCACAGGTTTATAATGTCCGAAAAACTGCTTTGGAAAATGTGCCTCTAATATTACTATTCTAAACAAATAATATTTGGCAGATATTTTGATTTTAAATAATCTAGTTAAATATTTTTGTATATTACCAAACAAGTTTTATATGATAACCACTTATTCAAACGTGGAAATGATCAGTATCACTTTTACTTCGCTTAAAATTGAGGCCACTTCACCATTTTGTGTGAAGCCTGGCTACCACAAGCTTGTTACAATATCAATCTATCCTTAAGGGCTAACTTTGAAGATGAAAGACACTTAGTCTTGGGCCGTCTCTTAACTTAACCATTGGCTTGGTTTGCTGTAAAGGATTTGGCAACAGTACTAAGCCTGTGGTTTTTGGCATCCAGCACACGCCTGCATGTCTTTGGGGATGCGACAGAGGGAGTCGGTTACGTAAAGGTGGGCCAAGCCCTTGCTAAGCGGGCCATATGCTGCCCCTCTCATGCCCAACGATGGGTCACTATGTGCCAAAACTCACAAGCTGTACCAATTACACCACCCACCTCATCTTTGATACAGTGCCCATCAAAACGTTCATCTTTCTCGTTCTATTTTCCTCGCTTTCTCTCTCGCTCTCCTTGAAAATACATCTCAAACCACAGTTATAGCTTGTTCTCCTTTCCTCATCAATCCATTATCTGTACATTCACTAGAGAGCTCTACTTTAGGTTTTCGAGACATTTTTGAACTGTTTGCCCAAAACAAATATCAAAAAGAGATTTCAGTTTTCTTTCTAGTGCCGTAGAATCGGTGAAGGGGCTTACCATTACTTCCTGGGTCATGCGCCATTCAGAACTGAATTGAGAATGCCTTTGACATTCCACTTCATTTCCTGAGTTTTAATTGAGGTAGTAAAAAGGACATAAAATTGCGATTCAATTTTGAATGTAAGGAAGTACAGTATAATTTAAATTAATTGAAATTCTAACTTTAAATTTTGGATTGGTAGGTCTTTAAGGTATTAAGGATTTTGTTTGAAAGTTTAAAAAACATTGAAGCTTGAAGGTTTTGAAGGCCATTGGCAGGTGTGGCAAAAAGTTAGTTTTAGGCCCTGTTTTTTGGTCTTATGGACAGAGAGATGGATGGATGGATGGATGGATGGATGGATAAACAGACAGACAGACAGACAGATGATAGATAGATTGATTGATGATAGAAATTGGTGTTGCTAAGATGTTCTGGGTGTCATCTCAGTGCAGTACACCGCTGCAGATGCAGGTTGTGCTCTTTGAAAAATTATACTGACTGGTATTTACTGAGCCATTTCTCAGTAATTCTCAGTACCATTTCTCTCTCTTGATGTGCCATCTATCAACACACTAACACATGCACTCACATGTTGGATTTCCATGTTTTATGGGAACTTTACATATAGACATTAGCATTTTTATACCCTACAAACTGTATATTCAATCCTCTACCCCTACCTCAAAACCTACCAAGCAGAGAAAACTTTCTGCATTTTTACATAAAAAAACATCATTTAGTATGCTTTATAACCTGTTTTGGATACAAAGTGTACAAAAACTGTAAAAACGTGGCATTACGTTTCTCAGTCAAATGCATGATGTGTGGAGGGTTTACAGCGCTTCTTGCATATAAACCTGTGTAAAAAATTGGAGCAACCCCCCCTTTGAAGACCCCCAAATTGACCTCCGACTCTGAAAGCTCAACTTTTCCACTTGGCTCTCATTGGTGTTTGCATTTCAGCAGGCCGCAATACAGAAGATAGATGTATTTGCCTAAATCCTGAGAAGTTGACGGGGAGTGAGGAGATCCAAGGACAACAGCAGCCATGACAAGAGGCACTTCAAAAAGAGGTAATGAGTAACTGCAGGTCAGACTCAGAGAAATATGAGGAGAATGACTGCGAAAACGAAAAAGAGACAATAATGTTTGATCCTGAAGGGAGGCCCGACCCCCAAGTCTGACTCCTGCCAGCTTTGCGTCACGCTGAAATCCTTCCCCCTCTTCACATGCTTTCATTATAGCATGAGAGCTCATTAATCAAAGCTCTCCTAAAGGAGAGAGGCTGAACGCTGGGGTGTGAGTGGCCTTCTGATGCTCTACTGCCTCCATGCCCTATTGGACACACATACTTACAAACCCTCTGGTTATATATAAACTAATCTCTTGTAGCTGACTTTTAACTATAATGCATTTACTGAATGCATAGGAAGAGTCTGATTGACATGTAAAGCCACCAACAACAGTTTTTATTCTGTTTTTAGGAGGCATATAGGGGCGTATTTCTCAGAAATGCATTATACCACAAAAATTGATCAGTTAAATAATGACAGCATTTACATGTCACCATTTTGATATAAGAAATCTTCATAAAAAGATCATCTAACATCTATCATAAGGCCAGAGGACACACTATTTTCGTGTTTTAATGAACATTTATCGTTATCATCAAAGCATCCCTATAAATGAAAGAACAGAGTCGGTGAAAAGAACAGACTGCCAGAGCACCCGTGGACTCCACCAGCTGAGCTCCCAACTCTTCCAACCAATCAGCAGATTCATCAGAGACCCCAATCAATCTCACACGCGGAATAACAGAGGGAACATTTCTCATACCAGAGCCTCTGGCGTGTGCAAGTCTGCCTCTGCCAGCATGACAGAGGTGTTTGTCCTGTCTGAATGATTGGTCATATCACCACGAGTGAGTATTTAAAAGGTAAATATGTAGAAGATATGATGAATTTGGCCAAGGATCAAATACAAAACACTGTTTACATTCAGCCTAAAGCCTGTTTCACATTGCATATGATATCTGCCGCCCATTTTAACAGTGGAATTCAGTCGAAATAAACTATGAACCTATTCATCAAGTATCTTTTGCAATATAGACTTCTTTGAATCAACATAAATTACTACT
The DNA here is from genome assembly GCA_038088235.1 of Zacco platypus. Lineage (NCBI taxonomy): Eukaryota > Metazoa > Chordata > Actinopteri > Cypriniformes > Xenocyprididae > Zacco > Zacco platypus. The sequence goes on along the minus strand of CM076068.1, from coordinate 23,369,540 downwards.
TTTCACTCAAAATAACAAAAAACATGAATGTGACTGAATCCAGATCATTTAAAGGGATAGTTCACTCAAAAATTAAAATACTGCCATTAATTACTCACCCTCATGTTGTTCCAAACCCATAAGACTTTAGTTTCATTTTCACTACGCAACCACCATTTTGACGCTTCAAAAAGTTCATAAAGAGATCATAAAACAAATTCATATGAATTGAGCGGTTTAGTCCAAATGTTCTGAAGAGACTTGAGCACTTTATATGATGAAAAGATTGAAGATTCAGGCTTTTATTCCGGGTATTACGGGTTTGGAATGACATGAGGGTGAGTAATTAATGACTGTCCCTTTAAAAATTTGACATCTACACTTTGTGATATGGGTTGTTTTCTGAGTAGATAAATGTAATAGTGATCCATATTACCATGTAAATCAGACTTCATGACAATGAAATGTGTAATAATTATCAATCCCAATAATTATATTATTCATACCTGTTATTAAAGGGAATATTCAATACAGTAACCCAGAAATCATTTTATTGCCTGTATAAAGCTGTAGTTTGGATACACAGCACAAATACGGTCAGGCTGAAAGCAAAATGTGAACCTGATTTGGTAGTAGCTTCTCTTGTGAACTATTTGAGAATCTGGTGTGAAATCTGAGGAATATATCTGCATGTACTACATATACAACATAATTAAAAAATGTAATTTATTCCATTCTTCAATGTCAAATGATCCTTCAGAAGTCATTCTAATATGATGCTAAAAGTGACATTTCATATTATTACCAACGTTGAAAAACAGTTGTGTTGCTTAATATTTTTGTGGAAATTGTGAAACATTAAATTTATTATAAATATCTTTTCTGTCACATTTGATCAGATCAGTGCATCTTTGCTGAATAAAAGTATTACTTTCTTTAAAAATTAAATTTTTTCTTTTTTGAGTGCTAATGAGCATACAGTGACAGCAACTCAATCTGTGTCAATATCTTCTTACATCACTCAAACATGTCAAAACGAAAAATGCTTCTTCTGTCAGCTAACTCTGTCATTCTTCTAAAGCTTTGAAACATTCATCATTTTTCAATCTTTCTGCTTTTTTGGATCTTGTCTTCAAAATTAAAATTGATCTCAATGATAGAGCTAACCACATTACACACCAAAAAAGTCTTATAGACGGACCGATGCTACGTTGCTGAACATAAATATGTGCAGATTAATGTTCATAAAGTAGGAAGAGGGAGGAGACTGGAAGACTTCAAGAGTGATGGGTGGGGTCAGAAAGGTCCATCAACCACTGATGAAGTCACACCACATCAGTCAGGCCCACCCCAGCCCCCATAATCGCCCACAAACATATGTTTCACAGCCTATTTCCTCAAATCGCTATTACTCAAACCCAACCATCACTCTGGTACTTCTATAAGAGTGGTGACTCACTGGAATTACTGAGCTATCTTGACATGCTTCAGAATATTGTAAACATCACATCGTAGGGGTTTTATTTTCTTAATTACAATATGTGAATACACATGTCATATACTGGGGCTTTAAAGGAAAGTTCAGAAGCAGTATGTTCTTAATATCCAACCAATCACACTGCTGAGGGTATATGAACAGCCAAATTCATACCTCACTCCTTTCCGTAGTTCTTCTGGCATCCCTCCTTCAACTCCAACTTTACTTTCCATGGTTTGTTCCGGAGATGAGCTGTGAGCTTATGTGGAGTGTCGTATTTGAAACCTTGAGGACAGAAAACCAGATATGTTTATTCTTTTCCATTCCTCTTAAAGATTCTATGTGAACTTGAAAAATTAAATGTGCAGTCATATTGCAGTTTAAAATACGTATGCATACAGTTATGTTAAACAAGGTCTTAAAGATGTCTTAAGGAATTATTCTTTTTTCACATTTTCAACTTGTTTTACTGTATTGCTGCTGTTTGAGCATGAAAACGTCTGCAAAGTTACAAAGCAAAGTCCACTGCAAAGAGTTATTCTCTATATCAGTACGCATTGTTTCTGAATTCCCTGAAATGCCTTGATTGTATTCTTGAGTTTTCTTCCAGAAATGCACACATCACAATATTCCTCATTTAAATTCCCGCCAAATTAATATGTAAAAAAAAAAAAAAAGTGGACGAGGCCTGCTTCAGTTGAATTAGAAGTGTGTTGAAACTCACGGTTATGGTAAGGGGAGTGACATTTATGAAACACACTCAAAGCATTTGATCAACATACTAGTCCATCCAAACAATCAGAGCACACAGCGGAAGGAGGGGCTTCATAGAGACCAGAACTAATCCGAGCGTTACTGACAGACTAGGAAGAGAGGTGCTGCAACAATGTAAAATATTTAAAAAAAAAAAATAATGTGTTTTTTGAACATTCAGGCATGCAAACCTATTCTAGAACACCAAGAAACAAAATCAAGACTTTGTAAAAGGGCAAAATGGCCTCTTTAAATATAGGCTACTCTTTAAAACATACATCTTGCATATCATGGTTTAAATCTTATATTTTTTCCTCAAACTAAAATTCATGAGGGAAAAACTGCTTCATCTATTTACTAACCACAAAAAGAAACAGTGAGCTGCTTCATGTCAAACTCATGACAAGAGTTACGATGGGGCAGATATAACCCTCTGAGAGCAGTGCGGTTCATGCCAGCCTGACGATTCCATGAAACACAGGAAAGAGTTCCACATTCCAGTTTTGGAATTGACTGGAGATTCTGTTTCCATTCTTTGTGTTCTCTCGCCATTAAATTTGGAGACGGAAATAAATTCCAGAAGTGTTTTAAGGGTGGAGTATGAAAACTAAAACAAGAGGAATAGTCACTAACTCGTTTTAATGACTTTTGTGTGTTGATGCAGACATGAAGTCTTTGTCCATGAAATGGTCCATTGTGGGTTATTCTGGCGCCTCCTTCATTCTGCTGATAATCGAAGCGATTATAAAGCACAATCTGTACCAAGTCATGCATCAAAACACAGTTTCTCAACATTCAGATGATCATAGAAATACTCAGAGATCCTGAGGTGGTCCATTATAATTAGTCTGTTATCATTAATGTTCAAAGAACTCCAAGAAGTCCAAAAGATCGGTTTTATTTTCTTATCATTCTTTTGCAGTGGTGGCCGACTTAATGTAATACTCAGATTACATCTGGCCCTCAAAGACACAAACTAATTGCTCTGTCAAAGCGTTAACTGTCCCTTCAGTGGCTTGATCTGTGGACAGAGCATAAGAAACTGAATGCTGAAATGGATTATAGGATAATAATCTTATTATTATTTAAAATCTATTCAAGCCTATATTTTCTTAAATGTCAGGATAAAGACAAGTCATAAAAAGAAACACCAGCCAACCAACTATACAACCAATTATATTATCCAACCAACCATCTTTTTTTATACTACTTTTAAGTAACATAAGCTTTAAAAAAACAAGTCAAATACAAAAAGTCTAGTTTCTCGTTTGACTATAATAACATGTATTTGATCAAAAGCGATTACTCCAGTCTTCAGTGTCACATGATCCTTCAGAAATCATTCTAGTATGCTGATTTGGTGGTCAAGAAACATTTCTTCCTCTTATTATTATTATCCTTTTGTGAAAAACAGTGATACTTTTTTAAAAGAACAATATTTATTTCAAATATACTTTTTTGGTAACAATGTAAAAGACTTTGATTCAGCAAGGATGCATTAAATTGATCAAAAATTCTTTAAAGTTTTTGTTTTTTAATAGTATATAGTAGTATATACAGTATATATGGTTGAGTCCATCCCTAACATGTTAAGCTACACTCAAATGAACCTACTATAAAGACATGCCAACCAACTCTTTTCTTGATTTCCTCCCAATTTTCCCCCCATTAGAAAGAAAGGGAGAAAATAACATTTTGGAATTACTTTGAAGATTAAGATGCTGTCTTTGAGAGCATCCATCTTTGGCTTTGCTCAACAAGCCCATCTTAAATGCATGCACACACACACAATCCAAATGAGTGCACCCCACACCAAAGAGAGCCGTCCGTTGTAACGATGTGCTCAGCTCTCTAAATTAGCTGAGCTGGTTTAAAATATGTAGTCTGTGAACCATCAGCACTGCAAATGGCCATGAGTGTTGACTCCCCATAATCTGTCTCTATTAAACTCTCTCCCAGCACGCTTTGAAGTACTATGTTGAGGAGAGCGCGTATGTGTGCGTGTGATCACGTATGTCCACGTCATGTCAAATAACATCAAAGTTACTTAACAGGAAACGCAGTCTGGTCCTAATTCATTTATTTGACAATGCACCAAATTAGGGAGCTCTAAATGTAATGGTTTGTTTCACACAAATTGCGCCGACCTGTGTGTCGTGTAAGGGTCACAGTAGGCGTTTTGAGGACCTGATCATTTTGCTCGGGAACAAGCAGAAAGCATTCACAACCACCAGTACAGCTCCAGGGACAGGTGCTTTGGGTACATCCCTGCAATACACAGAATGCAAAAAGCAGAAATTAGTTCAATTAACGTATCCATGATACTTACATACACTGAAAAAAAAAATCTAAATAAGTTTCCAATGAGCATTTTCATTCAAATCTACTTGAAATAAATCTTTAAAGCAAAACTAATTTATTTAAGAAGCAAAACCGCATTTTAAAGATTGGTTCAAGGATTTTAACTGACAAAAATACTCATGAAGAATAAATTTTGTAACATTATGTATTAAAAAATGCTGTATTAAAGTATATTTGATAAAACTAACATGTATAGATGTTCTCAAAGTTAATAGACATAAGGTGTTTTATTTCAGAGGCCATTAACAATCCTTCTGGGAAACCAAAAGGAATGCTTCAGGGAGACTGAATCTATATAAATTATTTTAGATAAAAGGATCATCTAAATGACAAATGAGTAACTAGTCTTCTGAAATTGAATATCATAACATTTTTGGCTTCAAAACAGATTTATGTCCGGTTCAAAAAAATTGGATGTCATAATTATACATATCATGCCTAAGAATTCCGGATGACTTTTAATTCTCATTTTCCGTCTCATTTAGATTGACAATGCTGTGTTTTTTGTCTTACTGTGCTGCCAAATTCTTTCACTTGTTTTTAAATCGTTTACACTTTAAACAAGGAATATGGAATGAAAAATATGAAATATTCCAACATATGGAATGTTGCTTCAAGTAAATTTGTCTTGTTTCTAGGATTTTAACAGGTAAATTTGACAAAAATACTAATTAAATAATAAATGCTATAACATTATTTTATGCAAATGTATATTTGAATCAAATATACTTACTTTTATATTTGATTCAAATATACTTTTGCATAAAATAATATTATAGCATTTATTATTTAATTATATTTGATAAAAGTAAATCAACTTTTAGGAGAACATGTAGACGTCCTCAAAGTTAATAGACATCAACAAAACTTCAGTTTTGATTTCACAGGCCATTAACAATTTTTCTGGGAAACCAAAAGGAATGCTTCAGGGTGACTGAACCTATATAAAGTACATTATGAATGACTTTAGATAAAAGGATCATCTAAATGACAAATGAGAAACTAGTCCTCTGAAATTGAATATCATATAATCTTTGGCTTGAGACTTGAACAGATTTAAGTCCTGTCCAAAAACTCCCTGATGGATATCATAATTATACGTGTAATGCCTAGAATTCCGGATCACTTTTAATTCTCATTTTCCGTCTCGTTTAGATTGACAACACACAGAGAAGCGCCATGACGCCCATATCAACATCCATCAGCTGGCTAAAATGAATCAAAATCAGCACAAAATCAAACCGAAAGAGATACAGCGATCCAGCAGGTGTGGATCCCAGATGAATGTGTCCCACAGGAGAATCTGGAATGGTAAGAATTAACCATTAGTGTAAAGAGTATAAGGTTCTGAAATGATCCATTGTGTATGCGCACCTAGTCGCATGTGCATGAGGAAGCATAACTCAAAAGAGACTCATGCCCTTGACATTGTCTGGTCATCCATTCCTTTTCCTATAGATCATTCCATTTATGATTCTTCCCTCTCACAAACAGGCATTCATAAAAGCAGCCTAATGTCAAAGACAGACAGCAAGACAGACGGCGAGTCTGTCCACATCCTCCCTCATTGGTCACAGATCGGAGATGGATGAATGTGATAGTAAGATGAATCGGTTTAAACTAGAGTAATGTTAGACTGTGTCGTTTGTTGTGAGTTATTACCGGTGTCGAGTTGCAGCAACTGGACAGTTACGATAGTCGATTTGCATGAATAAAATCCAGTGTTTTTTATCATGGTACATTTGAAATTTGACATAAAAATATAGTGTGTGATGACATGACTTACTGGCGTGGCACAGTCTCAAATGATCACTAAAATTGAGCAATATTAAGTCAAAATTATTACGGAGGTTGCGCAGATGTGCACAGGCTGCTAAACTTGGTGCGAATGAGGCAAAGAATAGGGAAATTGTCCTTGCATTTTCTTTATTAAGCTGATAGGTAGCAGGCCACACTGCCTCAGGAAAACGTGCAAAATGGAGAGCAGAACTTTCCACTAAACATTCCTCATGCACACATGAGTGTTTTCAAACCAAGCATCTCATGTTGTATCACCGTTCTGAGCCATGTTAAAACCCACATTGCCCTCATAGCACAAACACAAACATTGTCAAGCCCTTAGAGAGCTCCAGGAGGAAAAGCCAAAGTCATTACATCTACAATCTATATCTTTTTGAAGCGTAGCACTCATAATCTGAGGAAGAAATACATAGCGAGTACCGGCTCAGAGCTCTCTAACCCAAACAAGAGAGAGATGAATGTAGAGTGAACGGGTGATGAGAGAAGAAGGAAAAGCTCTGCCGGTGGAGATTACATCATTCCATTGAGATGTAGAGATTAAATTGTGGTTTGGATCTGAAGCTTTGAGACCACAGTGTTAGACTGCTAAAACCAGAAATATTTTTGGTGGTTTTTGCCCATTTTATAGCATAAATGCTTTTTTCTTGTTATAAGACAGTGTGTCAGTGTTAAAGAAGGACGTTTAACTGATTTTGAGGGGTCCAAATGTCCCCATGCAGAAACCTAAAATCACCAAGATTTTGAGCAGACAATGGTGAGCTTTAGCTTAATAAAACATCTTACATGCTAAATCAGTTTAGTCATAAAATAATAGAAGAATATAAATGTTTGAGTAAAAATCAAAAGTGAACAATTGTAAAAAGAAAAAAAATTAAATAACTGCTGTTGTTTTGAACTTTCGGTAACTCTTTTGTTTTGGGTCCAATTCTCACTATTAACTAGTTACTTATTAGCATGCATATTACTAGGATATTGTCTGTTTATTAGTACTTATAAAACACATATTAATGCATTATTTTGCATGACTATATTCTACATCCCATAACTCAATACCTAAACTTAATAACTACCTTACTAACTATTAATAAACAGCAATTAGAAGTTTATTGAGGAAAAAGGTAATAGTGAGGATTAATCAATAGTGAGAATTAGGCCCTAAACTAAAATGTGATTGAATTTGATTATATATGAGCTCATAATAAAAATATGTGACTTATGATTGGAGGATCTGAGTGCAGAGAAAGGAGATCTCAGTAAGGGGTTCATATTAGTGATTAGTCATATTTAATATTTAAAGTGTTAATTATATTTATATATATATATATATATATATATATATTTTTTTTTTTTTTTAAAGCGTATAAATATTTAAAACTTTTTGTTCCTGAAAAAAAGCATCATGAATTTCACAAATAATAAATAAAAAAAAATCATGTCATGGAAAATAAAAAAATAAAAAAATAATTTGTTTAATAATAAATAATGAGTAATATATATATATATATATATATATATATATATATATATATATATATATAAAAAGATTTATTTTTGGCGCTTTTGACTTTTATTAGTAAATGACATTCCATTGACAGGGAGTGAAGTGGGAGAGAGAGAGGGGGACAGGATCAGGAAAGGTTCACGAGCCGGGAATCAAACTCAGGTCACCCGAAGCGCACATTGCCCACAAGGACATTGGCCACTGACTAAAATAATATTTCTTTCATTTTTCTTTTTCAGCATGATGTTTGGCATGCAAAAAACCCTCAAGACAAGACCAAGACATTCAACATTTAAATCATGAAAATTTCACTCACGTTTCGCCCTGTTTGTTCCTGTATTACCATGTGTATTTTCTTTCTCAGTGCCTTTCTCCTTTCCTTCCTCACTCCTCATCCTCTGCACTTGTCTTTCTCTCTGACCGGAGGAATGAAGTGATGCTGACCTTTTGATAGTGACTAATATTAGGAAATGTCAATCAAACACCTCCTGGGAATGGAACTTCTTGCTTTACACCTAAAATAGCACCATACCATGACTTTTTGTGAGACATCACTGTAAATCATTTGGATTTATGTTACCAGACAGCAAGATTATTACTTCATGCAAGTTTGACACTTTTAGACAGAAAGCAATTTATGGGAAATGGATATGAAGTACTTTTAGAAATGAGAAGTGATTAATCAATGTTTAGGACTGATAAACAGAACCACTCACATAAGTTTTACTCCCATCCCTATTCTCTCCAAATCCACCTCTACACTGTCAACTCTCTGAAGGAAATAACTTCTCGTTCTCTCTGAACAAATGATGTACTCCATTCACACTCTCCATCCTGAGGCCACTGTTTCCTGCTGCCCTTATCTTCCTGATAAGCCTCATTGCTGCTGGAAATCTGGCATGAGGAGGGAGAAAGAGAGCGAGACAGCCTTATCTTACTTCTACTGGTTCTCTGGCTGACTGAAGGCCAGGCAGGTGGCTTTCCATTGGGTGCGAGTTTCTCCGGAGGCTTCTAGGAGTCTGGAACCTTCTCCAGATTACAGAGTCTCACTCAAGGTCTTTTATGACCATGTGAAAGCAAACACAAGCAAAAACACGAATTCAAGCATTGGAAATTTAATTTTAGAGATTTTTCAGAATCCCTTATACTAAATTTTAAGCTACAAAGACAAAGTGACGCAAAGTGACATGCTCTATGCTAAAACTTGCATAACCGAAATAAATATCATGGCTCAATGTATTGGACTGCATACTAGAGTTGTTAAGCCACGGCACAAATGGAACAAATGGGCTTAAATATAATCCATAACAAAAAATTATCCTACATTGAGAGATAAATATAAGAAACTTTACTGAACATCAAATCCACTTTATCGAACAGCGAATCTGCTTTTTAGTTTCTCTAATCCTTCAGCTTCATGTGCTAATAAACTTTCTTCTTGTATAATTCCCATCTTGCCGAGGGCTAATTAGGTATGAAAAGCTTCATTAACTCTTCTAAATGATAGCTCACCTCAGGGCATGGCCACAGTGTGAGTTTCACAAAACACTTAGTCAGCTAATCATCGCTGAGAGTTTCCTTAGGATACGCATTATGAATGCATTTTAATAGGCTTAACTATTCCCTTAGCAGTGTATGTGTATGTGTGTGGCCACTGTAAGCAGGCACAATTCATATTAATGTGCTATATTAGGTAGCACATTCACCAAAAAGTGCTTAATTGCACTCACAAACATGCATATGACCCAAATCATCCATCGTTTATCATTTGGAGAAGTCTCTAATGGTTTTGAGGCTGTCTGCTTATATTAATGATAAATGTATCTGTCAACACTTACAGTATTACACTAATTCATTTAGACAAAATGAAGGGTGCTAATAGAGCAAAACAGAAAACATCTACTTCATTCAATTTTGTATTCAAAAATGTTTTACTTATTTCACTTGTATTCTGTCATTCTTTACTCACACTCATTTCCTTCCAAATCTGAATGACTCTCCTTCTTCTGTGAAACACAAAAGGTGAATTTTTTAAACATATACTGGCCACTCTTTCTAAAATAATGGAAGTGAATGTGGAAATAAAGCCAAGTATGGAACTGTCAAACTCCAAAATGCCAAAAAGCTCAATATAGTGTCATAAAAGTACTTTTTCTGCACAATTTTCTGAAGCCATGTTTTAATTTTGTGAAGACATTTAAGTTAAGAGAAATCAAGACATTCAGCTTAAATCTGCTTGGTGCACTTGGTAAAAGTAGAGATGTCTGATTTGCAGATAGAAAAGTGAGAACTTGGTTACACCTTATTTTGATGATCCCCTTTGTGTTGAATATAAGTTAGTTGCACATATACGTCAACTAACTCTCATTAAAATGAAGTGTTAGCAGATATTAAGTAAACAGAGAGAACTAATACTCTATTACTACATAGTTCTGGCATGAAACTCTAGATGGCTTAGGCTGTCATATCGTGCTCATTTGGTAACAATCACGTCATTATCTACATAGCACAGCTAATTAGCAGTGGCCAATGAGCTGCGGCTCAACATTCAGACAAATACTGGAAGTGTTTGCCGTTAGCAGTCTGTAATGCGCTTTCAGAAACCCTCCACCTTCCCCAGCTCCACCTGTATAGATCTGCTACGGAGGTTAATTCATGTATGTTACATGTGAAGCAGCAGCAGCAGCATGTCTTACATGCTCACAGCAATTTCTGTGAATTTATTGGCAGTAGTAAGTCAAGACCAAATGCATTAACATTTACATATCCATTATGCCAATCTCTATTAGCAATCTCTAAAGAGTTTTCAAGACAGAAATACTCTAATGAGAGTTAGTTGACCTGTAGGTGCAATGTTCCTTATGAACTAAACATCAAAATAAAGTGTTACCAAAACAGACCAATTCGGTTGTCAATTTCAACTCACTTAATAACTTGAATAACTCACCATTAATTAAAATGTCTCCTTTTGTGTTCCACAGAACATCACAGAGTTTGGAGCGACGTAGGGTTGTGTGAATTAAATTTTTATTTCTGATGGAACTAATCCTTTAAGACACCAGCTGTGTATAAGACTGTGAGTGTTAAAGCATTTATCAAGCATAAATGTTTGACTATAGGATATATATATATATATATATATATATATATATATATATATATATATATATATATATATATATATATGGTTTTGTCAATTACATGCCAATGCTGAATAGTTTTGTTTTATAGGAAATTATTTCTGATTCTCTGGGCCACAAACAGTTGTTTTTAGCATGTAGCACTACCCAGAGTTAGGTTTCAGAGTGACAAACTTACAGTTCACTGCTCATACATCAAAAATTGGAGACCAAGACAAATTCATTCCATTTCTGACTTGGTTGCAATTACAGTTTTGTTGTTGTTTGTTTGCTACAGCTTAAGGCACGCCAGGCTATTTAAACTGGAGTTCCTGTATTGCTTTTCAAAGCTCCGGAGGTACTCGGATATTTTTATGGTTTGGCGTATTCAAGTCAAAGAAATTGGGGAAACCCAAGCTCTTCCACTGGCATTCCTCTGCATTTTTACGATGTGCTTACCAAAAGCAGCACACATTTGTTTAGCCCAGCCACTGAAAAACTGTAGGAAAGAAAGGGGAGAAGATACTATATGATTAAGGCCACAGTGCCCTGCTTCATTTTTCTACTTCTTTCGGTTTTCATAAATCTGAATTTATCCAGTGACATACAGCAAGATAATTTCATTCTTCTTTGTTTATGCCTTCTATGTTTATGTTGTCTCCCTTCATTTGACAGGAATGAGATGCACTTATACTGTGAGTATTGCCTGAAAAATCAAATCACAGTTTTAGTAGATTTAGACATTTTTAAGCAGATAAACACAATTTTTAAAATATAGTCTGAAAATGCAATGAAAATGACAGTCAATGCAATCTTAAGAAAATTAAATTAAGCCTGTTCATTCAACACTTTCCACCAAATCCAATTTACTTCTAGATAAAATCAAAATCAAACATGAAAATAGTGCTTTAAAATAGAGTTAAACTTGATGCCAAGAAAAATGTTCAAAGAAACCTAAAGGGTTTCACTTTTCCACTCTTTAAACATATTTACAACATTCTGTCAAGTCAAGAACTTTTACAATCAACAAAGAACCATATAGACACCACAAGGACCCTACATTGTGAACCTAAGAGTTGTTTGATATGTTAATAATCAAGGTTGTGTGATTTACAGTTTCAATGCTACATAAACACTTAAGAAGGCAAAATATTACAGCATAGTGCTTTACTTACAGCATAGAAAAGGAAGGTGGAGGTCTTTCCGATGTCCAAAACATCAAAATATATCCCGTGTGTTTTCCTCAGGCTCTGGCAGTCAAAAGAACCTGTTCTCTCGCTAACTGAAAACGAGAAAGAGCCCCTCGGAGAACCCCCTTCCTGCTCAAACTCAAACAATTTAAGAAATGATGAATAAAAACATCTAACCCCGTTAAGGAAACCGAGTGAAAATCCTCATAACACTCTGGAAGCATAAGGGAGGGAACCTGATATCCACGTAGCCATGGGGAATGCCATGCAACAGGCAAGCCTGTCTCTCAGTCTGCTTTCAGCTACACTAGATTACCTTTCTCGGGTCCCATGAGGAATATAGGTGGTGTGAAATGTCAAGAATGTTACAATCAGATTTGACATGAAAAGAAGATTGTTTCATACAGACTCTGTTTCACCTCTGTTGCTTGCACTCTCTCCTTTTCCTCTCTCATTGCTCATGTGCGTTTTTCGCCAACTGCAAGGTGGTGTGTTGATTTGTCCCTGACAGGCTGACGAGGCCTTAGCCCTAAACTCAATTTTTAGACTTTTAAGGTCAAACTAAAGTGAACCTATTTACTTTCTATTAGCTTCTTTTCCCTTTTCACTGGTGTTATATGACTCATGTTTGGTGTATGACATCTCTGGCCTAAGAGATTTGAAAGCAGTGGCTTTCATAAACTGCTCAGACTAGTCTTAGACTTGTCATAATGTTTTAAGTCAGTTACATAAAAAGGTAGATTAGTCTAATTTGATTTTGAAACGCCTGATTACCCCTACCTAACTGCCAGTGGGTCAGACTAATTCTTCTTATTGGTGAGCTTCGGCGGTACTGTGATTTGAGTCCATTTCAGTCCATTGTTTCATTACTTCAGTCTATCAGGAGCTTTAAAACTGCACAGTCAGCTGCTATCCATTCGACCACCTTATGGGTTTCTGAGCCAATCTAATGTCAGGTATATTGATCTTTTTTAAAACGGCCCCAAGCTAAGACTATGATTGGAGTTTGGGTCACTAGTATTTGCAAATTAACTGGCTGCATAATGCAATTCAATGACTTTAGAGACTTGTACAGCAAAGTAATCAGGTCTATTTTGTTTTCTTAAGCTTTGCTGAGGTGGATAATTAGACTACCTTCTTCAATGTGAGTCCCAGAGGTTATCACTTTGGTGCTGATACAACTTGGAGAACAACGGAAATGGAAAGCACAAAAAACAAAAAAAACAAGTTCAAATTCTCACTATTGATTATTCCTCACTATTATCTTTTTCCTCAATAAACTGATAATTACTGTTTATTAATAGTTAGTAAGGTAGTTATTAAGTTTAGGTATTGAGTTACAGGATGTAGAATACGGTCATGAAAAAATAAGGCATTAATATGTGGTTTATAAGTACTAATAAACAGACAATATCTTAGCAATCTGCATCCTAATAAGTAACTAGTTAATGTTGAGAATTGGACCCAAAACTAAAGTGTTACCTAATATTTTTCTATGACAAAATGATCTAGCCTATGCAATTCACAATATATATATATATATATATATATATATATATATATATATATATATATATATATTTATTTATTTATTTATTTATTTATTTTTATTTTTTTTTAAAGCTCTATACCAGTGGTTCTCTTTTTTCCCAGTCTTACTTAAGTCTCACGGCCCGCATATCATTTACATATGACGCCACCAATGGAAACCAATCAGATTAAATGTTATGGTATTAGCAGATAATATCATTATTATACTTCTTCATATCAAAGTGAAACTCTCCTGTTCAATAAACTCACACTACACAACACTGAGCGCATTGTTACAATCTGACAATATCAGGCCCTTTTTTTTTAATCGATTGAAAATACAAGTACATCAAACAAACACATCGAATTTGCATATCTTTTGACATTAAAGGTTTTGCATTTGTCAAGTACTTTACTACAGAGCAAACAAAGGCTGCCCATCTCGCTCATTGACATTCTTCTTACCTTCACTGCTGAAGCTACGACTCTTCTTGTTTACAATGTGTTCCTTCATTGGTATGTCCCTCATTTCGTTTTTCTCTTCTAATAACAAATTTGTCCATTTTGATCCCTAAATTCACAAAAAAATAATGGCTACTATTGGAATTCTCCCAAAGCGCGCACTTTTAAGTATTCGTTACCTGAGCAGGCTATTCAGTATTTAGTAGGTCTGCGCATGTCTGAAAATATTACATGATCACAAAATGATTTTATATGACAAAAAACATTAAAGTTCAAACTTACATTCATGTAATCCATTTTAATTTAATTTTAAAACAAAAATAAATTGTAAAACAAGAAGTTATTTTTTAAAAGTGGTTGGCTTATCGTGGGCCGCATTAGCATTCGTGACGGGCTATAACTGTGTTGTATTTCTCCAAAGGAATTTTAATGACAAAGTGGATACTGAGAAGTCTGTTAAGTCTTATGATTTATTGAAGAGAAACCTCTGAGCAACATTCTCCTCTGGGTATTTGGAAGACAACAAGGCCAATCTACATATATTTGTTTAGAAATATGTGCTTTCTCGAGGGCTTTTAGTGGTTGGAAGGGACGATTGGTTGAGTGCAACTAGTAGAGCTCCTCGGGGAACGGTATGACCAGAGCTCATGGCTCAGGTCTCTGAAGGGAGTAGAGGTGGCTCAGGCCTGTAAGGAGGCAGATGGCCCTGGTAGAGTAGGAGCCATACAATTTCACGCCGAATTTTGTGCAGATGTGTCTGCGGTAACTGAAGCGAGAGGCTGCAGGAGTCAGTGACAGCCTTGATTGATACTCCCAGAGTCCCACTGTGTACTCCTTCCACATAACAAAAAAAAATCTCTTAGATTTACCTCCCTGACCAGTTAAAGGAATAACTCACCCAAGAGTGAAAATGCTGTTATCATTTGCTCATTTACCCTTATGTCATTCCAAACCCATATGATTTTCTTTTTTGTATGTGCATGTAATATAAATGGATACATTTTCAATAACATACTGGTTGCTCTCCATGCAATTACAATGAATGGGGGGAGGAGCTTTCAAGATACAGAAAGGATGCGAAAGCATAGAAGTATGTGCGCTATATTGTATGTCTTCTGATATCATAGGATAGCTTTACTGTATGTAACAAACAGATTGCAACTTACTTGAGAACTCATGAATCAAATCATGAGTTTGAATTATTCAGAACAGTTTTGTGAACTGGATCCCCCAAACGGAATCATTGAAAAGATCTGACTCAAAATAATGATTTGCTCACAAAAGAAACTTCACTATTTCTCTCATTATGTGATCTCTCATATTATGACAGCCTTAGACCTCATTAACTTTCATTATAATGAAAATACTGGCATATTCTTCAAAAATTCATCTTTTGTGTTCCACAAAAGAAATCAAGTCATAATGAATGAACAATGATGGAATTTTCATTTCTGGCTGAAATATTCCTTTGAAAACATACCGAATATTAGAAGATGCATTTAAGTTTCATCACTGGAAACCAAGAAGAATGAGTGAATAATCCAGAGTAAGTACATTTCAAAGCACTGGACCGACTCATGGACATTGATGGGATACAGCTGGTTAAAGGGTATTTGCCTTTCTCATGTTCTCTCTCTCACACACCAGTGTTCTGGCTCTATTGACAGAAAATGAATGAGTTCATCAATCAATTGACTGCATTATTAAGCAGGTCTTAATTATGCCTCGAATAACAACCCTGCAGTAACGCGCAATTAAGACAGAATACGAAACAAAGGAACACGTGGATTCAAGGCACTCTTCATTTTTACATTTTCCATATTTTTTATTCAATTTGGAACTTGTGAACAGATCTTTATTTATTTATTTACTTACAAACCATGTGAAATGGATTTATTCAGCAGTCTGAAACAAACACTTTAATCATGGTTGCAATCAGCCTTAAACTTCCTCTTGGCAAGTGAACGACATTTTTGGCTTCTTCACAAATAAAATGCATGCTGGTGGAGAGAGAGAGAGAGAGAGAGAGAGAGAGAGGTACAGATACTTTTCCATTCATTTAAATCACTGTGCCATTTTTCCTTGGAAGGTAGGAATTTCCCAGAGAATGAGCCTATAACGGGCTGGTGATGCACTATTGGTGTGATTCATTGGTGGTTGAAAACTTACCAGACATTTCATTACCAGGACATTTGTCTTATTCAATGCCTTCTTAATGTGCCAGATTTTGGTTTGTGGCACTTCAAATGAAACTAAATGAAAATACAGATCGCCAACCTCAAAAATTCATCAAGCTTTGTTTTTTTTGCTTGCGTATAAATTGACAAAAGAATGTCCAACTCACTTCCGTTCCTTAACCTCTCAAGCATTGAGATGAAGAACATTGGGGTTATTTAGGTACTTTAATACTGTCATGTTACCAGCTACACAAAAGAGAATGAGATTTTACATGAATCTTAAGAATTTGGTTTGATGTCACTCACATTAAAGTAATTGTGAAGAAATGTGGAATTTCCCTCGCTTTTGATGATGATTGACAGGTCCCTCCCACATCCCCTGGCTGTCCGGCACTTGTGTTTCTTTTCACTGTGAAATCCCACAGGTACAAAGGAAAATATACATTTAGCATGGGCAACATTAACATTAAGAGAAATAGTCTTTTAACTATATACAGTATTTTGCACTTATCCCTATTTTATGGAAAAGCAAGGCCTATTTTCATAGAGATTTTACTCATTAATTTCAAAGAATCAAACTTTTTGTCTCATAAAAGACTGTTCTTGTTATTTGGTATATTAATGTTTCTACTGTGGAGTTGTTTGACTCAACAGTAGACTCAACTGTAAATTTACACTGTGAACACCAAACAGATCTCAACATGTTAATTGCATTTAATCATGTTTTTATAACGAAGACCCCAAATAGATTTTTTTTTTTTTTCACGGAGGATGTAATTTATCAAATGTATATTCTGTTTATAATTAGTTCTTAAAATATTTGTAAAAGAGTCATCAACATAATATTTAATGATGTTAAGTATATTTTTTGAGAAGAGCCTTTTGGGTAAAATTCAGACCTCAGAAAACACAAGACTTAAGCAAGTGTGAACAATATCAAGCTGTATTTTGGGTAAAACTATTAAATATATATTAAAATTATACTATGCGTTCAAATTATGGACTAATATAACTATGACTACTAGAAAATAACAGTGTTCTAAACTGATTTCTTTCTTTTTTTATGAACTGTTAAAAGCTCTTTAGATAGGACTCTGTGACAGCCTGTGCATTAAGCTCAGTCGCACCTTGTAGATTGAAGGAGGCCATATCACTTGGTGCCCTTGTGCAGATGCCAAGAAACCGACAGCGGCCCCTTGGTTCAGGCTGTTACTGGAGGAGAGGAGGGTAAATATAGCCAAGCAAGGGCCAGTATGTCTCAGGAAGGATAAGGCTGGAAACTGACACATGTGGAGCCCATCCTTGTGCATCCATTGCTTTCACCCCCACAGTGAGTCTTATCTGTCCCATTGAGAGTGACAGGGGAGAGGATAATGGTACTTACAGGTTCAAGCTGAAGTTTGGAAGAAAATCCAGACAACAGACATGGCAGACTGTAATCTGAAGTGCGTTGACCCACTCAGAGGGATTTTAAAGCCCCACTGCTTGAGATTAGATAACAATGAGTACAGACGACAAGAGGCCATGGACTTCAGAGGCAAGTTGGGAAATTGCTGTAAGGGGCACAGGAAGATAGTTTGTGAGAGGTTTGTCAGAAGGGTAATTAGCAGCACAGACAATGGGTGTCATTCACTATCCACACACATATATACAAAAATATATATGCAAGCATCAAAAACATATGCACTCAGAGCTGGGTAGGTTACTTTTAAAATGTATTTCACTACAGATTACAAAATACATGCTTAAAAAGTAATTTGTAAAGTATTTCTTTACATTACTCAAGTTTAGTAACTTAATCTAAATACTTTAAAATACTTTGGGATACTCATAAGTGTGGAACAAACACAAAAAAGGTAATTGAAAGTTTTTATCTCACAATTCTGACTTTTCCCCTCAGAACTGCATGATATGAAGTTGCAATTGTGAGTTATAAAGTCAGAATTATGAGATATAAACTCACATTGAGAAAAGTCAAAATTATGATAAACTCACAATATTGAGAAAAGTCCGAATTATGAGATATAAAATCGCAATATTGAGAAAAGTCCGAATTATGAGATATAAAATCGCAATATTGAGAAAAGTCCGAATTATGAGATATAAACTCAAGTCAAAAATATGAGATATACGTAAACTCACATACTAAATTCACAATTGCAAGAAAAAAAGTTAGTATTGCAAGTTTATATCTAGTTTATATATATTTATAACTTGTAATTGTGAGTTTAAATCTCGCAATTCTGAAAAAAGAAGTCAGAATTGTGAAATGCAAACTCACAATTGTGAGGGGAAAAAACAAATTCTGAGAAAAAGATGCAGTGACCCAGTGAACTATCACAAAACATGAAAACAGTCGAAAACATGAAACTTAACTCCGCTTTTTCAGACTGTCAGGGTCAGAGAATCACCAATTGCTGTTTAAATGACATTAAAATTCAAAGTAATCACTTTGGTAATCTAAAATACTTTTCAGATGTAACTGTAATCTGATTACCACCCATTTAAAATGTAACTGTAATGAAATACAGTTACTCAAATTTTGTATTTTAAACACGTAACTAAGTTACTTGTATTTCGTTACTCCCCAACCCTGTGTGCACCTGTACAAGTTAGCTTCTGCAGAAATTTACATGGAGATGGTTTCTGAGTGCAGCTTACAATTTACACCATTTTAATTCGGCCAGTTCTGTGGATGTGGTGAAATTTTGAGGCACACATTGAAATCTGAAGAGTCGGTTTTCTAAACCAAACCATCACAGCCACATATAGAGAAACAGATGAGTGAATTGGTATGCTGCTGAAAGATATCAAGACAACATAAGTGGTTGGATTTCAGAACTATCAAAGTTGTGCCTCGAGCAAAAGAAGATGGTTTACTTCCTTCCGAAGGAACCAGCTTTTTTGGCAATGCTCATGAGAAAATACAACCATGTGTGGACGTTGTGTGATGTGGATGGTTGGGTGTGCGTGTGTTACAGACTAAAGGAGGGGAAGTATGGTTCCATCTGTTTTGTCCATCTGTCCATCAGTGTCTGTTCATTCTTTTAGACTGTAGCCAGTCTCTTTCCCTTTACTGGCAATGTTAATGTTCATATGGCGACATGTCTAAATCTGTGGGTTTGTGTTCTGTACTTAAATCAATATGTCAGTCTTTTCAATACATGATTGCCACTTAGTTTTATGTGCTTATTTCACTGAAGGCATCGTTTATCTGGCTTTTTAGTGTTCTCACATGCATGTACCGTATTTTTACCTCTATATATGTAATTAAAATAAAATCGGCCTCAACATTCCAAACCTATTCTTTTTGAAGAATGGCTCTGATAGGGCAAGTGATCGCCTGTGGCCAGGAAATGCTCCTTGTCAACACCAGCTCTCCTGTCATCAGCCTCCCAGAGATTTTGCTCAGATGTGGCTCTCCCGCCTTAAATGTCCCATGCCTGCGTTGTGTTTCTGCCTGCTCGTGTCATGGTTGCTCTTGACAAGAAACCACTTGTTGAAAGTTGACCCTCACTGTGGGAAATTAAAAAGAGGAAAAACTAAGAAACCAATATTTCCCCCCCAAAAAAGAAGAAGAAGCAGCGAACAGCTTGTCCCATTTTCCTAAAGCATGGATTATTGGCACATGTTGGCAATACAAGTGTAACTCAGACAAGGGGAAAAAAAGGAACAATGAACTAACTAAATGTTCATCTGTAAGCATATTAAATGACTGATTTTTAAGAAAAATGTCAGTACAGGAGGTAATACTCAACTCGATCTGCTGTAGAAATGCACATCAATGGAAGTTTGGATAAGTTTGGATACTCTAGAACATGCATTAGCTGGACCAACATAAAAATCAATGTTTTTTGGTGTTATGTGACCTTAAGAGACACATTTTTTGTCCAATTTTACTGCTGATTTGAAACATATTATTGAAACATAATTTTGGACAATTTTCATTCTTTCCCCATTCAAGATAAGAGCTGTTCTTGTATCCCTGTTGCTTAAAAAAAAAAAAGCTTCCTGAAAGCGCTACCAAGATTGCCGCAGAGTGAGCTAACTTGCCTTAAAGGGAATTTGGTACAAGATTCCATTAGACATGAAGGCATGGCCACAGCCAGACAACAGCTTGCTTAGTTGTCTTTCTGTAAATGCAAAAGGGGAGGGGGGGGGGTTGTTGATTGTGCGGGTATTTTCCATGCTGTTAAGGCTTTTGTATCATTATTGTCTATGCTCATGTGTTTTGCTGTTCACTGAAGCTTGTAAGCCCCAAAGACATTAAATACACGGCATGTATTTAATGTCTTTGGGTGTTACGGCCTTATCAAGCCGGATATGGAGACACATTAAAGGGAAATATTTTAACTGCTCTTTAAATCCGGAGGATCAACAACCATATGTGAAGTCCACTAATCTTATTTGAAAAGGCCTGAAGCATCAAGAGCGACAGTATGGTTTGTATTAGCCAACTGAAACCGATTTACCAAATGCTCCAGCTAAATGTACAGGAGATTTGGGGAAAAGAAAGAAATGGGATTCACGAGCGGGGCGTAAGCTATGCTTTTGACAAATCCAGGGAACACACGCTCTGTGTATTAAACGTGCATATATTTGCGAACATATGTTCGGTTTAGCGCTACAATCTGCCATAAAGTAAATAAAAAGCATTGCAAAACTTTACTAAAAGGAAGTTATTTTAGCACAATCCTCATATTGGGAGAAAAATAGTGAATGAATCAAACAGACGTAATTCATTACAGACTTCCAGCCTTCTCCGAAGAACCAACTGGAAAAACTGCGTACAAAATGGAAAAGCCTAAGTGATGTCAAAACATCTAAATGAAGTGGCCTGTGAGTCTACTGACAGTAATGTGATCGTAAACCAAACAATAGAAGAATTAAAGATCTATGATATTTATAGTGAATCTGAGGCTTGCACAGCGGTGTTTAGACTTCCCATGTGGAGGAATGGAAAATCCTAGTAGGATGAGTGTGCCTTTTGTGTGCTGCTCTTTCAAACATGAAAGGGACTCCAGGGATTCCACTCCAGATTCAGCAATATTGAGCATCTGTGAGCATGAAACCACAGAAAAAAAATCTTTGTGTTGACAAGAGTTATTTAACGTGAAGGATGGAGTGCACTTGCAGGCACATTTCGGAGTCAATACAAAATTAACTCAAAGAGGTAATGAAAGCTGCACTGCATTTAAAGCGTTTGGGTATAATGTCAGAGTTTTGTCAAACAGTCTTTTTGAATGATGAATTTAAAGCACAATGTGCAAAATCTGATATTATAGTAACTACACAAGGGGTTGACAGCTTGTAACTGATCGAATTACACGTCCTACGTCCGTGGTTTGTTTGAGGATTCAGATTTGACTTTGGACATTAAGTGATGAGTCAACACAGCAACAAATTTGTTCCTTAAAAAGCATAAAAAAGTCCTAAATATCTAACACATACTACAGTTTAAAAGTTGGTAAGAATTTAGGGTTTTAAAAGAAGTCTCTTTTGCTCACCAAGGCTGCGTTCATTTAATCAAAAATACAGTAAGAAATAGTATTGAAACATTACTGTTTTTTCATATTTTAATATATTTTAAATGGCATTTTATTCCTGTGATGGCAAAGCTAAATTTTCACACGATCCTTCAGAAATCATTCTAACATGCTGATTTGCTGCTCAAAAAACATGTCTTATTATCAATGTTGAAAACAGTTGGACTGCTTAAAATTTTTGTGATATATTTTTTCAGGATTCTTTCTTCTTAATGAAGAGAATGTTCAAAAGATGTAAAAATATATGTAAAAAGTATTTGCAGTTGCTTTTGATCTATGTAATGTGTGCTTGCTGAAAAAGTATTCATTTCTTTAAAAAATACAATCTAATACCAAAGTTTTTAACAGAAGTGCAAATATGAATAAAATATATTGGTATATATAATATTTCAATGAACTGAGCCAAGCAATATGTATAAGTTTCTAATAATATATATATATATATATATATATATATATATATACTTTTTTTTTTTTGTCGATGACTCCCTCTAGGGCTGTAAAATCGATTAATTGTGATTAATCACATCTAACATAAAAGTTTTATTTCATAATGTATATATATATATATATATATATATATATAATTAATTCATATGTTGGATGTGATTAATTGATTTTACAGCCCTAACTTCCACCAAGGCTATTCAAAATTGTTGACTTCACAACTCAACATTTGAGAACCATGGATCCCATCAGTATGCTAAAAATGTGCCAGCAATACTTTTATACTCATGCGATACTTTATTTTATGCGAATCATTTCATTTTAGGTCTATATTTAACAATCCACACAAGAGGAAAATCACCCATCATGCTGGTTATTCCAGACAGTTTGATATTATTGAACTTCATTCAGTAATAGGTTTGCAACGAACTAAGCTAGATATGTGAGATATTCAAGAATTGAGATATAAAGAACAGTGGAAAGAATCCTTGGGCTTGGAAGCTTTGGCTTTATCATTGCAAATTTCAATATATCATTTCATACAGACATTTATGGCAGTATTAATCATGGATAACTATTAGAACAGAACGTCCATACATCCGGCATTCCAAAAAAAGGTCTCCATGCCGTTTTCATTGGATGTTTACATTCATGGGCATCAGTGAACCATCCATCACTGGAGCACAGGGAATGAACGAAACATGGCAAACAACTGAAAGAGGAACTACGGTGAGAGCAGAAGTATGCCAATAGCAATGTGTTGATTCGATTGAGGAAGTGATTCTGGGACACGTTTTAGCAGTGAGAAAGATGTACAGTAGAGGTTCAGTAAAAACCGTAGAGCCTAGACAGCTGGTGCTGCTGTTTCGAACCGAGACCAGAACGGCGGAGGGGGGGGAACTAACCCATGAGACCGAATCTGGGCAGTTGTTTAAGACATTACCGATGAATACGCTACGAATGGAGGGATGAATTTGAATTAAAGCATGACACTTCATGACACTTGTTTTTTCCATCATCTTAGCACTAGGAAAGACAAATGAACCTTTGTGTATACAGAAAAACATATTCAGCCATTAAAATCTAAATAAACAGGAATTTAAAGGATGCATATCTCGAAATTCAACTGATGCTTTCAGTACATGGTCTGTTGGTTCCTGCTGGCGTATTAAAGAAATGAAAAGTGCTGAGAACCGAATATTTGCTCCGCAATTAAGCGGAAAACATCATTTCTCAGCCCAGATATTTTGGCCTTTCCCAGAGTTCTTGCCTTTCTATCACTTCTACTGGGAAACTGAAATGCCTGTGCGAGAAGGACATAAATTGCAGACAAAATAATCAAGCAATAAATGACTTTAGACTAACCAACCTTGTCCTCATCTGGGCTATATTAAAAGTAAACTGTACATACAAATGTATCAACGCAACCAATCAGGTTATATATCAGCTTAAATATAATAAATAGGCCTAATAAATAATGTCTCCTTCTAGGTAATGATTTTACCTTACATATTAGTGAAAGAAAAAAAAATTCAAACCTCTCATACTCCTTCCTTTATGCTTATACATCCCTCAACCCCTATCCGCCTTCTCTTTGCTGACCAATGTCTTTCAGGAGATGCCGACCTCTGACCTCTGTCTGCTCTGGTGGTCAGTGTTGAGCCCGTTGAGAAGCCATTGTTCGGTACTCTGGAGGAGGCAGAGCTTTGTGTGCCTGGGACATGACTGATGCTGCGTGACCCCTGCAGTAGTTCACTATGTACCCTGATGCCGGGGCAGTTTCTGTAATTAGCTGGGATTAGTCCCCTGGCGGCCCAAAGTCACGGCCCTCCCACGCTCCGAACACCATTACGCTCTCATTGCAGAAGTGCAGGGGCTGGGTCGTCATGATTTACACTTTTTTATGCCGGCTCAGGGTGTAAGGGTATGCACATAAAGAGGCGATGAAACTGATCAAGACAATTGTGTCGATTTTTCTGAGCGTAGTAACTCATCATAACTATACTTGCCAAATAAACATCAAAGATAATACAGTATAATAATATATTAATGTGAAATCTCATTCAAAAAAGTTAAAGGGTTAGTTTGTTCAAAAATGAAAATTCTGTCATTATTTACCCTCGTGTTGTTCCAAACCCGTAAGAAAAATTTCTTCAGAAAACAAAAATTAAGATATTTTGATGAAATCCGAGAGCTTTCCATTGACAAGAATTTAATTACCACTTTCAAGGTCCAGAAAGGTAGTAAAGACATTGTTAAAATAGTTTATGTGACTACAATGGTTCAACCTTAATTTTATGAAGCGACGAGAATAGTTTTTAAGCACAAAAACAAGTCAAAAATAACGACTTTATTCAACAATTTCTTCTCTTCCTTGTCATTCTCCTATGCTGTTTATGTAGAAAACACAGTGCAGTGCTTCCAGGTTCAACATCAGAACGCCGACTCATTATTGGATGTGTGTGATGCTCATGCACTGTTTTAACAATGTCTTTACTACCTATTTGGGCCTTGAAAGTGGTAATTAAATTGCTGTCTATGGAGGGGTCAGAGAGCTCTCGGACTTCATCAAAAGATCTTAATTTGTGTTCCGAAGATGAATGAAGGTCTTACGGCCGTGGAACGACATGAGGGTGAGTAAATAATGACAGAATTTTCATTTTTAGGTGAACTAACCCTTTAAGCTTTCAGAATCTTTTGTGGAAAAAATCCATTTGTGTAATTTTAAATAAATCAGTAGAAACAACACTAACTTTCCTAAGCTGTACATCTACTTCTTTGAGAATCTTTGGTCCATATCTCTTCTGTCCATTAGGCAGTTTTCCCAGAGTGTCAGCAGAGTGGCATCAAGCCGCCGTCTCTCCGTTTCTCTTTGGAGAGCGCTTCACAGAGTCCACACCACCCAGGCAGAGCTGTGAACTGATGAAGTGGGAAACATATTCAGCATATGGTGTTTTAGATGAGACGCTTCACTTTCCAGTCATCACAGCCACTGTGAGGAGTTACCCAAGGGCATGAACACTTGCCTTACTTTGCTCAGTTTTAAGAACAACATGATTTTCCATGTTTATTTAGATGCAATTTTAATGTTTTTTTTTTCACAGCTTTTAATCTAAATAGCCTATTCTAACATACTTTGCAACAGTGTATCTATTCAAAAGTAGGTCTGTTTGGATGAGCTGCTGTAAAATAGCTGATACAGCAACACATTCTCTCTCCCAACTCGTCACATATTGACACTTAGTCAGGATCCCTTGGCTCACTTTTTAATGCACCGGGAACCCATGTAGCATCATTTTCCGATGTGCAGTGTACTCCACTGCTTACTTTGAGAAACTTTTGCCAATGGGAATGGGCATGGGAATTGTTATGAAATCATATATTGGGGTATAATTTTGCCATTTTCTATTTAATCAGCCAGCATAATTTTATTTACACTAGTTTTTTTTACACTATTTAGTCATATTTGGGCACACAACCTTACCCCTAAACCTACTCATTTGTATATTATATAATATGAAACAGGATATAAGAGAAAGATAAGACTACAGACACAATTTATTCATAAAGTACAAATATTCCATGTGTTATGAGGCCAAAATATTGAGGTGTGTGAGGAACAGACCCAAAAGCAATCACCATCTCAGATCCATACATTCAAAAATGGCCACAATAAGAAACATCACGTCAACTTTGATTGTAAAATTGCATTTGCAATGAGATCTATCACCTTTTCTGACCAGAGGTTTGGTATGGTTTAGCTTCTTGGGATTTTAATGAATTCCTGAATGTGGCTTGGGGTCTCCGGGCAGGACAAATTAACAGTTGGTCGTCTAATCAGTTCTTAATCAAGTTCTTCTGTCCAACAGCATGTGGTTAATATGACTTCCACAAACACCACATCTAAACAAATTCCTACCAGTCAAAGAATTAACTTCCAGGGGGAAAACCCATTCTGGAGGGATGCCAATTTTGAGAAAGAGGATATTGATTATTAAACCAGTTCTCCGCATGAACAATGCATGTTCTGCAGATGGATGGTTTGTATCATATGACCCAAACATGTCGAGGTGATTCTTATACAATAGTGCTATACATCCAAACAGAAGCTGTCATGTGTGCTGACAGCCCGTCCAGACCCCTTGAGCTCCTGAAGAATGATTATGTAAATGCAGGCATTCTCCACACACGCCTCTTCTTGTGCCATTGTCTTTGTCTTATATGCAAATGAAAAATAATCTATTGATCAGTCATTTAACCTTCAAGCTGTTTGGGGCCACCTAGTGCACGAGTCGCACTGCCCCTTGAGGTCAGGATGGGCACTGATATACGTTACTGGGTAGGCCCTGCAACAACAACATGTGCAAAGTAGCAAGTCCGCACGTGTGTGGAGGGTTTGCGGGTGATTGAGCGTGCCCGTAAAGAGAGCGAGAGTGTGTGTGTGTATGTGTGAGGCCATGCAGAGAACAGACTGCGTCTAGCAAACAACAGGGTTCCAGTTGGGAATTGATCAGTTAACGCCAATAAACCCTGCAGGACTCCAGAGACGGCAAGCAACTCCAGACAGACTGAAAAACGTCTCCGCTATGTTTATTGAACCTGCTTCACCTGTCTAAACTCAATTTGAAAATGTATAAATAACAAAAACTGTTTTTCCCAAAATAAGAGTAAGTCTGACACTAAGGGAATGCTATTAAAGTTATAGTTTGGAAGCAATTCTAATTGACTCAAACAAGAATCCTCTTATAATCAATTCCTATGCAGTTAAGTTTATGTTTTAAGGGGTGTGACTGTCAGTTGATTTAATTTCTTTTTTTTAATCTAATTACTGACATGATATGTAGATTAAGTAATTGAGTTTATCATAAATATTTCAATTCAATTCAAAAGACACTATTGTGATAGACAATCATATATACTGTATTTTTTCTAAATAATCACATTCAATTAATGTGCATAAAGCACGTCCATCATTTATTACCATTAGAATTTATTCTAAATTATGAAAGTAATATAAGCATTCCTTCCATTATGATTTCCTTTTGTTATCAGATTACTGAAGATCTCTACCAAAACCTATAGTGAGCTGCCTACCAAGTCATCATTTTAAGGCATCATGTCTACTAATTTGGCCAAAATGACTATTTTTATCCAATACTTTTTATCTACTAATGTATTTTTGACACATGGCAACATGCTAACTGTAAACTGTATTGGAATAAACTGTCATTAAGATGCCTTATGAAGTTGCTGCCAATGCAGGCCACAGACTACAGTCTCTGGTTGTGCAGTACAGCTTTGTAATTGTGAACGTCAAGCACATCATACTAGATTAGAATGGAGATTCGGTTACATTAATGGAATAACTGATTTCCATGTGAGCGGGTCATTTATGAGACAGAGAACATGAATTCCCTTGTCATGCTGTCACGCCATTACATATAACAATCTGAGAAATCACAGAGCAGATTTCATGCATTTCACAACAAATGGAAAAAAAGTCAATTACATGCAAATAAGCACAGCGGAAAACACGCCCTCTGACTCACATGAGCACGTATAACAAATGAGAACCATCTGACCTCCATCGCTGGGGAGAAGGGCCTAAGTTTTGTCATAAATGCCTCCTCTGTCTTAAGGGGCTCTGAAAAACAAAAGGTTTCAAATGACTTTCATAAGGCTTATGGAAATCAAAGGAAGAGAAGACACGCTAAAGAACCACTAGCCCCCTGCACAATCAGTTGGAAATGAGCACAATCATATGAACAGATGGTGGGGAACACAGACATGTGTGCTCATGCCATGTCTAGGTCTGTATTATAATTCTAATCCAAGTTAATTGCTAAAGACTGTAAATATGGCACTATAGTCTTATCTTTTTTTTAATATTTGGACCCAAAAGATTCATTTTAGTAATGATCATTAAGACAAGCATAACTTTCACTATTGCAATCTGCTTGACATGTTGGGAATTTTGGCTCCACCAATATGCAACAGTGCAGAACACCTTACAGGACAGATAAATCCTGAGCAGAAACATGCTAAAACCCACTCTGAAAATCTTAACAACCACCTGTATATTTTAGGATTGTTTTCCGGTTGAAATATCTAAAACTCCTTGAAACGAAATGCAATTACTTGAGAAGCAACACTGTGTTATACATTGACACTTGTTTTCAGTGAATGTATCTTTAATCTAAGCGTCTTGGTCACCATTTTAATAGGTGAATGTAACTACTATGTACTTACATAAAAAACAAGTACAATGTACTTATTGTGTTCATATTGTATTGCAAAACACTTTTGCTGCTACTGAGGCGGGATACGGGTAAGGTTAGGGACCGGTTTGTTAGTATGGTTAGGGTTAAGAATTTTTTAAGGTGGAATGGAAGAGTCAACAGTGTAATTATACCTGTAATTTGGTATTTTTAAGAACATATGTACACAATAAGTGCTTTGTTCCAAATGATTAATTTAAATATTGGTAGTTAAAGACAAAATATGAAGTGGGACCAGTGTATTTTGTCTTATTTGTACTGGAATATTGTCATTTGTCTTAATTTAAAAACAAGTAAAAACTCGCAGTGCAGTTTGGCAAAATTCACTCATTTAATGTGCAGTCAAATCTATGAGAACAAGTTTTAATCTGTTATGCAGAGCTTCTCAAAATAGATACAGATGATGTGTATAGGATTTTGAGATATTTATACGGTAAAAATAAGTTTTTTTATATAAATATTGGTAACACTTTATTTTAAAGGTGATATAGTTACACATTACTACAATTACTATAGTAATAACAGTAAATTATGCATACTTACAAGTAACTAACCCAACAAACTTCATTTTAAACTTAAAATTAATATTACTTAGTACTTATTTGAGTAAGTAAAATGTAACTATGTCACTAAAATAAAGTGAAACTTACATATTTTTTACCTTTTCAAATATGCAGACATGAGGCCAGAAATAATGAGGAAAAGAGGAGGAAACAAAATCAGGAATGATGCAAGCTATTATCAAGACTCACAAAAGGTTCATTTTTATTCCAAGGTCTTCAGAAAATTCAAACATTTAACAATATAAAATGCCCAGTGTGTTGCTATCCCATCCTCCCTGACTTTTTCTCAGGAGTACAGAAGAGACAACATTATCTTCAAGGCCAGTGGGAGTTGAAACATGGGAAGAATGTCTTTGAAAAAAGATGACTGTGTGAGAAGAGAGAGAAAGCTGGTGTCTGTGCACCTGTTCTCACACACTGCTGGGGTCCAGGTCGATCACTGGACAGGGCTAGGCAACAGTTCAGGGGGGCAGGGAAGGCCTGTGGAATTCTAAACCTTAAATGACAGCTATGGCTGGGTCAACACCCCTCATGTTACTGACAGCAGGAGTGTGTGTGTGAGAGAGAGAGAGAGAGAGAGAGAGAGAGAGAGAGAGAGTTTCACCTAGTTCATCGAGGTGGCCCAAGGTTGAGGTAATGTTTGTGGCATGTTAAATATTAGCTTAGCTGTTAAAGCCATTAGCAGTGATTTCATTTAGCCACCTGTTACACTGTTACACAGTTAGAGGGTGCTTCAGTCGTGGAGGGAATGTAACCCAGTGTCCTTCTTTTCAAAACAGATACTACATGTGAAAATATAGGCTGGGGTTCTCCATCTGGATGGCTTTCCTTTGAGTTTATCAGTTCAGGTGTTTTTGCTGACGCCTTCTCAATTTCTTCTACTTTGTTTATGCCGTTGCCACAAAAATGTTTTCAAACATGCACTTTCCAGAATCTTTACATTTTCATATATATGTTAACGCGTTATAATAAGGATTCATTTGTTAACATTAGTTCAATCATGACAATTCTGAATAATTTTAGCATGTAATTGAAAATGGCTATTGTGACGAGCAGGGCGGGCGAGAGCCGTGAGGGAACGGCGCGAGGCCGGTGACGTGATTGCTAATGAGCGTCAGCTGCTCGGTGCACCGGTCTCGTATCTCTCACGGAGGAGCTCCGGAAGCATAAAAGAGAAGCAACGATATTGAAGAACGAGAGAGGACCAGGACTGGATTTTATTTTGTGTTGTATTATGTTTGTGTGCCCTTTTACTTTCATTTTATTGTTTGTTTATGTTACATTGAATGTTTGCCGGTTCCTGCCTCCTTCTTTCCGTAATTATGAACTGTGTTACAGCAATGTTATTGCATTTGGTCTTGGTGGACTAGATCTGCTACGCTGCTGCTATTGATTATTGCTGCTGCAGAGAAAGTATGGACTTGCTACTTCTAACAGATACACAGACAAAACCGCAGGGAGTATGTAAGATATTCTGCTGCTGCATAAATAGACATACATAACTCCCACAGCAGATCTAGGCAGGTGGAGCTGGGGGAGGTGGAGGGGTTCAGATGAACTCTGACTAGCCTACAGCAAACAATGAACCAGACCAGAATATTTAAATGTTGAGCAAGTAGTCTCATTGGCTGTAGGATCAGCAGAGGCCAATCAGCTTGTGCCATGCGGTAATGATGTGATTGCTTGTAAATTGCATGTAAATGACCTGTCAGTGTGACTAAACTAAATATTTAACTACATTAGTTAACATGAACTACCATAAATAATACTTCTAAAGCATTAATTAATCTTAGCTAATGTTAAACTCAACATTTACTAATACATTTTTGAGACCAAAAGTTGTATTTGTTAACATTAGTTAATGCACTGTGAACATGAACATGAACAATTTTATTAAGTAAGATTAAAGGGTTAGTTCACCCAAAAATGAAAATTCCGTTGATAATTCCTCACTCTTGTGTCGTTACACATCCGTAAGACTTTCGTTCATCTTCAGAACACAAATGAAGACCTTTTTGATGAAGTCTGAAAGGTTTCTGTCCCTCCATAGAGATCCAACACAACTACCACTCCAAGCTCCAGAAAGGTAGGAAAGACATCATTAAAGTAATCCATGTGACTCTAGTGGCTTGAATTCAATTTTATGAAGCAATGTGAGTGCTTTGTTTGTGTGAAAAAAAACATAATTTACCACTTTATTTACAAAATAATACTATCACACAACAATGTCAGCTCTCGTGTGAAAACAAAACGCATGCGGCGTGATGCTCTCGTGAACATGTAGCAGATCAATGTTTTTGTAAGTAAAGTGGTAAATTATTATGAGCAAACAAGACACTTGCATCGCTTCATAAAATTGAGGTTAAACCACTGGAGTCACATGGAGTAGCTTTCCACCTTTCTACCTTTCTTGAAAGTATAGTTGCTTTTGATCTCTATTGAGGGACAGAAATCTTTCAGACTTATGAGACAAAAAGATCTTACGGATGTGGAACGATACAAGGGTGAGTTATAAATGGCAGAATTTTAATTTTTGGGTGAACTAACCCCTTTAACAAAATGCTAAATGACAAGTTCAACCAAAAATAGTTTACGATGCTCTTTTCCATACAATGATAGTGGATGGAGCTATCAAGCTTCAGGAAAGAAAAATGGTCTCTACGACTTGTGTCATCTTCTAAAACCATCAGACAGCTTTTTGTGAGAAAGTAAATGAACATTTTGCCTTGAAAATCTTTGACAGCCACGGTCACCGGAAAAGTGCGGCTTGAGCATTCTGATATAAATTAAACGTGTATGACTTTCTTTCTTTTAAAGGTTAAGACACGAAGGTGAGTAAATGATAACAGAATATTCCTTTAGGGCTGAACTATCCCTTTAAAAGAGTAAATAAATGTTGAATTGTTTATTGAATTGCTGTATTTATTCGCTCATTTTCATGTCTTTGTTCCTTTGTGCCGATCGTCTGCGTGTCTTTTGCATCCACATATTTAGAGATTCAGAGACTCCAGGCTCAATTATTCATGTGTGCTCAGCGCTGTGCTGTAATCCTGGCCGACACTAAAAGTCTGTCTAGATTTAGCATCATGAAATTTTCATGGTTAAAAGAGAGGCTCTTTCTCCATCTTTTCACATCTCTGCTCTCCCCTTTTCTCTCACTCCACGTACAACAGTCTGCGCAGGCAGTTTTACGGTTTCATATTCACCTCTCACTCTCTCTGTCAGAGACACACGCCCACTTGCACACCTTACACTTCTCTCTGCGCTGATGATGGACAAGGCCTTGAGCCCTGAGGCGAGTCAACCAGGTCACTGAAACACATCTGGGTTTGTTTAGTTTCCCTTCAGCAGACACGTTGCATTCAGCTTCACAAGATCCTTATTTTCATATATTGCTCTTCCAGGGCACTACGGGGCAATCAGAACACGTATCCTGACAGAAACCGAATGATAGCTTTCAACTAGACATAACGTAATATGTGCTTTTGTGAAACTGCAGCCTCGGATGGATTTGTTCTGCTTCTGTCTTTAGTTCCCCGAGGCGTAGAAGTGTCTTTTTCTCGGAGCAGCTTTACATGCATTAGTCTATCGGAGCAACATATCAGATCCTCAAGATCTAGCCAAATGGTTATGTGGCACCGGTCTGCTCTTCTAACTAGAATCATTCAGTTCTGCTTTTGTCTGTCATGAAGACATCTGCTTCCTGTTCTCCAGCTCATCAAATGGGGGGAAAAAAAGTTATGCTAGGTTTGGGTTGCTTGGTAAAATTCCTATGGATGAAAGGGTGGATTCTTCAGGTTCACTGGAAGGGTTCGCAGCTGTAACCGCCATATATCTTTTTTGTCTTCATTTTTTTTTTGTTTTTCACAGAAAGACAGAACATGCTCTTGATTTTCCTGAACCGAAGAGCAGCAATCCCCACACCCCCCATCTCTTGACAAATTATAAATACATCATTTATCATACTGAAAATGGCTCCAACAGAGCACTTACTGTAGATGGACATCATTTTTATGATTTAGAAGTGCAGCTCATTTTTGCTTTTAATATGAAACTGTAAATCAAAGCTGCTTTTTCCTCATAAAACTCATTTTCAACATCTTTCTGAAAACCAAATCACAATTTTCACTCTCTATACGTACTTCAAAAGACGTCCATTACAAGTGAAAATGTAAACATGGAGACCATTGTTGTGAAGCAGCTAATTAATTAGTAAAATTTTTTGGTAGTATGATTTTTCAGTATCTCACGTAGTTATGAATTCTTGCGAATGCAAACTCATGAGACTGGGTTGTATAATACACACACAGTTCAAAATTTATAGTGAAAAAATATAATATTTGTTGTATAAAATAAAATTTAAAAAAAATAAAAAGCTAAAAGTGGTAAGCTACTCCAGCTCTGATAGAGTGAGAAAGAGTGAGAGTTAGCGAGAGAAGGCTGGTAAAGTTTTCAGGGATAATCTCTGGAGCGATGCCAATATTAGCATAGCAACATTAGCGCTTTCTCCTGTTATCTCAGTGGAAAAGATTGTGTGGGAGAAAGACAAGGCCTGCAATTTACCGCTATTGTAATTTCATTCCTCAAACTCCAGAATCATGGAGCAGAGCAGCAATGGAGATCAGCCGATAACTCACAATGAGTCTTTCTAATTACAACACAAACCCTCATCTGCCTTCCTCACATCTTCCTCATCATCATTAGCCCACCCACTCCACTGGAAACTGACGTAATCAGAAAAACCAAGACATGACTACTCCAGATCTTCAGTTTAAACAGAGAATCTGGCTACTGGAGTCGCCGTTAATTCGTAAATCCTGGAATTAAAAAGAGAATTTCCAAGAAAAGTCATGAAAATTAATGAAATCTTAAAGAGTCATGGAAAAATCATTAGAAATCTCATTTAAATTATTAATTTATTTCAAATATGAAAGAAAGAACAACTGGAAAAGTCACTGAAACTTAGTTAGTGTAGGCAGTTTTTGGAAGAGAGCCATTGTTTCGAACTTCTTCACAAGGCAATTTTCATGAACAATTTCATAGTTCATTTATATAAAACTTTAAATGTGAAGGCTTTCAAGCTAAAACAAGTTTATAAAGTTATATTTCTCTCTTCTAAACCCAGTTGGGTATTCAAGTTTTCAAGGGTGTTTTTGAGCGGTTTGTTCCTCTCATTCCGTTTCCCCGAAGCCCTGAAGCCTGTGAATGCATTTCACCGAACTCTACCGACAGAGTTAAGTATGCATGGTCAAGCATTTTTTTCTTATGGCTGGTTTTATAGGCCACATTTTATGCAGGTTTATATTGCACTCCGCAACACAGAAGAAAACCAACAGCCTTCACCTCTCTCTCTCTGCGGCCTTCTCTTTTGAGAGAGCCATTAAGCCTCTGTTTTCTTATTTAAAATGGTAGGTGTAAAAGCATGTCAGGTCTACACCTAAGATGTGCTTTATGAGCCTGGATATAGTGCATCTACTGACACGGCCTCGTCACTTCACCTGCTTAAAAAAACGCCTCGGGCGAGAGTGAGCCACAAAAAACTACTAAGCAAGCAATTTTGCACTCTCCACATGAGAGATGCTACTGATAGCGAAGAAATAAAGACAGGAACCCCACACACAATAGCTACACTTACATGAATACAAATAATCTGTTAAAATTCAGCTCAATGAAAATGGAAAAAATATCCAATTTGGAAAACCGAGCTTGATGCGAATGAAATTTTTATGTGACTGAAAGAGGTGGTGCAGATTTTAAATAATCAGTTAAGAAGAATATAACTATAATGTAAGTCGGACTTTACCTGATATATTCTGATATAAAATTCTGGACTGAACGCTCTAATCAAACCGGTGTGATTGTGCGCTCCAGGGACCAGCCTAGAGTGATCATGTGATCGTACGCATCATAGGGGTTTTGTAATACTGCAGGCTTTGTTATAAACGATTTATTATATATCCATGCACATCATTATTTTTTGAAAATTACTGTGTCCTTGTAATCTTTAATCAAAATAACTCTCCCTAGCAACAATGTCTCTGATGACATTTAGCAAACAAAAATGATCCAACAATCCAATCAATTCCAAATTGACAAAATCAAGCCCTCCCCTATATTTTTTTCTCGGTTAAGTAGCTGTTTCACTCAATATACATCACTAAAGGGAAGAAAAGACGCAACATCATTTCATGGTGACTTTAAGAGGAGCACTGGCATGGTCTAATACTTTGTTGTGGTGCAAATGAACTCTGTCCTTGTAAATATAGTCACTACAGTCACTTTGCATTTCACCCATCGAAATACACACACATACACACGCACAGCAGTGAGTATTTGAACACACAAACGCTGTGAACACACCTGGAGCAGTCGGCAGCCATTTTTGCTGTGGCACCCGGAGAGTGATTGGGGTTAGGGCACCTCAGTAGTGGGTAATGAGAGTGGAAGAGAGTGTTGTTCATTCACTCCCTCCACCTACATTTCCTGCTAGTATTGAGACTCTAACCCGCGACCTTCGGGTTACAAGTCTGACTCTCCAACCATTAGGCCACAACTGCGTAATGGTTAGAGAGTATGTACAGTGTTTACTAACTCCCTGCGTTAGTGTCTGATCATAGTTTGCAGTGTGAGTCCAGCTGTCAGTACACACACACACACACACACACACACACACACATCACATGGTTGCGGGTGAGACTAATCCCTCAGTGAGAGACACAACATGAGGGATGAGGCCACCCAGAGCCTCTCCACACTCTTCTACAAATCGTCAGGTTTTTCTCTTCTTTTGCCATTTCACACCGTTTTGAGGTCTGAACTCACTCAATTACATTTTAAAACATATTCAAATAAATCAGTTATTTTAAAATGTAATACTATTTCACAATATGTATATTCACAATTACTGTATATGTGTTCAAATAAATACAGACTTCTTTCAAAAGCATAAAAAAATCATAATTATTCCATTATGGTTTTGAAATGGTTCCAATTTGCTTTAAAAATAGGACACATACTAATTTTTTTTAAGTGAATATAAATATATAGATATATAGATATCACATAAGCCCACTATTTGTGTTCCCAAAACTGCATCAACAGGACTGCTCACATCAGACAGATCAAATATGGTTAAGGAATTCTATACATTTCCGACCTAAACAACATCCAATCTTTGCTGTATCTTACAACTGTAATATATTATTAAAATCTACCCAGGGTATTTAGGCTAGGAAGATTCAAAAACGTCCAATTTATTGCATGAATGGAAGCCTGCCAGCACAGACTCTTATCATAAATGTTTATGCATATCTAAAGTGACTTTGGCCGTGTGCTATAGTTATGGCAGGTATGTAATGATGCATGCCAGAACGGGTTTTGGTTGAGTGACGACATGTCATTTCTGTAATATTCACACACCTACACATGAATGAATACACAATCTCACCCAGCCTGTAAACATCAGCAACTGTCCCCTTATTGCTTTAGGTGGTTCGGTCAATAAAGGCCAGGTGGGAGATGCAGATGTTAAATGGCTGGAGGTAATATATCGACTTCATTCTGTCCTGAAATGGCATTTTGATGGCACACAGCCATGCCATGGTCCCAAGATGGGGAGCGTTGGGACACACACACACGCACACATGTATCCAGACATACCCAAACACGGGCTTTTTGGCCCCATTGGCAGCAGTGAAACTTCTCATCTGCCAATCCCAGTAGTCTGATGTCAGTAGCTTATTAAAGGGGGGTGACCAGCCCTGTGGGCACAAGAATATATGAATAAATTTATTACTCTAATGCAATGACCTTAAAACTGCAAGAGGCATTCACACTCTCGACCATCTATTGATGTAATAATTATAAGTTGAAAACGAAAGGGGAAAAAATCATTCCAGTAAAAATGCATAACCTCACAATCACCTGGAGAAACTGTACACCACATTTCTTTCTATCCCACAAAAGATTGGGGGATGTTCTGCATTAAAATGCAGGAACAAAGAGAGTCATACAATGAGAGTGAACATAAAGGAGAGTGACTGAAAATGATACTTCGCAACCATTGTTTCTTTTGCATTTGTGCTGCAAATGTGAACAAATATGCTGAACACTATTATTCAGATTTCATTATTAAATATTCTATTCTAATAAACTAAGTGAATAGTTTTATTTTTCACAATTTTAGCAGAGTTTTCATAGCTAATTCTTATAGTTAGTGTTTTTTTTTTTTTAAATCCCTATAAACTGAATGGAGGGAAATAGACAATTTTACGATGTATCTCATTCTAAACAGATTTCCAACCTCCACATTTTATTTCTTCTCTTTTCACAATTAAATATAGCCTATAATATATCAAACAATACAGAAACACTATCATTCAAAATTTTGGGATTGGTAAGATTTTTTTTTTTATGTTTATGAAATGAGTCTCTTATTCTCATCAAAGCTGCATTTACTTGATCAAAAATACAAAACAGTAAAACTGTAAAATACTATGCTTAATATTTGTGTAAATTGAGATACTTTTTTAGAATTTTTGATGACTTTCTTTGCAACAGAAATCTTTTGTAACATAAATCTTTACTGTCACTTTTCACCAATTTAATGCTGAATATTAGTATTCATTTTTTACAAAAAAAAATTACTAACCTCAAATATTTGAACGCTAGTGTAAATTAAAAATATCTAAATATCTGATAATAAATATAGCTGCTAAGAGGCCAAGCAGCACGACAGAATCCGTGATTTATTTACATGAAGTGATGGACAGTCCATAGGCAGATAGAAAACACTTGACGAGTAGAAACGCTAGAAACTGTAAAAAGGTCAACAGAAAGTGAGGATGCCAACCCTCTCCACGCGCATATGCAAAACAGGAAACACTACCAGGTAAATATCCACCTACACCCGTGTGACCAAATACCTGGAAATGCATACTCAAAATAAGAAATAAAAGACAAACATTTTCTGCCATGGATATACCAATGTCTAGCAGTGTCTTAGCAACTATTCCCATCAACCATTACCAACAACAAGACCCATGTTTCATGGGTAAACACCACTCACCTTTTCTCCAGAAAGTGTAAAAGTCAATCACATCTTATAATGTGACCACCATTACTGAGAATAAGTAGTGAAATCAGAAGCAATAATGGACAATGAACTAATGGAACAGCGGGGTTTCCTTACCTATCACACACGCACAGACTGAAATGCATCATAATGTGCTCGATAGACTGTCTAATACCTATGAATGTTTTTACCATTAAACGCACAGCCACACACACACGAATATGAAGCACACGGTCCACTCAATCCACTCATTAGGGCTTTGCTGAGCCTCCGGCCTGTAAGAATGTCTAGAGTCTCATCAGACAGCAAATTAGACTCATCCATTCGTCTGTGCAAGAGAGACTTCCTGCGGGGACACGAGTCAATTGTCCCATCGCCGTGCGCACACACAACCAAAATGTTCTTGCTCTCTGAATTATTGATGGATGTCAGTCAGTGTGTCTGACCACGTTTAAGTGTTTCCACGGGGGGTCCAAAAGCAATCAAAACACACATGCACACACACGAGCACAGCTGGTCGCTTCGCTATCTTCAGTCGTCTTTTGTTATGACCCCACGCCACTCGTTGCTATTGATGTTCACTAGTGGGATACAAAATTAAACTTGTATTTGACATGCTTAAGTATCTTAATCTAATAAGGTAATCATGCATGCACACAAACGGAATCTCTCTGGCTATGAAGGGAATAGATTACGCATAGTATACA
Organism: Zacco platypus; assembly: GCA_038088235.1. Lineage (NCBI taxonomy): Eukaryota > Metazoa > Chordata > Actinopteri > Cypriniformes > Xenocyprididae > Zacco > Zacco platypus. The sequence goes on along the minus strand of CM076068.1, from coordinate 23,330,577 downwards.
CTGTATACTGCCTACTACTGTATTTTAAAGATATTAAATAAAGCAGTAAGCAGTATGCGATGGTAAGTGTTTTAAAATGTAGTGTACTAGATTTTTGTCACATGACCTCTTCACACTGGATGTGAGTGGTGTCCAATTATCATCTTGGAAATAAATTATTGTTTTACTTTCTTTTTTTTAAAGGGAACCTATAATGCCCCGTTTACAAGATGTAATATAAGTCTCTGGTGTCCTCATAATGTGTCTGTGAAGTTTCAGCTCAAAATACTCCACATATCATTTATTATAGCTTGTCAAATTTGCCCCTATTTGGGTGTGAGCAAAAACCAGACGTTTTATGTGTGTCCCTTTAAATGCAAATGAGCTGCTGCTCCCTTTCCAAAAGAGGGCGGAGCTTTAACAGCTCACACTTCAGTTGCTCAACAACAACAAAGCTGGAGAATCTCACGCAGCCAAAATGACGATTGTCAGTAACAACGTTCAGCCTTACATTGTTCAAACTAGACCGCCTTCCGTATTCAAATTATGGGAAAAATGGAACTGGCGTCGTGTCCGTTGAATATGGAAGGTGTAGAACGTAACGTAAGTGTTTTGAACTGCTAGAGTTTTACACTTTCTTCGTAAGTAGAATACGGAAGGCGAAAGCTAGATATTTTACTTCATAACTTGTTAAATATAGATTTTTTTTTTACACACACACATCGCATTACTTCATTCCTTTATTAACCCCCCGGAGCCGTGTGGAATATGTTTATGTTGGATGGATGGAGACTCTTCTTCAGCTCATACTCGTTTGGTAATGCTTACTGCCATTGTAAAGCTCGGATGCATCAGGATATTTATTAATATTTCTCCGACTGTGTTCATCAGAAAGAAGAAAGCCATATACACCTAGGATGGCTCGAGGGTGAGTAAAGCTTGGGGTAATTTTCATTTGAAAGTGAAAAAATCCTTTAAATACTTTCTCACCTATGTCTCTTGAGGTCCACTTTCCTGCAGAGTTTAGCTCAAACACTAACCAAACGCACCTAAACAAGCTAATCAAGTGGTGTGTCTAAATCAGCTCCCACAGTTCCCTAATAAAGAAAAAAAGAGTAAAGAAAAATAATAATTTGATAGTAACCCGTCCCCTGTAGTTACTGTTGTTATATCCGACACGTCATGCGCTCTCACACCACACATCATCTTCTTAAAGCAGTGAAAAATACATCCCGGAGCAAAGAGGACACTGAGAACATGTCGACAGACAAGACAGAGCAGGTTACTTTTGATATGAAACAGTTTCATATTTAAAATGTATATTTTTAAAGAAGTTTAAACAATAAATAGCGTATAGTGTCTCTTTAATGTGTCGTGACAGATCGCTGTAGCTCCTTCAAGCAGCTCGTGAACTGATCATCTCTTCATACTAGTTCATTTATAGCATCAAATAAACATGAATGAACATCAGAAGGAATTTTGTTTCAAGCACGGAAAGACGTGAGTACACACAATGAAGTTCAAGTTCACCAACATTAATCTATTAACTCCCCTGACTGCTTTGTCAGACAAAATGGCGGATTCAGGGTTAGGATTGGTTAGATCACCTGTCAATCAAACTGCCGGCGTAGTAACAGCAGGTTCATGCTCAAAGTTCAGGGTCTCTATTAAAAATCACACACCTCCATCCACTCACTCTTAAACTTTCTTTTTCAAACCCTTGTTTTTCTTTGTTCATCTGTTCCTACATTCTTACATATCATAGCATATGTTTATATTTCCTCTCTTATGTCTACACTAAAACCAACACCACCATATAAAAGAAAGCTGCGTGATCCAGCATGCTGCTTCCTGCGATAGTTACTCCATCCTAAACCTCAGTGAGATCCAGCACAGGTAAAGGACACTGTTACCTGTAAAGCTGTTTGGCCAAATGATCCTCAATAGCCCCATATATATGGATTATTATTGGAATTTGATATGATTATAAGTAAGAGATGTTTAATCTACATGGCTGGCAAAAGGACCTGGTGTAGACTTTATCCTCTGAAAGGAAGCACGCAAGAATATTAAATGTTTACACACATTCTGAGACAGCCAAATCTTAGGAAACACCTGTGAGGGTGTTGAATGTCACATAGAGAGATCCTTTACATCTAAGTGTGATCTAAGTGTGATTCACAACAAACACAAACTTCGAGTGGAATTTCAAAGATATTTGGAATGTGTAATAAAATCTTGGATAACTTGTTTATTTGCTCCCTCACAAATTTTGATAGATACACCGACAAGGTCTTGAACTGAATTAGCCACAACTTAAGATTTAAATGACAGGAAAAGGAATTTACTGAATAGTAATTATGGGAAATTAAGTGTTCTTCCAACCAATCCATCCATCCACACATGAACAACACATGAAAGCCACCACCAAAAACGCCACCACTTCGCAAACAGTTTGATTGACAGGCGATCTGACCAATCATAACCCCAAATACACTTTTTTTATCCGTCAAAGCAGTCAGGGGAGTTAGTAGATTAACGTTGGTGAACTTGAACTTCATTGTGTGTACTCCCGTCTTTCTGCGCTTGAAACAACATTCCTTCTGATGTTCATTCATGTTTATTTGATGCTATAAATGAACTAATATGAAGAGATGATCAGTTCACGAGGAGCTACAGCGATCTGTCACGACACATTAAAGAGACACTATACGCTATTTATTGTTTAAATGTCTTTAAAAAATTACGATATATTAAATATGAAACTGTATCATATCTCTGTCGACGCGTTGTCAGTGTCCTCTTTGCTCCGCGATGTATTTTTTACTGTGTGAGAACATGATGTGTGGCGTGAGAGCGCATGGTTTGTCGGACAAAGCAACAGTAACTAAAGGGGGCGGGTCTTTGCAAAGAGTCAATTACGATTGGGAAACTCTGGATTTTCTTTGAGCCTCTGAGTTGATGAAGTGTATTGACTCTATAAACTGTAAACTAGCTAAGTTGCATGTACAAAATTTGAAGGCATTGTATAAAATATATAACTATTCAGCACTATCGTTTACAGCATCATACACCGGATAAAAACAAAAAATCAAAAGCACGTCTGATGCTTAAAAGAAAAACGATTTAAACGCACTCGTCGTTGTAATTACGACTTCCCAAAGTGTGAATGCAAGCTTTCCAGTTGGACTTGAACACCATCAAACATTTTAGTTTATTTTAATCCTCCGGCTCTTTCCATGTGCTGTCACAATGGAGAATTGACAGCCAGTTCTCTTTTGTCCATCCTTCACACATGTGTAATAAATCAAAGACAAAGTCAGTTACATTCCCAGCCACAACTTGCTACTTTTATAACATAAAATGTCATGAAAGCGCAAGTGCTTCTGCTATCCACTACATACCCCCCTTTAATGGAAAGCAGCATTATGTAGTTCATGAACTAATGTGGTATCAAGGGGGCTGAGCGGGCTAAATTATTGATTCCTCCCTTTTTTCTGTCAGCCATATTTTCCTCCGTGGTGGACCTTCAACAATAGTTTAAGTCTGAAGCCAGCCAGATCAAATATGCTACGACGCAGCCATAGTCAGGGTCTATAAATGAGGCATAGGGGCTTTGCGTGTCAAGAAAGGGCCAGGTGTTTGCACCCATCCATACCTCAAAAACAACAGCAGTCATACCCACAACAGCCCCGCGGCTGCTGCGAGTGTGACGACAGCAAGTCATCAGTGTTAAGAGTAAAGTAGTAATTACTGGATACCATTCAGTGCCCAGAGCTTAACAGCAGCAGCATAAACACTTCCTCTGAAGGTATACTGACTCTTAAAGGGAGAGGCTTAATCAGGATCATCATTTATCGCTATGGGCCATGCCAACAGAATGAGGTTTTGGATGCAGGCCAGTAAAGTCAGAATGGTGTAAACAGACTAACCGGAATCACAGAGTCTACACTTCGGCTTGCGATGAGCAATTATCTAGTCTAGTCTCTTATCTAGTCTGATGAAAGGAAAACAATTATGGAACAATGCAGAAAAATGGAAAGCTGAGACATGTTCACAAAGTTCGTTCCCTCATGGCGTCATTTTCAGCTATCTCTAACAGGGGATGTCAATTAACTAAATACATGACAAGTTCTAGCAGGAATGATTTGAGTTAAATATTCACAATCCTTCCACCTACCAATTATCGGAACAATAAGTGGGTGAGCGGTTTTAGGATTAAATCTCACTTGTCGTAGATGCACAACAACAACATGGAAGTGTTGTCATGTGGGCCGCAGACTCCCTGTTGTTTACAGTAGAGCATATGGCTTTTGTCCTCATCTCCGTTCCCTAGAATGCTTTGCTCCCGGGAAAACGGAGGAGTCACCCAAGGCTCGGCTTTGCTCTATTCCAGCCAAGGATCTCTAAGATCGGGTAACACCTCAGCCCCATAGGAGGTCCCCGGGGCCAGCTGTGTTTTCAGTTCATGTCAACCCTACAGACTGTCAGCCGGCCCTTAGAGTGGAAAAAGAGCTGGAAACAGACAGTGGTAACAGTCACTACGGGAATAGAGTAGTATTTGATTAAAAAAAAAAAAGTCTATAAACAATCTTAAGAAAAAACTGTCTTTAAACGTATTGTTTTTAACTTTTTATACAAGCATTTGGGTATCACAAGCTGGGTTTCCATCCACATTTTTTATTCAATTTTGTGGGATATCAACAACAACAAAAGAACGATCACTTTGAACTTTAAAAAAATAATAATTTTTAACTTCTAAATTATACTTGCCATTAAAAAATAATAATTATAATACTGAAAATTGCCCAAAAAGGAACAATACCGTGAAAACACATTAACCTTTTGTGTAAATAGCGATTTTTTGGATTATTAAATAATTTTCTTTTTAATAAATCACTAAGGCACTAATAAAATGTCCAAAAAATGCATATAAAAATGATATGCTTGCTTGCATGAGGTGAAAAAATGTTTTATTCAGTACAAACAGGGATATAAGGAAAACAAATTAAAGGGGTCTTGACATGAGAAACCAAATTTGCTTTAATCTTATAAGAGGTCTTTGTACCATTAAAACATCAAGTTTCAGAGCTTAAAATGTCCTCTTCATTATAAACAAATCATTTATATAATCAAGCTCCAAAAAAAAAAAAAAGGCTTGTTTTGATATTGCGGGAATTGCGACTTCACACAGGCAAATACATTTGCATATGCAAAACACTGATGAATTAGTTATTCATTACTGCACAATAGGCCCCACCTACTGCCGTTCAGTCACTTAAAGACTGACACTTGCCTACACTGGATGTGAGTGTTGCGTCACAAGCAAATAGAGCCCACTATAATCACTGACGCCGTCTACACTGGATATAGTATACAGATGTGCGTTCAGTTGGCAGACTGAAGCTATTGTGCAAGTAGGGGATTTTGAATTAATATTTCATGTCAATATACAATGTTTACATACTTAAAAATAATCATGGTATTGCTATAAGACTGTCGACTCTAGAACAGTGGCAAGGAAATCTAACTTTACCAAACTCCGAGAGCCTCTAGTGGTCGGGAGCATTTCCTTTGTGTTGTGGCTCGATTTCATTGTGTTGTGGCTTTATTCCGTTGTGTTGTGAACTTATGTTTGCTTTTTAAATTTTGTTGTGTTGTGCACTACTGGGCCACCGTACTGATACAGTGAATACAGTTTCCTATGCAATGACGTTAACCAACAATAACTGAGGCCGTTTACTGACAAGCCTTAAAAGAGCCGCCCCATAAAAAATGATTATTTCAGACAGAGGGCCAGAATGGAGTTTGTAGTATATATGCATCAAAGAAGTCATGCGATTTTGTTTAAATCATGCGACTAAATAATTTGCTCAGATTATTGGCTACTATGAGTTCCTGTCTGAACATGACAGTTTGGTTGTCTTGAACAAATAAACGCTGCTTAATTCACAAATTAAATATTCAATATTCATTAGTACTGTACAATAAGGTTTCTCATTTTTGAACTTTTCAATCTGCCTATGGCACATACATTTCAAGGAGAAACTTTTTTTTGGAAATAAAGTAGTTTGAGGCAACCTGCACCACCAGCACAAAAGATCCCTCATACATCCTCAGGTGACCCATATAGGGCTTTGTAAGGTTTTAGTGTCCATGGCAGATGCTGCTCCACCACACTTTCTAACCCAGGTGCAAATCACCTGTCCCCAGAGACTGCACTGACCGAAAAAGAAGAACTGCAGTCTTGTTTGATAGTCTGGTGGCTCTGACCAGCAATAAACACACCAGTGTGCGGGTGGATCTCACCACAGGTACATGGACAGAGATCTCCTTTCATTAGAGGGTCAGTGGGTGGGCTACAGGTATGTATCCACTGACTCTTTCCTCTATATATGAGGCAATATGGAGAAATAATCTGCTGAACTGCTAGATGCTGCCCAAATCCTTGTCTGAATCATTTGGAAGAAACTACAAAAAACATACAGTGCACCTTTTAAGTGCTACAGCCTGGTACAACTTCATGAGCTTCTTGTTCTTATTAAGAGGTGTGTTTGTGTCATTTCCAATGTGTATTTACATCTTAGAAAAACAGAAACCATACTGCAATGCTATAATCAATCAATCAATCAATCAATCAAATTAAAAACAAAAATCTTTAACAGTAATTGCTGATGAAAAAGATGCAGTTCACTTAGTACAAAATGTTGCAGAAACATTAGCAACAAAACGAAGTCAAACGGTATGGATCACAAAACAAGAGCCATAGAAAGGAAAACGGCATTAATGAATCGTCAGCGTCACGCCAAAAGAAATCATATCTTTGTAAGTTTTCAATGTGAATTCGTTGTCACTATTGAATGTAAGGCAATAAAAATATATCATACCCCTAAAAAAAAAAAAAAAAAACGAATAAAAGCAAAAACAAAATAGCCTACAATACGACCAGAGTAGTCAGATTCATGAACATTTATTAGCTGATTCTTTTTAGTGAATCAAAAACATACTGAGCAACCATGCTGATTTCCAAATGAATGACTCTTAAGAGCCGGTTCTGTTTAGTGAAGCAAAAATATACAGAGTGTCCAGTGTTGACACTTATGAGCTGATTCTTTATTTCCAAAAGAAACGATACCGGTTTGAATCTTCTGACGAATCTTTTACTGAGCTGAATCAGAGCGGTTACTGAATACAAAATGGTGTGGAAAACAGATTTCAAGGTCAACATTCAGATGAAGAAGAGGCTATTAAAACATGAACATGGGGATATGCTCACTTCATATGGTTCATTTAAGCATGCCATTGGTCATATGAAAGAAAGAAAAAAAGACTTTTGAGGTAGTATTTACACCATCTTAGATTCTAGATATTTGTCAAAAGTAAATAGTTTTTAAAGAAGGAAAAAAAATGGACTGACCGTATTAAAAACTTTCTGAAGTCAGAAAATGTTCTTTTTTCCCCAGATTGACCCCAAAAAATTCAGTCAGAAACACACTCTCATATATAGTCAACGTCTCACACTGCAACAAGACGTTATTTAATATCAGTCAAGACAGAGTCAATTAGTTTGGTAAAATATATATTTTATTTTATTCTTCATACAAAGCAAAAGTATGAATGTTCAGTATTTAATTATCTAGAAACTTCTGTTCCATTTTTCTCTTTCATGGTGTAAAATTAATTTTTGATACCACAAAATACTTGGTTTACATGTCTTCCTCATCATTTGTACATAAAGCTCATTTCTAGTCTATTTATTTGTGTTATACTCAGAGTAAGACAAACATTTCTAACATCTGGAAATCTCTATGAGGTTGAATAAAACTCAACCATTAAACAGATGCATCAGCACACACTGCCTGGCCATGAGCGAAGATATGATACTTTGCTCACAACAACTTTTGATAGATTAGAATTCATATGCAGTTCACATGTAATCAGTGACAAACTTCACCCAGAAAATGCCTGAGCAATAAAGCTCCTCTGTGACATCCTGGGACAGTTGTTTCTGAACCAAAAACAAAAAACAATTGCACTGGTAAAACTCACAGGAGGCCCCATGGGCGAGCATTTGATGACAATTTGCTTGACCCTATTTCACTTCCATAACCCAACTGATTTGCTTTTAAATGCAATGTGAATGCAAGAAACACGCTTTGATGATTCGATTACAGTTGTAAGAGAAATTTCACATTGTTTCCCTTCTGCCTCCTCAGAACATTTGATTACTTGATGAATTGAATAAAGTAGGAAAAATGCCCTGGGAAATTTCCCTCAGATTCCACCGCTTAATTCGGACTCGAAGGCCAACGAGAATCGTATGGCTGTGTTCTCACAGCTGATAAATATTACAATCTCCTCTCTAAACGAAAGGAAGTTGGCTTAGCACAGCACAGGACTGGTTCGAGGCACAGCAAGTTGTAAAACAAAACAAAAATCAGTGAGCTGATACAGAACGCTTTCATTTTGTTTGTTTTCTTTTCAAAATGCATCCATCCATAAACAAACAGACAAACATTCCCCTCTGCATTTCATTTTCCAGTATGTTAAATAGAGGTGAAAAAGGCGAAGTTTCAGTACATTCGTAATGCTATATTCTGCCTTAAATCCTCCCGGTGACCTCACCCATCGAATTCTGGTCCAGGTACAGCATCTCAGCCCGACGCTAAAGCTGAGGCGTAAAAAGTGACACGTTGGCTCCAATGCACCCTTCAAACCCTACACCTTAACCTGTCATCGAGAGCTGATCCTGAATCAGGTGCTCTGAATGAACCCAGTCATTCATTTTGCCTTCGAGGCAGCCGCCATCTCAGCGGTCACGGGATGAATTTCACAGATAAAGAGCGACCGACTGTTTCTCCTCGCTTTCAAGTAGAAAGACAAACAAAAGCACATGGAGGCTTGCATGAGAAAAAGATGAACAATGAGGCATCTCAATGCAAGCTTGTTAAAATTTGGCAAGAAGAGGAGAACTGAAATGTAGTGGAAAACGCGTTTCGATGGGATGAATGAGAAACGTTACCCTTCACGTTAGAGGGATTATTTTCTAGTATGAGTCACATTTCAGTAAAGCTTCTTAATAAAAATATGGGCCTGCCATCTATGACATGTCATTTGGCTCTTGCTTTTTAAACAAATCCAGTTCCTTTCAATGCTATCTTGACCCTTGAACCTTTCAGACAGGGCAGCAAGCCATTTCTGAGGCTGGAGAAACCCAATCGATCAGTTCAGATGTGTTACACGATTAACATAATGTCGACATGCTGCCATGCTGTTGTCCAAGATACGATTTAGCCATCGATGCGTTGGTCATTCATTACAGGAACCTGCAAGTGAAAGGCCAGCGGTCGACTCTAAACATGACTGACACTGTAAGTAGCAATTAGGGCTATTGATCGTCATGTTATTGAGGGACACATCGAATCAGCCATCTTGCTTATCAGCTGAATGTAGTAGGACTCGAGCCAATATGGAGTGTAATGAAACACGAAATGCAATCAGAGAGTGAAATATAGTTCATTACCCTCTGTTGCTAAGGTAGATAAGGACATTCAGAACTAAATGAATCACAAATGTCGCTGTTGGTTTGTAAATGCACGATACCCGTAACAAACTGTTTTTTTTTTTTTTTGTTTGTTTGTCAAACCATTTTCAAATTCGGAAGCACCAATAAATTCATCGTGAATGGAAACAAGCACAGCAAATCAAGAACGTGGAATGTCGGTGGTGAGACTAGAGCTGGGTCGGACGTTATGTACAATATGGTTAGGCAGCTTAGTGAATTAATTGCTTAGAAATTAAAAATAAATTATTATAAAATAGATTTCTGTACATTTTACATATATATAGCAATCATCTCAATGTCTTTTTGCCTTTCAAATACACAGAAAAAGAAATAAAACAAAGGGTCCTCCATTCACGGTTAATCCCAACCAAAGTTATGCCCAGTCATCTGGTAGAACTTCATGTTGAAGGGCCTGTAGAAGTCTCGAAGTCTCTGCACGACCTCAGGGTCAATGTTTGGGTGGGTCCGCCCTTTGGTTTTACCCAGGCAATGGGGCTTGCTGCTGCCCTCGGCCTTTTTGAGACAAGGGAAGCCCTTGGTCTGGTTGAAGTAGAAGTGTTTGTCTGTTATGATCCTCTTGAGCCCCAAGAAGTCCTGCACGCGGCCCAGCTCTCCAGCCGGGTCGCTGATGAGCCGCTCTCCGCTCACGAACAGGATCTGGCTCATGGGGAAGAACTGCAGCCAGTTGTCCAGGTGTTTGGCGTAGATGCCGATCTGAATGGCGCTCCACGAGGTGTCGATCAACCCTGTAGTCCTGTTTTTGAACGTCAGGCTCTCAAAAGTAGGAATGTCAGGCTTCTTGGACAGTGTCTGTGTGTAGTCAGAGATGGCTCGTGTGACGGGGTCCCGGACCACCACGATCAGCTTGGTGTGGCGGGACATGGCGTAGATCCGGGCCGGAGCCTCGCGGGTCACAAAGTAGCTTGGTGTTTTCTCCATGGTGATCTGGCCCTCCAGGGTCTTAGGCATCAGGTCCCTAAGGAGAGAGAGAGAGAGAGAGAGAAAGGAAAGGGGGTTAAGATGGAGGTCTAATGAAAACAAAACGTTGCATAACGCAATCCAACAGATGGAGCATGTGGCGCTCCTCAATCAATGAGCCAATTCAAAGCCATGATTTTGGATCAAATGTGATTAGCATCGGTTGCTAAACAAAACATGCATTCAAACGTCACAGATGCACAAACCATGTTAAATGGCATGGCTCCTCAATAGTGAAGGCTTTCTAATATAATACAAAATCTTTCCAAAGCTTTGGAAATGTTATTCAGCAGATCTTTTGGTTTCGTTCTCTCTTAAAATCATGTTCCTGATTATGCCTACAGCTTTAGATCAACCAATATTGCATTTTTAAAACAAATATTGATACAGATAGACAATTATCATCTAATAAAAATAAAATCTTTCCATTAAATCTGTCTTTTCATTAAACAGCTTTTCTAACAACATGTTAACTGGTAAGGCACAGAAAACAAACTTAAAGATTGGTACAGCTTGGTTAATTCAGGGGTGCTTTAAAATCCATTCTGAATTCCAATAGTTTTCCAACGTATGACCTCAGTGATGGTATTATGGTATTATACCGCTGACCACCCCGATCTAAACAATGATTTATACTTCAAAGTGGTCAACGCAAATGATTATACACTAAACAAAGCAGAAAACATTCCACACGATAGTTCTTCAGCCTTGTTTAAGGCGAGAAAGAACTGTTTCGAAGCCGGTAACGGGGTGAAATGGATAGGGTACATGCAGGACCGCAATCAAGGGACATTTTTAAATGAAAAGTGAACATGCATGTTAACGCCAAACAGGTTTGGGTTTCACAACCCTGCCTGATCAGGAAGAGTGGATTATACTGGAAGAGGTGATAACAGAGGACTTTGATGGACACATGGGTGTATCCTATTTCATTGGCATACGCTCTCAGAAACGTTGACGTGTTAACATATATAGAAAGTGAAGAAAGTTTAGCTTCTGCTGACTGAAAATTTCAATGCATAAAAGATATGTGATGAGAAACAAAGAAAATAACAAACATAATGGGTGAAGATAACTAAAGATAAAAGTGTGAATTTCAGCCCCAATTAGATGTCAACAGACCCAGAATGAGCCTCTTTAGGGTATGAGTGTGCAAACAGATAAAGCTGTTGTTGGTCTGTTGTCTCTGGAGTATGGAGCCCTGTTGTTAGCACCAGGGCTAATTTACTGCTGTATTGTCAAGTGCACTGTCAGCGTCTAGCTTTGCGCGTTTACACCCTGCGGAAACAAGGCTACGAGCAATTCAAGAGTCTGCAAACAATTTATTGAGGGATATCACACACACTTCAGTGGATCATAGTTTATTCTATCTCTAGGCAGTCTTCAGTAAAAGCCTATTTTTAACACTGGTGTTCACTAGTTAGAGGTGAGAACCCCTAAGCACCGGAGCAAAGAAAGGCGTTATGATAAACAAAACCCACGGAGAGCGTTTCAATGCGAACATAAATTTCAAAACTCTCTGGTGCTGCTGTAGACCTAGATTTTTGCTGCATTCTGCTTTTTCTTTTTTGCTATGCAGCACCTGCAAAGCACAAACTCTTTTTCAAGAACACACAGCTGAAACTATGTGCGAAAAATCCCTATTTTCCAAGTGAAAATCAGGCAGCGCACAATTCAGAAAGCGAGAACAGCCTAAGGCAGCAGGAGGTAACGTGTTGATTTATATGATGGAAAACTGTTGGCAGATTTGTGTGGTTACATGGCTTCTCTAAAGAGCTGGCCACAGATCCAATTATGATAATATCAGTTTGATTACTGCTCTGTCAGAACACTGGAGTGAGAGTTTGAGGGAGAGAACACAGGCAAAAAAAACCTCATTAATCTCTTTGAAATGAAAACAGATTATATTAGTGCCTTTTTATGCAATGACGCACTCTCACACCCTCATCTGCACGGTTTAACTGTTCATTTCTAGTTTGGAGGAAATATGAATGTGTTGACTTACTAATATTTAGCCTCCAAGAATGTTTTTTTTTTTTTTTTTTTAATTAATTAATTATTGCACAAAAGGAGCAAACCAGATGTATGTATGCATGTGTGGTGCTAATGAGGCGAGAGACAATGCAGGCTTACTGTTAAATAAACCACCCACAACTACTGTGCCGGGGAGGAAAGAAAAAAAAATGTTACGAATACAAAGCACGCACACACACATGCACGTATAAGAGACTAAAACTGATAAATAAATAATGTTTAGTTACAAACAAATAAATAAATTATTCCAATATATAAATAAAATAAATGAATAAATATTGTTATTTATTACTTTTGCCGTTTTGTTCCTCCAAATTCAACCTAACCATACAACTACAAAATACAGACTAATATTAATCTGATAAAACATGATGTCATAAAAGAATGCGGTCGAAAAGCATGATGCTGAGTAAACTGCAGATTTAGGATGCTTTCACATTACAGGTGATTTGATGTTTCACGTGAGAATTTGGTTGGTGTTCACACTCAAATGCGCACATGAAACGTGGGCTCCAGTATGCGTTGCAATAGATGTGAAAGCAATCTAGCCTTACTTTCTAATGTGAACTGCTGCTGATGACGCAAAAGGACAAAACTATGTAGCTACAGTCTTAAACAGCCGCCACTATTGGGGGCAGGGGGAGGGAGATGGAAACAATCTCGGGTTTGGACCGAGAAAAGTGGGAGAAGAAAAAGTTACAAGACAAAAAAAAAAACTTTAAAGCCTGCAACGATCCCCTCACCTCACTTTTACTTTGTAGAGGGCAAAAAAAGAAGGGAGGGAGGGAGTTAAGGAAGAACAAGTAGGCAAGCTTTCGGAAGAACAATAGCCTTTCTTGCCTGTTTTGATTTATGAGGTGCTTCTTTTTAGACATTCCGCCAGCAAACAGGCAATGCTTTGACACCGGGGCCCTCTTTTTTCCCCCTTTTCTTTGAAAACCGAGCATTGTCCTTCAATGATCTGAAAGAGCAAGGGCCGTGGAGAGGCCAGAGAGGAAAGGGGGAGGGTGACAATTGAGGGATGAGTGGAAAGCACTTCTCCAGCTCTCTCAGGGCAAGGAGAGAGGAGGCTGTGGAGAGCTCTTGAGCCGAACGTGTGCCTCAAGTGCCTCGCCGACACACGGCGCATGCTGCCACTGGAGCAGGTAAAGATACGCTGCGTATCAATTATTAAAACGGGGATTAGAAAGTGGATATGAGTGCTCGAAATGATTCTACTGATAAAAAGGGTCAGTCCTCTCAAGTGATAAGGCAAGGTCAATGATTGCCCCTGCCTCTTGGGTTTTCTGTCCTAATTCATTCTTACAACTATTCTCCACAGGGCCTGACGGACATCGCTGTTCTGTATCAACTTTAGAAGTGTGCTGTCGAAGACTCTAAGGAGAGAACGATAAGTCAGAAAGTTCTCTTTCTTTTAAGATCAGAATGGCCCTCAGGGCCACGTTGAAAGACTTTTTTATCCAGCAGAGATAAATTGACAAAAGGAGAAAATGACAGACTAAAGCACAAGAGAGAACAAAAGACACAGAAGGGAGTTTTATAACGATGTTTTTGTCTTCTGTCGAATTTGATTTGTTAAGAAGAGCCTGTTTTGCTTAAGATAGACACAGTAGCCCCAAAAAAGCCCCTAAGCCTGCTTTATCTATGATCTCATTGCTTTCAAGTGACTTGGATTGTAGAATATCTGTCTTTCAACTCTGGCATTGTTATGGTTATATTCTGGCCAGCGTTTTTGTTCTTTTGCTGTGTGTTTTCTCCATTGTATATGCAAACTGATATAGACTAGAAGCATGTTTTATATCTAGGGCTTTAAAGTCCTGAAGGGATCAGAGAAACGCAGCCGTACCTGTACTTTGGTTCTGAAGAACAAGTCAAAACATACACAACTTGGAACACCTGTGTGTGCATCTTTGATAGACATTTCTTAAGCGTAAGAACTCGCCGCCGTTGCAGTGGCGGTGAGTTGAAGAGCTGTTTGAGTAAGCTGCAGTGTAATAAAGTCTCAGCAGTCAAATAAACTTAAATTAATTGCCAATGAGTTTAACAGCTCAGCTGCTTGGGCTTGGTATGCTAGAAAGAAAAAGTCCAGAGCCGCAAAGCAGTTACAATGATCTAAAATGGCAGTGCTTGTGCCAGAATGGAAGTGTGAGAGTTTGCCTGTGCATGAGAATGAAAGACCGTCATAACCAAATGATTTTCAGTGAGCACAAAAGAAGTTCAGCAGGGTGTTTGTGCTGCTCATACAGAGAAAGTGATAGTGGATGGATGAAACAAACATCATGAAAGTACCATAAATGAGTATACCTAGGCGAGTCGATATTATATAAATCTTATATAAATCTTATATAAATCGTGCAGCCCTAATATATATATATATATATATATATATATATATATATATATATATATATATATATATATATATATATATATATATATATATATATATATATTAGGGCTGCACATATATATATATATATATATATATTAGGGCTGCACGATTTAATCGCACAATACGAAAAATAACATCAAACTTGAACGTGATTATCACTTAAACGTGATTCTTAGTGCGATTATTTTTTTATTTGCAGCTTGTCAATGAAGTATTTATATATATATATGAAATTCCTCTATCATCTTTTATGGTCCAAGGAAAAAAACGGAACTGGAAGTAGATTAAAAAAAAAAAAAAAAAAGTTCTCTACTTCGGCCACCAGTAGTTTCATAATCAGACTATCGATTGCGGTGTTCTAACCCCAGACTACCAGTGTCTCAAGGATCTGAGCATTTGATTGACACTTAACGCAACCAAAGGCTACAGCGCTAGCTTTCCGGGCCCTGTCACTCTTACCCCTTGCACTTTAGACTATTAGAAGTGGAGGATGGAAAAAAAACAGACGTGACATTCATGCATGAACAGACAATGGCTAGTACTAGAAAAGAAACAGAGGGCTTGTTTAGGAGAAAGACCGCTGTTGCTTCATGAACGAGTGAGACTGAGCCTAATAGTGATAAGTGTGTTCTCTTTGGGCTGAATCATTTTATGACTTTTATGAGTGTTTTTGACCTTCTTAAAGTTCTGAGGCACTAGTTTGAGCTAATTTCGACATCAAGCGACCACTGGAACATTACTCTGTGAGATCAGGGTCACTTCTTTACCGTGTCTGGAGAGCATGCCGGGAAATATGGATTCTGTCTTCAATGGAGGCCGTGTGGCTACATCTGGTAAATCCAGGCACCTCCCAGGTCGCTCCATACAGACAATATTTTCTGTGCTTTGTCGTCATAGAGACCTGAGCGAGGCTGTAGTTTTGAAATACACCCCGCGGAGTCTGGAGCCTTGACATTATATTTAACCGCAGAGCAAAACTGCAGCCGTAAATCTATGGAGCAAAGCTGGGTTTTATAGCACGAGCACAGAGAGAATGGTAATGGGGTAGCGAGGGGAGAAAAGAACGAGAAAAATAGCGAGAGACAGAGCCAGGATGAGCATGTGTGCAGCCGCTTTAAGTTACCGCTGTATTTTAAGAGGTACACAGCCACTTAGAGCCTCCTGACGGTTGGTTTCCTGAGTGAAAATTGCCAGAGATCTTCTCTTAACCTGCAATACTGAAGCCAAGAGACTACAGATAGCACACGCACGAGTGTTTTACGAATATCCCAGCTTCTAAACGGCTACACTTTACCTTTTCCTCACCTAACCTTTCTCGTTCTCCGTCTAGCTCTTCCTCAGGTTTCTCCTCAGCCTCTGATCTTTGCCATGTAACCCTGACATGAACATAAAGAGGTGTAAATGGCCGTCTCCGTCGGGCCTGTCTAAGGTGTTGGTGTGTCTTAGCTTCAGTTTCTGACATTCTCGCTGACGGATCACGTCACTGGATCCACATTCAATGGACGGAGAAAGCCTCTCTCACGTGGAGTGACTGCTCTGATAGATAAATAATGAAGCAACGGGGAGGATTGCAGACACTTCTGACCTGCATTTCTCTGAGAATAGACACGCTCTTCCTTTAGAGTCGTCTCTAAAGAGGGTTATACCTTAATGCTGATCTAGTTTCTCATTAAATTATTATGGCCGAGCTGGGCTCAGACTTTCTAAAAACTACTTTATCAGTGCTTTCAAGGCGAAAAACATCGGCATAAAACTGAACAGTTGGCCGCCCCACACTAAAGAGAAACATTGAGATGTTTAATCTGTATATTTTCTCTCTCAGAGCAGGGGGCTTTGGTTTTGGGAAGAAGACTGGTCTGCTTTAGAGTGTCAAGGGCAGAAAAATATATTTAAGTCTCCCTGCAGTGCTGTATATATAAAGACATTCGACATAAAGTGAGTATCGTGAGAGAGGGTATCTACTCAGCAATCATACTGAGGTCTAGGCTTGACTTGTGCCAACCACAATTTCAGGGCCATTTTCTTTCTTCTTTTCTTTCTCTCTCTCTCTCTCTCTCGCTCTCAAACTCATTCAAAACCACAGCAGCCTCTGAGAAGGGCAGAACACGCATAAATCACAGAGACCTCGGGCTCTGTGCGTTGCAATCTGCCCAGACTCCGTTTCAGCTTTATTTGCTGCTATTCAACACCTACCAAAATCTCTTTAAAACAAGGGTAGGGTGTGTTTTCTACTGTTCGGGCGGCACATTAAGTTACAGCCCTACGGTTCTGCCAGCTGAGTGGAATTACTGTGCGTTAGCGACAAGGCTGCACCAGACGAGGCTGCCA
Source organism: Zacco platypus (assembly GCA_038088235.1). Lineage (NCBI taxonomy): Eukaryota > Metazoa > Chordata > Actinopteri > Cypriniformes > Xenocyprididae > Zacco > Zacco platypus. The sequence goes on along the minus strand of CM076068.1, from coordinate 23,313,301 downwards.
TTAGCTCTGAATAAAAGATGTAGGGATGAGATGGGGTAATAAAGTGCACTTTTCTCATTCTCACTCAGGTGTGCATTTTACAGAGCCATGGCGTGTATTGAGGAGATATTTGTAGGATGGGCTACTTTGACCCTATTGAGCAGGTGTTTATGTGTAAAAAAAGTTCTGTGATATTAGGGTCAAATCTAAAAACGTAACTAGGATGAATTTTTCACTGCTTACCCGGCCCAAGTCGAAAGAGTCAAATCCCAAGTCTCTAAGATATTCTGATCTCTAGATGCAAGTCTATGAGATTTGTTTGCCCATTTTAACATCTTCCAGGTGAAAATCACAAGTTTGATCACTTAGAAAAGCAATAATTTAGCAAACAATGTCCTGCAAAAGGTGACAATATTAGCATAAATCCTTATTTTGTAAATGACTTTGCATAAAAAAACAAACAACCAGTGAAAACATTTTGATAAATACAAAATAAATTTAGAAAATAAAACATTTTTTTTTTGGAGATGGTGTAGAGATGATTCTAAAATTTTTCTGATGTTTGCTATAAAGGTGTGGTGACCCAAAAAAGAAACCTGAATTTCTAATACCCAAGTTTAACCCACACAGTAACTGCCAAAATCTGTGACGTTTATATATGACCATTATTATGAAAAATAAAATTGTTATTGCTGGTCATCAATGATTATTGCGAGCTACTTTAATGCATTTACAATGAGAAACGATAAGAATTTATGCTAATATTACAAACTCCTAGGTAATAAGTGGAAATCCTGTAAAATAATAAATAAAATAAAATGAAATAAAATGACATAAAATGTACACTTGCACTAATTCCACAAACACTATCCTTCCCATTGAATCTGCCCTTGATTTATTAGCAGTGATCGAGCCAGCACCACAGTGTTTATCTTGCTCTTGCTAATCCGAAGTGATAAGCTTGTTTACTTTGGGTGTTTGTAGAGGGTGTTAACGGACTCAGTCCCACACTTCATTTACATTCCCACTGAGTGACACAAAGAGTCTCTAGATTGTTAGCGGTGTTTAGTGTAACTAGCCATGATGGGGTTTTAGCTTGTTTACCAAGCTATACAGGCTATTAGCGAAGCTACAAAGCCAAAGCGCCTGCCTTGAAATAGTAAACGGGGGAAAGAGGGTTTATATGATGTATTAGAATTTATAAAGTTTCATAATTTATATCTGCCATTTGTTTTAATTACCTGGTAAAACATTGATGTATGCAAATCTAAATGTTTCATTCAGATCTGAGTGAATTGACTGAATTGTTGTAAAATTGGCACGGAGATCTCAAAAAGACTTTTTCCCACTTTTCAAAGCCATCATGCTCAGACACAAGAACACACATGTATGCACCTATTACATCCTGTTTTGCTTGGCACACGGCCTCCCGCCAGCTGAGGAGCTTCTGAAGACAGGTGAGCTTTAAAGAGCTGGGAATTTCCTCCAAGTCTGTCAAGCCGTTACATCAGAGGCTTACAGCACAGCTGCATTACTTTGACGCTTCGGGTTAATGGTTTACAAATTCCTCCAGACTAGTATTATTCATTGCTAACCCACAATTAGCCAAATTATGTGGTGATCGCACCAGAGCTGACAATTAAACTGCACGTACAAGACAAGGAGACTAACAAGAGCGTACAGCTCTCTCCTAAGGCAACTCTGCGAACGTTTTTTGGACGATAGCCTAGTTACAGTCCGCTGGTATCTCAGAGCTCGCTGAAGACAATATAACTGGCGTGAAGCACAAAGAGATCACTGTCAAACGCTTCGGCTGAAAGTAATCAGCCGAGTGCGGATGTCACAGGTGTAATTTGATTTCAGGGGTTGCTATTTCAGCAGGCATGTTGATGTATTGAGAGTACGATGACAAATGTTTTTGCTTTCCATTCTCTCTGCTCTCCGTGTGCCAGAAGGCCTTACAGTCCCACAAGAAACAAGATCTGGAGTCAATGTGCCAAGAGGACAAGCCATTCAACCACATAACGCAGATTTTAAGAGACGTTTGAGAAGTGGGCTATGAAACTTAAAAAAAAGTGACAGAATTACCACGTTTCCTGATTTGACTACAACTAATGACATTCCTATTGGTTGCTGATATAAAAACAAAGTACTATGGAGTAACTTTTGACCAATTAAGAAATTAAATTTGAACTTTTTAACTATATTTTTTCTAAAGATTTAAGTGTTATTAAATTATTAGCAATTTTAAAGAGTAACCGGTAACCGGGAAATTCAGTATAACATAACATAACATAACATAACATAATATAATATAATATAATATAATATAATAAAATATAATATAATATAATATAATATAATATAATATCCACAGCCTGTATGACGTAGAGAGACACAAGAGTAAATCTGTTCATTACTGACAATGAAGAAAAGTAAAATTATCACTATAAAAAGATGACATACACCGGTTCTTACTTATTCTCTAGCTGGTCCTTTTCCTAGAGGAGTGAGAGAGAAAGAAAAGTAGTTGATAAAAGTAGTGACAGTTCCTGGGCTATAGGGAGAAACTGGCTTTGTTGCCCTGGAGCTCAGCTCATGCTGTGCTCCTCTGGGCACATCAGCAGTGTGTGTGTTCCTTTAATTGTCTGCTCTTTTCTCGCTGAGGTTAATGGAAACCTCAGGGGGTCTCTACTTCTGCCTGATCCTCTACTTTTCACTTTTTTCATAGAGAGACAGACAGAAACACACAAACAAACATAGTGCCTCATAGTAAATATTCATCTACAAGCAGCGTTTATATTGTATCACAGTTCCTTTGTACAATTTTCTCACTCCTAATTATCCTCCTGGTATCAAACTTTCAGAAAATGAGCTCTGACGATCACGCATTTGGGAGGAGACGGATCTGGTGGGACACATGGGCCAACAATTACTGGACCGTACAGATAGCCGTGCGCTGTAGACCCCAGGCTCCTGTAAATGTGGTTTATCTTCCTACAATGAATGAGCTTTTACTTGTTGAAGGAGAAAGGCTAGCATTATTCTGACATCCGACATCCAAATTATCACCTTGTTTAAAAAGCGTCCAATTCAAGGCAAGCTCAGAGGGAGGGTCTGTTCACAACAGGCCATTGAAATAAAATAAAAGGTGAAAGGGGGGAAGGCTTTTGTCTTGGTTATTTCTCTTTTTACCTCATTTTTAGCTGTCCAAACAACAAGACAGTGTAAATGCAAAAAATTTCCCAATACTAGGAAGAAAAAAGTCGAATGAACAGTTAATAAACAAGCCCCCTTCTCTTATTGGTCATTTGTTGCCTATGTAGGGTGTTTGTATGCGTGAACCAAGTAGGTACTGAAATTTTAAAAATGTGACACTATGAGCACTGTTGAGGGGATTCGTAAATACCTCTGATTGGCTATTGTGTTCACGCATTCATCACATATGATCTGTGATTGGCTACAATGATCAACGCTTCAAAAACATGTTATAAATAGACGTCAATGACACTCTTCACCGAGCGCTTAGATACACACCGGGTCCAGTGATAGATGCCTGCTTTCAAATGTTCCGCACCCAATATCACTTTCAAAATACTTTCAAACACTTCTGTGTGCTTTCAAATGCCTCTGTGCATTGATCATTGTAGCCAATCACAGACATATCTGTTGAGGGTGTGAACACAATAGCCAATCAGAGGTGTTTACGAATCCACTCAACAGCGCTCAAAGCATCACATTTTAAAAATTTCAGTACTGAAATCAGTATTTTTAACAACACCAGTGTGTATGAAAGACAATATTTCAGTGGGAGGGGGGGGGGGGTAGAAACACGAGCGTTTGACATCGAGTTCCTGTCTGCTTCTATTTTATCCTTCAGCGGGAGGTTCCTGCTGAGGGCGGCCATGTTATTTTGCTTTTCTCTGGAGGAGACTGTAGCTTCTCAATGGCAGACCACCACAGTGGGCCTCTACTGTCTGCCTCTCCCCAGGCCATCCCTTTCACAATTAGCCAGTGGTAATTTGATGAATGAAAGCCCCTTTCTCCAGACTAAGACCCTCCCTGCTTGGTCTACCCCACTGGTAAAGCCATGCCAGCTCAAGTAGGGGCCCACTTTCTCTCTCTTCCTCTCTTTGCTGACCAGTGTACCCGGTTGGGGGTGGCCTTATGTGGGCACTGAGGCCTACAACAGCCCCGCCTCTGATGGGGGAACCAAAGCTCGATGTGGGGCCCACCTCTAATATGGGATATAAGGAGAGAAGACACGTACGAGAGGGTCATTATGTATGCTCTTCTATGATAGCACACATCATATCAGAGACAAAATGTGTGGAAAAACTAAGAGAACAAGAAATGGAAGCGATGGTAAGCAGGACAGAAACAGGCAATGCAAGTGGTTTACTTCTCTGAAGTGTAAGAGATGAGTTCCAAAGCTGAGGCCGAACACAAAAGCAGAGTAATCCTTTGGTCTAAAGGATGCTGAGCAGTTTAGCCAACACTAAAGCATCATTTGGAGGCAGTCCTTTCAATGTCCTCAGTCAGCTCTGCGCAGGCTCTCAATAGAGGATGTCAACCTGCTGACTGCTGAATGGATGACCGGTCAAGGTTCAGATCCAGCTGAGTGGAGGAAGTCTATTCTACCATGAGACTGAACAGCTTTCATGGATGCTGCTCCTTAATCTTGGGACCTGGGATCAGTTTATAGTTTTAGTTTACAGCAAATCACCAAATTGACAGCAGACAACAACAAACGTAGTGAATTAACAAAATAATAATAATTTATATAATTACTAAAAATAAATGATATCTTATATAGAGTTTTTTTTTAAAAGTTGAAACAAATGTTGAAGATTTGCTCTTGCATTTAATTCCCATCGGTTTTAGTGTCTAAAACAAAGTGTGTGTGTGTTCAGGAAGGATGAGCGGTTGATCTGGTCTCACCTACAGTACAGATGGTCTTCACAGAGGCAATGTTGCTCAACTGATTCATAGATAACCAGAGCCACACAGACCTTTAACCCCACACCACACAGTGCCCGCCACAGCGTAAACTAATCAATACATGTAGTCCCACAGGGTCTAAGTTGGCTTGAGTCATTACTTTGTGCTTATCTGAAGAATAAAGGTGTACGTTTCTGCTACAGCAGACACCAACCATCATACTACAACAACAAAAAAGTTGACAACACAGCAGGGTAAAACAGATTGTCTAATTATTCGCAATCTTGAGCAACCTCAACGTTGATTCTTAAATCCTTAGAATGACCTTTTACCTCACGTCAGCATGGCGAGAAAACACATTTGTCCTCATGGGCTGCATTCAATAACATACAACAGTTTACGCTGATTCACAAACAAATGACTCTTTTAAACTGACACAAAGATATGAAGACAATAAAAAAATAAAAATAAATAAAGTATATAGATGAAGTAAAAGACTTAATAGTACCTAACGATTGTGCTACCCTAATAATATAATATAATATAATATAATATAATATATAATATAATGTCTGTTGTTCATTTTTAAATTGATATTTTTTGTAAATTACCATTACTGCATAATGTACAATGTACAGCATTAGCTAAAATAGATTTATATATATTATATTATAATATACCTTAAACCTTAAATATATGTTATATTATATTATGTTTAATATCTATTATTCGCATACATATGATATATATATATATATATATATATATATATATATATATATATGTGTGTGTGTGTGTGTGTATTTGTGTATTTGTGTGTGTGTGTGTGTGTGTGAGTATATATGCGAATAATAGACATTAAAACTGGAACATGCCCAAATGAATCAGAATCTAATTACTCTGAGCGCTTGTGAATCAAAATCGAAACAAATCTGGAAATCTGTATCAATGCCCAGCCGTAGCAGTCAACTACAACTCACTGTTTACCAACACACCCCGTATGTACAGCCGAACTTTGGTTTGATCTCATCCGGCACCACTTAGACAATGCGGTACCTGCTTTGTACAAGCAGGAAGGAGGGGGTCACTGGCCACAGCGTCCGTATGGGTCACCTACACGGTGGTGTGAACACCCCATGGAGTGTGGGTACAAAAGCAGAGGCATCCATCCAGAACTAGCCATTCCACGGATGGAAGTGCTCATCTGGATAAGGTGGCAGGGGGTCGTAGTCCTTCAAGCACTTCACAACTTTCAAGTGACATGCTTCCGAGAACGTTCCGTGGTCCAATGGCGGAACAGGATTTCTGCGGAGCATTTCACTCTTACAGAACAATGACCCACTTGTCCTTTTGATGGTCGGCAGTTGCGGACCATGTTGTCTAATGGCTGCTATTCAGAAAACTCAGCCTTAATCTCAGGATGGACTCAGGGATTGCACACTAAACAGTGAACTGCATTTTCCTACTACATACATGTAGTAGGAAAATGACGATCAATCACAGACTGGAAAAGATGCATAGAAGAAACCGAGTTTAAACATTAACAGTTGTATGAAGAGTCATGCAGCGTCAACTAGAAAAACTGCTCTGGTAGATTTGAAAATTATGTAACACTAAGTCAAATACAACACCAGGGCCTCCACAACGTTCCCCGTTCCAGCTGGGACCCTGTCTGTCTGTCTGGGTGGGTGGGATTTTTAAGAAGCCAACTTAACTGCTTATTAAATCATCAGAGTCTCCGCTAAAAAAGAAAGAAAAAAAAATGTAAAAAGCAGCAAAACCAGCAGATTTTGCAAGGTCCCACAAATCAGAAAAGTAGTTGAAACTGAAAACAGCGAAAGGAGAATTGCCAAAGTTATTACTCAACAATTCAACCCACTACGACTTCAGCTATTCGTACTGTAATATCTCTTACAAATAAACTGGCAGTTGTTGTAAACTCTACATTGACCAGACGTTCTTGGGAGAAGATCATAACAAATACACAGTAGAAAATGTGAAGTGCCTGCAGATAACCCTTGAATGTCTATGAATCATACTCTATATACTTACAGTACTTAAACAGGTCTAACCAGTACTGAGGAACAAAAGCTCATCTGCCATGCCTTACTCTTGCTCTCTGTAGTACAGAAAGGTCTAAAAAGGTCAATCACGACTTTCTGATAAGCATAAATAAAAACGGTAAAACCATGACTTCCATGCTTTCCATGCACTAGGATTACTTTAAAATGCACGGTTTCTGCACTATGAACTCCTTCAAAGCAAATCACTTTGTTATGGACTAAGAATCAGAGTCATGTTCAGTCCCTCTAGAGAGACAGTTCTAAGAAAGAAACACTTTGAACATATCACTTCTTTAAAAAGACAAGAAAGGCCCAAGCAGACATGTCAGCGCAGAGGGTTCACTTCAAGCGCTCTGTCTGTCTGCACAAACTCTCCAACACCGTTTTAGTTCAGGCCACATGGAGACGTCAAGAGAGCAAGAAAAAGTGAGAGCAGAAAAGCAAGTCTGCATTTGTTTGTGCCCAGTATCTTCAGCCCAAACAGCAGTGGCCAGATATAGAATTTCGCTGTGGCATCGCATGTCCAACTCAGACCAGCTGCAAAGGCATGTGAATCCTGTAAAACTTGAGACAGAAAACTTTCTCGTATGAGTGAACAAGCATTATACCCTTCAACACCCCGTGTTTATATCGTCTGGATTTTTATATGTAATTTATCGGTTGGGTTTGCTCAGCATAGGCTTTTGAAAAGTTACTTTTAATCAACGATATGACGTGGCGAAGCTCTGCTCTTAATTTAAAGCACTTTTCAAAATTTCGAAAAGGAAACAAATAGGATTAAAAAAAGTATTTTAAAGGGAAATCCTTTGGTTTCAAATCCTACATCCACTGACTAGACAACTTCACTTTTTCAAGGTAAAAAAGCTATTCAGCTAAAAAAAAATAAAAAATAAAATAACTACCCTGGTGCTCTTTTTTGGAAAAAAAAAAATCACTCGTTTCGACTTACTTTCTGGTACAACTTTACTAGGAATAATCAAAGTTACAATTAACACATCTGACCACTTTACTTTCTCTTTCTAGATGTGTTTTCAAAATGTTAATATCATAATCCATGCAATCAATCAATTCAGTTTCGAAAATGAAGGATATGTTTAAAGAATCTGAATATTTTGGGACAGTCTTGACTGATTCAGCTTGAATTTGCATTAGACTAAAGTGAGGCCCCGCATTTAAATAATTAATCAAATAAATCTTTTTCTCTCAACATGCATGAATATAATTCCCTTTTCATCTAAGCTGGACTACCGAGCATTCACTACAACACCCATTCTTTCATCCGTCCTGTTTTTTTGTTACGGGGCCCTGAAATGTTGCATATATTTAAAAGCACTGGGCTTTCACCCCCTCAAACCTTTGCAAATCCATTTAGAGAGACAGGCGTGCAGTCCAGGACTGTTTTATCAACTTATTGAGAGTTTCTTTCCGCTCTGTGTCTGGGGTAAACAGAGTAAACACCCCCCTTTCTCTCCTCAGCTATACATTACATTTACTGTAGAACATTAATAATGTTAACAAAGAGTAAATCAAAATGTCATCACATTTAAATAACTTCAATATAAAAGTAACAAAAAAAAAGTTGATCAGAAACAAATGTCTGGAGCTCTCGTTCCTGTGTTCTGCCACTTCAGTTGATAAAACTAAATGGGCCAAATAATAATGTCCAAACAAAAAAAAAGAAATTCTTAACAGAAATGCGTTTTCAAAAACAAGCCGAAATGTTTAACACAAAAAGAAAAACACATTATTAACAAGAGTAATTCATAAGATTTTAATTTTATGGATCACATTACTCAGACATGTATGATTTTTATTTTTGTCATAACACTTGCGCAACGAAAATCAAGCTATTAAAAATCGACACATTTATTTTTGACAGAAAATAAAAACTTTCCAAACTGCGATGCAAAGATTTACTTAAAACCGATTAACTAAACTTCATTTTGCTGTCTATTACAGGCTATTTGTTTTAATTCCGTTTGAGAAAATTGTAAAGTAAGACAAAATAAAAAAAAAAGAAATAATAATACTTGAAAAGTTATAAAAGTGAACGGAAAAGCTGCGTTAACCTGCAGTGATCCCGTGTGTCCGACAGAGACCACTGCGTCATCATGCGGTCGGACACTCGAGACATTACAAGCACAAACATGTTTCATTATTGAACTATTGCGTTTATTTGAACAATATTCGTCGGAAATAACGCGCATTTAAAGGACCGTGTTCAGTCTTTCACTCCGAGTGTAACAGTTCGACAGAAACAGGAGCAGTGAAACCAAAGTCAATGTTTGAACTGGAGTTTCTAGAGGCTGAATGCAAACTATAGCTTACATTCATTTTACATTATATTTAAATTTGATTGAAAAACTAGCGGGGCAGATACAGGCTAAGAAGGTTTGAGATCAAGAAAATCACATAATGAATGACAGATGCAGCAAAAAGGCCAATGCATGATCCATTCTTCAAAAAAGTGAAAAAGGCGCCTATTTAGTATATCTATGTTTAATTAATACTGATTATTAATGATAAGAAACATGCCAAATAAACTATTAAAAAAAATAGAATATATGAATTCTACTCCGTTTTCTCATTTTGTATATATATATATATATATATCGGATTTCTTATTAGATAGAAAGAATTAAAATCGTGCATTGCGTTATTTTAACGAATCACAGTATTTTACCAGTTTTATTAAGCGATTTTACAAGGTTTTCAGAGTTTCAACTCCGTATTTAAATTTTATGTGATCGAAATGGAATTGGTCAATATAATTTTACTTAAACGAAGCAATTAAATTTGAATGAGCTTGAAATGTACAACGCATTCTTCTCGCGAGGAAATGCCAACACAAATATTGCTTATAAAAAAAAAAATAATAATAAAAAGCTTCTGAGGAGCTCACAAAAAGGATCTATAATGCCTTAAATAAAAATTCATTAGAGATTGGAAAATTAAAAAAAGCTAAAGGCCACTTGGAAAGGGTATACACCAATCCTCAATGCCGTTATTATGCGCCACTTCACTCATAACGAACAATATAAGTCAACAGAAGTATAAGTTAGTGTATTTATTATTCACGCGCTTACCTGTACCAGTCCAGTCCGTTGTCATAGTTACGGTCGAAGAAGTGCGGCTCCGCTCCGACCGCGCGAATATCTGGATGCACGCGCAGAAACTCCAGCAGCGCGCGCGTCCCGCCCTTCTTCACGCCGATGATGATCGCCTGAGGCAGCTTCTTACTGCCCGAGCCGTTGGAGAAACTTGACAGCGAAGAAACTCTGCGCCCGTCGTCCCACTCCTCAGCTCGGTCTGCGTCCACTTCATCTTTAGAGAAGTCTCTGGGAGCTCTCCTGACCGTCGGCTCGTCATAATCTGACTCCACGTCCGTCCACGAGCTCTGCGGTCTGGACAGGAGCTTGGACATCATCAGGTCCGGCCGGCCACTTTCTGCCTCAGCATATTTCCCGAGGAAATCCGTCTCCTTCGCTCGATTATTATTATTATTATTGTCCACAACTAAACCCGGTGGCATAGTGGCACAGTAGCCCACGCAGGAGTACAGCATGTAGACCCAGAGGAGCAGCATGATGAAGAGCAGCCCGAGTTTCTTCTTCACGGGACTGACGGAGAGCGCGTAAAAATGGTGACAGAACAGGCTATATTCCATAAGCCCTGTGCGTGCAGACCATCACACTCCAGCTGGACATATTGACAGGTAGGTACAGTTCTGTCCAGGCTCAGGAATCCTTCTCAAAAGTCTTTAAACGCCATTGGAGTCCACAATAAAATCCTCAGACGCGCAATAAACTAGCCCAAAGTGGACGGGACATCTAGGAAAGCTATTTTAGTCAGCTGTTCTCGTTCATATCTGCGAAAGAAAACGAGGAAACTGATGAGAATGCCCGGTGCACTTGATCCCCAGCCGCAGAAGCCGCTCCCGGCTGCATCCTCGAGTGTCTGAGCGCTGAGGAGAGAGTAGAGCTTATAGAGCGCTGCTGTTTGTGATTGACAGCAGGGCCAGCCTACCGCTGCGCACTAATTTGAATAAAGGCGGGGTTATTTAAAGACGCCTACCAATCAGGGGGGGATTTTAGACAAGACACTTCGTCGAGAGCCGATTAAACGCTCTTATTGGATAGAGAAACATTAGACCGGAATCCTTTTATTCCCGTTTTTGGGAGTTTCCAAAGTGTTACAAATTTTACGCAACTGAAAGGTTTAGAAAGGAAACAGGATTTGAAAAAGACCTACGAAGTTTTCGTAGCCTAAGCCCGCATGTATTTGATAACTTTAGCATTGGCCTATTATATATATATATATATATATATATATATATATATATATATATATATATATATATATATAATTCATATATTTAAAATACACAACTATATAAGTACAGGGGCGCAATTACAAAATGCGGTGTAGAAGCAATTTTCAGTGAATGAAACGACGAAAATGTACTTCAATAATCTGTTTTATTTACAACTTCGCTTTTTCCCCCCACAATGTAGGCCTTCTTTCCAATCAAATTTGATTCAACTAATTCAATTAAAAATGTTCATCTGGATCAAACAGATCCAAAAAAAGTAGACAGAACTTTTCATTTTTAAAAATGTTTTGAAATGTTCATTTAGCTTTAAAAGACAAAGCATCAGGGGATAAATATTCAAACGTCGTACACAAATGCGTAATGCAACAATTTACTCGCAATCATAAGTTTAACTTTAAGTCTGTATCTGCAAAGAAATGTGAAGGAATGCAAGTCCAACAAAAGTAACACGGGTTTTACAAATGTCTTCATTCTAAAGAATGCTGTAGAATTTTGCAAAGTTTTCAGCGTTTGCGTTGACATTTTAAATTAAATAAACTTAATAAAAAAAATTATTAAACTATCAAATACTTATTTCATCATCATTATTTAATGTAATATGTATTTACATTGTCTTTTTGTAAGTACATATCAATATAAATACATATACAAATAAATAAAATAAACTTCAACCCATATTTAATTAATGCAGAAAGTTGTACTAGTCTATATATTTTGCAGTCACGCGGTTAATGGCTCGTTTATGTCCGTTTTTGCGCCGCTCCAGTTCATGCAGCTCGTCATTCACACTCCCTCAGAAGTGAAGAAGAGTGTTAAACTAAGAGCGCAGCACTATCCCCGTTTCCATCGGACTTTACTTTTTCCCAGTGGCTCATGATTACTGTATATTTCTAGCGGACTGAATATTTCGAACACAACTAGAAACATTTATAATTGATTGCAGGACATTCCTATGGAGATTTTTTCAGGCCTGGAAATCACAGTTTTAAACTGTCCTGATATTTGCAGGATTTACAAGATCTTGGGAACCCAGCATATGCGTATGTGAATTATATATATATATATATAGGAGAGAGAGAGAGAGGGAACACAGATGCTTAATTATATAGATATTGTAAATATAGATATTATAAATTATTTAAGAATTATAAATAGTATATGTCAAATGTATGTTGTGTTACTCATGAATGTTCAGAGAGTATTTCTAACTCTAAACACATACAAAATTGTATTTAAGGCATCCATTTGAATTACCTAAGTTTTGAGTTATGAATTAGGCCCTGCATGGACAATAATTAATTTAGAAAAAGTAGAGGGGAAAAATGGATTTGTCAGTATATTATTAGTAAAAAGAACACAGGGTCAGAAAAAGAAATAAAGTGTGGACCTTTTTTCTGAATGATGAATTGTGCCAACAAAACTGTAAAAAGTCTGCTTTTTACATCCGATTTTATGTTTCCAAAAATTCCTGCAGCTTGAACAGTATAGCATGTTGCTTGCAATGTCAAGCGTTCGATTTCCAGGGAATGCATGACCTGACAAAACAAATACTTTGAATGCATTCTCTTTGGATAAGCGTCTGTCTAAATGTGCATAAATGTATGAAACAAGTTAAAAAACTGATATTGAATGAAACAAAAATCAATTTTTTGAAATAAGTACAGCATTCTTTGTTATAATGTATATTTTCCAACGTCACTATTGACTTTAGCTCAGACCTCAAGACTCTTCCGTCACCTTTCACAAATATAACGCATGAACTAGACCACATCTCTGAGATTGATGTCACTGTGCGGGTTTGAGACCGACCGACTCCCTTAAGACAAATATATTTGTGCAAGTTTAAAGAAGCTTAGGGAATATTTTGCCCAAGAAACATGACTGATTTCAAGCAAGTGGCGAGTAGGTATAAATCAAGCTTCAAAAGCCTTTCACTATACTGTTTTTCTTGCACACTTCGTGCCAGGAATACTTGATGCACTGCTGCCCGACGTCTGCCAAAAATGTTTGTCATTCTGCCTAACATGCTTAAACGGCAGTTAAATAGTATTTTAGAAAAATACTGTTTATAGCTGTCACTCAAGAGTTGAGAGTTCAGAAAAGCAGAATTTTGAAACTTTCATTTATAAACTAAACCATATATCTTCTTTAACAACTCGAAATGAAATCATCCCGCATTTCAGTGTAAGATTTCAAAGCATTTTGTTGCCTGTAAATGAAAAGAGAGGAGAAATCCACCTGTTGCTGTTGTAACAAATGAAGGTCTGGGAGGCTGTTAAAACTGTAATGAGAATCCAAGCTGGATGAGAAAAACCACAGAGAGCCAAAGATCATTATGGGAAATGTGCTCACCTCCTCAGGGTTCACAGAGCTCATAATGAATGAACGCACTGTGAGAAACTATCTCCGTGACACTCAGAGTCGAACAATATTTTTCTTGCGAAGAGGATTACTCCATTTATGATGCATTCGTCAAGCCTGGCATGATAGAGGAGGAAAAAAAAGCATTTAAACAGGAAAATTAAACAACGTTTATATCTAATATGTATAAGCTAATGCAAATGACCACAGCCGTACCCTATAAAAGTGTGCAGGCCGTCCGTTCCGATGCTTGGGTACTAGATATTTTGTGCACTTCATCCCACACAGGGTGTCCACCACGACAACCCCATAGAGCGGAAGCTGTAAAATCATGGTGGGAGAGTCCCCAGGAGGGCTGGAGCTGCTATTTAATCTATTGACATGTTGGGAACAGCTGTTTCACTCTCTTTTTCTGCCCCCTCCATCCCTTCACTGCCTCTCTGATGTGAAACGCACTGGCCGCATCCAGACCAGATCTTTACGAGGGGAGGAATGCCTCGCCCTGCTGCCCTGACTAAATCTCTGCATGCAGTGTATGTGGGCATCTAATGGAGGTGGTGAGAGAAGTGGAATCAGAGGACAACTGGGAAGGAAACAGCGGAGTAGTATCGAGTGTTGCAGCCGGACAGGTGCAGAGGTCGATGCTTAGGAGATTATATAGGCTGATATCTTAGCCAAATGTGTCCAGAGCAGCCAGACATTGTTTCCAGGCCTGTCTGGAGATGCAGTGGGATTCTTCTCGAATGCAACTCAGCCAGTGTACGGTGAACTCAAGTCAGCAGACTACCTGCCACACAAGCTTACAATAAAAATATTAGATGTAAAATGCAAATACATATACAAGAAATGTTGGGGGTCAGCAATTTTTTTTTCTCTTACATTGTTTCATAAATGTATACATACACTTTAAATGTATATATTTATATTCAAATAATGCTGTTTTAAAAAAGAACTAAAACTTTCTATTCATCGAAGACTCACGTCTCTAACAAATATTAATTGAACAAAAAATATTAAGGAGCACAAATTTTTTTCAACAAAGATCAGAAGAAATGTTTATTGAACACCAAATTTGACAATGATGACTGGAGTGACGGAATAAGTTACATTTTAAAATGTGTTCAAAAAAGTTATTTTAAATTGTAACTATCTCAACAGTGAGATTTACTGTATTTTTGATCAAAGAATTGCAGCTTTGGTGCGCATAAGAAACCTTTCAAAATCAAAAACCTTAGGAAAAGTAATACATATATATGAGAAATCATTTAATTAACTTTAAATAAATGAATAATATATTGACAGACACGAACACACATATATAACATATACATAACAGCAATCAATCGACTTAACAGCACATATATCTATACATATGCTAAGGCTTCAGCTGAAAACTTCTTCTAAAATTAATGTTCGTATCAGGCTCCTGTTTAAGTCCAGTAATTTCACTTTAATGGCAATTAATTGGCCCTTTTCTTTGACATTAAAGTGAAATAACTGAACATAAACAAGAGCCTTATTAAAAAATGCTCATTTTAGAAGAAATGTGTGTGTATAGAAAGTAAATGTAAAAGTGCTTCCACTGGCAGCATAGAAATACACTGTGATGTTGTATAGCATTTCAATGATTTCAAATCAAAACTCAAACACAAGCTTGATCACGGCACATTTTATTAAGAACTTTCATTCCCTTTGTGTCTTACACAAATCATTGGTACAGTGAAGTCAGATGTGGGTAAACTGAAGACGCTGAATGTCGTTTAGAGCAAGAAAACATAGTAAAGAACAATGCATGGCTGCAGTCAATTGATATTCTGTTACATTCAGTAATAAATCAACAGTAATTCAGTTTTGGGGAGCACAACTGAGTTGACCGAGTTGATTTGACTAGTTCTCAAATAATAAAGGATCTCTGATGGAGCTGATACCCGAGAGCTCTCCGAAACGATCAGCCTTTCAACATCTAAACTCAGTCTCGGAGGAAAACAGTTTCATATAGAATAAAGACTTCTGGGCTAGCAAGGACTCTGTGGTTTTTTAGAATGTCATTTAGCAAGTAATTAGATGAGGCCAAACTTGCTAGGTGCATTAAAACAAACCGTTCTCCGTATCGAACTAAAGTATCCACAGTAACGTCGACTTTAATTGCAAATTCTTGGCAAAATGAATATGTGGTTCTTTAATTTCAGTTATCCACTTTGCACATAGACACAACTTAGTCTACAGAAATTTATGAGTGTACAAACAACAGGGGGGCTGCGTCAAATAAATATTTCATGTATTTACACACACATAACATTGATTTGTGTCCAAGTTACCTGAGTGAGTTCAGGGATTTTTAAATCACTGCCGCGCATTCACACACACATCCATGTTAATTTTTCCCTGAAGGAAACTTTTATAACCACGGAAAGAGGCTATGACTTCCTTCTCCAAGATACACAACTTTTGGTGTCTTTAGCTCCAAGATAATTAATTTTGGGGCTGGCAGCAATTATCTAGCCAGTACGAATATGGCAGAGGATTGTGTTTGCTCTACAGAGACAGAGAAGGCGTGATGGGAGCAACAGCTGCCTCGTCCTGCGACACGCGGCTCTTCTTGCAGGTGAGGGCCAGCAGCAGCAGCATGGGCAGATGCCAAAGACTACAGAAAAACAGCTTGCGGGCGTTCTGCCTGTCGCTATGGCGATAGAACCTGAAGGCCAGGTAGCTGATGTAAAGGTTAATGGGCAGGGAGACTAAGGGGAACGTCCATGTGGTGACGTCCAGCACGGGGCCCAAGGCTGAGAGGCCAATCAGCCCTACGCTGTGGCGGAGCGCCACGCGTTTACAAAGGCCGGGATGGGTGACGGACATCATTCGGTACCCGCCGCGCGAGTAGTCCTCTCTCAGGTTCCAGCTCAATGCATTAAAATGAGGAAACTGCCAAGAGAACAGGAAACCTCCCAGTAAGAGTGCTCCTAGAGAGACAGAGAGAGGAAGAGGAGAAGTGAATAAACAAACAACATCATCCAACTCATTTAAACACCATTGGTGGAGGAAGTGCTTGTGTGAAGCAGGAAATGAGAGTGCGGGGAGAAACTAAAGTCAAAGAATGACAGAACACTCCATTCTATCACTGAAAAGATGCCTGAGTTCCTTCACATCATACTATGGAGGAAACAAACACCACCTGCATTCAGAACCTGGCAGAGTGGAAAGGTGACACCACACAAACAGCGGCCCATGCAGAGGCAGTGGAGCATGACACGTAGGGCTGCCATTGTGTGTGTGTGATCTTAGAAAACACACTTGTAGCTAAATCCTCTGGGAAACACAGCGCAGGGCAGCATGGCAGAGACCTCAAACACTTGGGTCATCTTTTTAAGCTTTGTATGTTTTTGAATGTTCTCAAACCTGGGGATTTTAAGGAAGAAACTGGTCAAGAAAACCTGACAATTTACTTTGAGAAAACGGGTATGACACCAAAGACTCCAAATATGAGATGGGTGTGTGGTGGAGAGGTCATTTTGTGCTTTTATGTACTTAATGTGATTTTGACGATGTTAAAATAGCTTGTCCAATTCAGTTTGGCGCCGCTAACAGTGCAGAAATTAAGATAAATAAATATGCTCCTATTCATGCGATAACTTTAAGTTTAAAAATTTAAAAGCCTACTTAGCCTATTTTTTCCATAATGCAAAAAAAAAAAAAAAAATCGCAACATCCTGTCATAAAATTGTAATTTATTGTATAACCCAGAATGTCACAGAATTGGACAAAATGTGGATGAATAAATAAAAAAGCAGGACTGTACAATTAATCATGAATAAAATCATATCCACACTAAAATTCAAAGGTCTTCACTACAACCTGCCAAAATAAAAGTTTGGTTTAACTTATGAAATTATGCCAGAAATGTACATTGTACTGTACAATAGTATTACTCCAAACTAATAATAGCCATAATAATAATTTTACAGTTTATTAAAACTTGTTTTAAGGAATATCACACAAGATCAATTCAAGATAAAGATTACAATTAAATTGTTAAATGTTTATGCATTCATTTGATTACCACCATTTGTGATAAAATACATTCATGTTAAATAAAACAGAATTCAGAAAAATTAAAACAGACAACACAGAATTTCTGGTGGCAAAAAAACAAAAAAACTTTTTATAGGACCCTATCATTGATAAAATTGTAATAAATTATTGAAGTTTTATCAATTCAATTAATTAATTAATTAATTAATTTAATTAAACTATTAAATACTACCCTAATACGGTCAAGATGGTTGAGAAGTTCTCCAGTTGATCAATGAGGTCATTGAGTTTTTTTTTATTTATTTTTTTTTATTAACTTTACCACTAAATATAT
Organism: Zacco platypus; assembly: GCA_038088235.1. Lineage (NCBI taxonomy): Eukaryota > Metazoa > Chordata > Actinopteri > Cypriniformes > Xenocyprididae > Zacco > Zacco platypus. The sequence goes on along the minus strand of CM076068.1, from coordinate 23,295,261 downwards.
TAAAGATAGTTTCTCAGAGAGACAGTTCTAATAAATAAGCTGAAATATTAAATAAATAAATAAAATATTGAAAGAATTCACAGTTGTTTCGATCTACTTCATGTTGCAGCCTCACCCTAGATGGGGTCAGAGCAATATTTCAGTTTGTACATCCTGGTATACACAGGCTTGAAAAGGGCACTGAATCGGTACTACTTCAAGAGACACAAGGAGTTCTCAAAACTATGCACACAAACACTTCAGTCTTTCGCTTCTTGAGAAAACAGATCTCATGGTTGCCACAACAGCACACTTTTAATAGTTTGCAAAACAGGCTAAAGACCCCCTGTGGTGTTCCAAAAACACTTGATCCAAGCGTGAGATGTATTTTGGGGAAAAAAAAACACAGGATGCTGGATGTATATGTAACTACAACACTAATAAGTGGACAGGGACATCGGGTCTGGGAGAGAAGTCAGTAAAAGTCAGAAGTGCCATCTGGAACACGAAGTTTCACTTCTCTGGAATGGCTACACAACCCTGAACTGTGATAGCACTGAAACTATCGCAAGGAAGGCGTTTAAGACCAAGGACATATCTCAAAGTGAGCCTGATAATAAGTTCCTGTTGAAACAATAACATTTAGCTCTGTGGCAATAGAGAAGATATCACATGATAGGGTATACAATAACACTCACAATATCGTCCATGTCCAGAGTGCCATACATGGTGCTATGAAGAGAACTCTACAGCTCTAGAGGTCTAAAAAGGTCTATGAGAATCAGTGAGTGTTAAGCTTAAATGAATAGTTCAGCCACAAATGAGTTCAGTAGCACTGGAACTAGGGCTGGGAGATTTTTCCCTTTTTTTTTCTTTTGAAATTAATTCGAATTTAATGTTTTGCCACAACTTTATTCTTTTTAAATTGAGAAATCATGGTTTTGAATAAAAATGTTAGCAAACAATTAGACATGTTGACAATATGGCAATGCAAGTTAAGAGAAGAAAATTATCCGACCACATGATGGTGCATCTGATTAACCACTCTCTCCAAATGCAATATATTGACCCGTGTCCCGTTTGTGCACGTAGGATGAACGCAAATGAACCAAGGTTCGATAGAATCAAGTTTAGTGTGAAAGCAAACCTATTCCGTTTAAATAGTCTCCTCTGAGACTATTTAAACAGAAGCATATTTGCTTAATCTAAGTCATTTCAGCAGGAGCTGTAGTCACTACTGTATGCGTGCAAGAGGATTTTGTACCTAGATCAAGAGAGCCGGTGGCTGCTGTCCAGCCCATTACAGGTGGGATAGCGCCCACCACGGCGCCCACCCAGGTGTTGGTGATGCTGAGGCGTTTCAGAGGAGTGTAGCAGCACGTGTACAGGAAGATGTTCAGGGCGCCCAGGAAGCCCGTCAGGGGATTCACTGCCAGCGTCAACATGGTCACACCTGGGATCCCACAAGCCAGGGCGAATGACACGGCATGCAGAGGGCTGAGAGAAACAGAGAGATGGAGGACAAATTCAGAACAACCAAAATACAATTCCTATGTGGGGTTTAAAGAAATCATACTTTTATTTTCCCTGAGGTCCACTTATACACTTAACAAAGGTCTTTGTGTCAATGCAGTCATTATTTTTCAAAACCAAACCAAAACAACATTGTTTTAGCAAAAAATAATTTGATCTGCCGTATTTTCAAGTGAAACAGGACATTCAAAAAGTGTGAGACATAATGTGAGCCACATTACAAAGTAAAATGGCTTTTGAACAGCCAAACATGTTGACACTAAAAATAGGAGGCCCTCCGTTAAAATATTAGTTCACTTCAGAATTAAAACTTAAATAGAAAATAAAAAAATAAAAATTAAAAAGATGTTTATGTCCTTCTTTCATCAGTTGAAAAGAAATTAAGGTTGAGGAAAATATTCCAGGATTTTTCTCCATATAGAGGACTTCAGCGGCTACCAGCGGGCTGAAAGTCCAAATTGCAGTTTCAATACAGCTTCAAAGATCCCAGCTGAGGATCTGATCTAGCAAAATGATCTGTCATTTTTTATTTAAAAAAAAAAAAAAAAAATACTTTATCACAAATACTCGACTTGCAATAGCTCTGTGATGCGCCAAAATGTTAATGTAATGTAATGTAAAAAACGACATTGTTGGAAGATTTTGAAGTTGGAGGAGAAAATGAGATGGAGTTTTTCACCCACCATGGTACATCCGGCTATGTCACGCATGACCTTTCTAACATGATTACTCCTGCGTGGTAAACCGCAGCGCTAGTGCAAGATGAGCATTTGTGGTTAAAAAGTACGTGTTTTTTTTTATTTTTTAGATGGCCGATCTTTTTGCTAGATAAGACACTTATTCCTCGGTCCGGATTGTGTAGAGCCCTTTCAAGCTGCATTGATACTTCAATTTGAACCTTCAACTCGTTGCAGCACTGAAGTCCACTATATGGAGAAAAATCTTGGAATGTTTTCGTCAAATACCATTTCTTTTCAATTAATGAAAGACATTAAACATCTTGGATGGCATGTAAATTGTAAATTATCAGATAATTTTTATTCTGAACTAATCCTTTAATATTGTCTGATATCAATACGTTTTAATAGAATTTTGGCTTTCATAGAGATTTCTTAGAAACTTTCTTATTTCAAAAGATCATGGAATGATTTGATTCCTCATGTATGACCCTTTAAAACAAACTGGCATAGCACAGAAAACAACCACCCAAAGAAATGATAAATCAAACCAAAAATACTGTGATGCATAAAAAGTGGATTGAAAATGAAGCAAGACTAAAGTGCATGTATAATATCAGTTTCTGAGATAAGCTTTAGTGTGGTTCTACAAGTCACATCAAAACAAAGGCTTGTGGGTCTCTGCTACAGATTAAACCTCTCCTGGCCACAGACGCTATTCTCTGTGCCCCATTGGATAACCACTTCCTCTAAGGTTTATTAAAAGCAGTCAGTTCCAATCATGTAGAGGCGTCTGGTTCAAATTCACAGCTAACTGCTCCATAAATTAGAGGAGTATTGAGACAGAGACCAAAGCAGAGAGGAAAAGAGGGCAAATTTTCCACCCAACAGCAGGAGATTCCATTTTAATGTTATTATCATTGTTATGGCTGTTTTATGTGGTGAAGGGGTTTTAAAATCTATATGAGTCCCATAAGTTAACGGGTGAGATCAGTTGTTTGAGGGATAAGGCTGACTAACGTTAGGAGGAAAACCACTGGCATTTCCTACACTACATGAATAAAAAGTGCTACTCTAATGCACCATAATAAACTAGATATTTCAAGTTTGTTCATTATTGAATTTATCTAGTGTTACATAGGTTTTGTTCATCTGATGGGGCACTTAAAACAAGAACACGAGTTATTGAAATAGCTGTCAGGCCTTGATAATTCAATGTATCTGACATCATGGTCTCATATGGCAGGTTTTCCCAAGAAGAACGCAAAAAAGGCAAGGTCTAAATCATGACGTCAATAATAACTCGAAGTAGGAAAAAATAGTCACTTTAATGTAGTACTTGAGGTTAGAGAGTTGTTTACTTAAACACAAACTGTGGTTATTTACTCGCCTTCATGCCGTTCCCAACTGTATCATTTCCTTTATTATGTGTAACAAGCATTTCAATAAAAAAATGGGTAGTGCTTTGCATTACCATTATGTTTGCACAATCCATAAAAGTGTGACAATCTTTATTGACAGAAACATGCTATGACTGAGGGGAAAATTTGAAGTGTATAAGTCAATAATGGTTAGTTCATCAAGCAAGCTATTGTATGGCTTCAGAAAACTTGGAATATAACACAGCTTCATTGTTTTTGTTCATTTTATTGCTTCATGGTGTGAATCACTTTCCATTTTCATTTTGTGGAAATAATTTGTGCAAGCATTCAATATAACTGCTTGTCAAAAGAAAAAAAGTCACGAACACAATTCAGCAAGAATGCAGTAAATTGATCAAAAGTGATAGTAAAGACTTTTACATTATATATATATATATATATATATATATATATATATATATATATATATATATATATATATATATATATATATATAAATTTTATTTCAAATAAATGCTGTTCTTTTTAACTTTCTATTCGTCAAAGAATCCTGAAAAATATATAATGGTTTCAACAAAAGTATTTAAGCAGCAAAACTGAAAAAAAAAAAAAAAAAAAAAAAAAAAAATATATATATATATATATATATATATATATATATATATATATATATATATATAACACTGAAAATTACAGGAATAACTTAATTCACAATATTACTGTTTTTACTGTATTTTTAATTAAATAAATGGAGCCTTAGCGAACAGACGAAACTTTTAAAAACATTAAAAATCATACCAATCCCAAACTTTTGAACGATGAATACAGATGAAAAAAGCCTTCTGATAAATAATTAAAAAATAACACAAAAACTCGATCTTGAGAATGAAAGGAATCACAGCTGGGAGATTCTGCTTTTCTTTCTCTCATGCACATCTTCAGGCTTACATCATAAGAATGTGGCAGTCTCACACACACACACACACACACACACACACACACACACACACAGACACATCAAAGAAGATAGTGTCATCTCAAGTCTGCGTAATAACATAGTGAGAGACGCATGAATGCTTGTGTGGGCATAAACAGGTTGCGCTAGGACACATCTAATGTGTGTAATGACACGTTTTGGTAGGTCACTCTCCTGTTGGCATGCTGTGCATTTGTGTTCGGGTCTAGAGTGTCTACAAGGGTGTCAGGTGAAGATAAGTAGTTACGATGCACAAAAGATGAATCCCTCCTGTCACTGACAGTCAGTCTGGATCTGTGACGTATGGTAAACATTCAGGAAAGCAATTTCAATGTTGGAGTGACAGAAATAGAGTGCATTTAATGCATGTCAAATCACATTCAACTGCTTTCATATAAATGCTGCTCTTTAATCCACCTGCATAGACCTCCTACAGCGCAGCTGAATTAGAGCTGTGCTACTGCGAGGGTAAATCGCACAGTAATTAAGCAGCTCTGGGGGGATGTTTCCAGAAGTTTGAAATAGAGCACCATTTATCTGCTCGCCTCTTTATCTTCTGCTCCAAAATGGTTTTAGAAAACGAGCCTGGATTTAGGCTGTGAGGAATGTGGTGTTTGAAAGGGAGTCAATTGCACAGCTATACGTTTTCCAAACCAAGATAATGCATGACATAACAATAGCCTGCAAACATAGATCACACAAGAACAGCTTAAAAAAAGACGAAATTTGGAGACTTGGCCTTGCAAGTCGAATTCTACATTTTTTTCATATCGAACATCCTCTTTTGTTCAAAAATTTCATATTATGATATTTAAAACAAAATGTGAACAACATTTTACAATCTATTTGCATTAAACATTTACCGTGCATACACAGCCTTGACCATCACTATACCATAACATTACTTTTCGCAATCTAAAATAAAAGCACACTAGGGTGTGGAATGAGCCGGAATGGGTTGACATAGTTGATGGCGACATTATGAAACCTCTGGGCTGCATCGCTTATGATGTCTTTGTCTGTGAGAGTGTTTGAGATGAACACACCACAACAGGATAAGCCGGGGTGTTTGGTTTGGGCTGTTTGGATTACTGTGACTGCTCGAGTCATTCCTTATACCCTCACGTCAACAGATCTGCCCCTTTTGTTGCTGCAAAGTGACCCTCGAGGGAGTGAGAGAGGGCAAGGGTCCTGTTCAGTTAAATTCCACTAACACAACCAATTTGTAAGTAATGGCTGTCAAATGTGTGTTATGCTCAAAAAAAGTGTGTAGAGATGCCTGAGATGGATACTGAATGCTTCTTGATTGACTATTTTAAAGGGATTCTTGATTATCATTTCACTTTTTTAAACTTTAGTTAATGTGAAATGCTGTTTGAGCATAAACAACATCTGCAAAGTTACGACGCTCAAAGTTCAAAGCAAAGGGAGATATTTTCTTTTACAGAAATTGCTTTTTATGGAGTACAACAAATAGCTGGTAGGGACTACAACAAGCATCTTCCCAGGTTGGTGACATCACAAACCCCAAAATTTACATAAACCCTGAGAACACGCAAGAAAGGGGGAGAGAAGAGAAGAGGAAGAGTTGTAGTAGAATGTTGTTACCATGCTGTCATTTCACGCCGGACTCCTTCACAAACGAGGGTCAATTGACCCTTCGCAAACAGTTTGATTGACAGGCGATCTGACCAATCATAACCCTGAATCCGCCATCTTATCCGACAAAGCAGTCAGGGGAGTAGCTTATAGTAGATTAAAGTTTGTGAACTTGAAAAATTGTGCGTACTCATGTCTTTCCACGGTTGAACCAACATTCCTTCTGATGTCCATTCATATTTATTTTATGCTATAAATGAACTAGTAAGAAGAGATGATCGGTTCATGAGCCGCTTGAAGGATCTGTCACGAGACATTAAGGAGCCACTATACGGTATTTATTGTTTAAACTTCTTTAAAAAAAAAATCACATTATTTTAAATATGAAACTGTTTCATACATTGTCAGTGTCCTCTTTGCTCCGCAATGTATTTTTTCACTGAGGGAGAACATGATGTGTGGTGTGAGAGCGCATGGGTTGTCGGGCATAGCAACAGGGGGCGGGTTTTGCGAAGGGTCAATTCAATGCTGGATTTGCACAAAAGATTAATCTGACTGCAAAGCTGCATTCTGAAAGTTGTAAAAGTTCTTCAGCCTCTCCATTAGTGTCTGACTCCGGTTTGAACAATGTAAGGCTGAACACCGTTACTGACAATCATCATTTTGGCTGCGTGAGATTCTCCAATTTTGTTGTTGTTGAGCAACTGAAGCGTGAGCTGTTAAAGCTCCGCCCTCTTTTGGAAAGTGAGCTAGGAGCAGCAACTCATTGCATTTAAAGGGACACACAAAAATTGCGTGTTTTTGCTCACACCCAAATAGGGGCAAATTTGACAAGCTATAATAAATTATCGGTGGGGTATTTTGAGCTGAAACTTCACAGACACATTATGGGGACACCAGAGACTTACGTTACATCAAAAATTTGTGTTCCGAAGATGAACAAAGGTCTTCGGGGTTTGGAAGGACATGAGGGTGAGTAATTCATGCCAGAAATTTCATTTTGGGTGAATTAACACACTGTTATTACGCCAAACAGGTCAAATCCAATCTAATCACTAGTCCGCTTTCACATCCTCATTTATAATCACGCTCATGCAACCTATTCTAACTCAAAACTTTCAGAAAAAACGTTTTCAATTAAAGACTGAAAAAGTTGTCAGAGACTTAAAGGTGGTAACGAAATCATGCAACCATGGTGCAGTTCATTCATAGCCTAAGCTTTTTAACTTCTTTTGATTGTGTTTACGCTTGAAAATTTATAAAATGTGTGTTCATGTATAAAAATGATCATGATGAAGAAAACATGCAAGTATCATAAACTTATGTCACAGAGCTTATTCTAAAATAATCCAAAAGCCAATGAAAAACATTTCATTGGGTGTTTGTCAAAGGAACCAGGGTGATGCTAATCTCCAGAGTGACCCACAAAAATGTCATCAGTGCAGCACTATTCCTTGTCTTTTAGCCTAATAATACTGATCTGTCTAATGAAGAAAAAAACAACTTCTCTGAAACATTTTAGCATGCTAGTCTAACAGCATGAAGAAGCTGCAATTGTAAATGCCTCCACTTTAAAGCACCCAAAGCTAAAACAAAAATAAATTAGTCAACCTCACTAAATGACTGGTCTGTTGGTGGATGGATGACCATACTGGACCATCCATCATTTGTCAACAGAGAAGGGCACACCTACACACACCTGGATCACGTTACACAGGACAGGTGCGCAAGCGGCTGGCCAGCGCTACAGATATTAGACAATGGCGTATAGTTTCTGATACAGCAGGCTCAGCTATACACAAACACTGGACTATGAGAACAATGCAGAGAGCAAATGATGTACATAATGAGAGTAAGGAAGCCATTTTATTCTGCATTGGCTCTTTACACATTTCAAGGATGTGTTTCAAAACAGAGTGAGCTGCCTACCTAGACAACATTTTTGGACAACACAAGCATGTTTGAATGTACATACAAAGCCCAAAAAAGCAGTCTAGATGGGATGCACACTAATAATGCTAACTGCACAAGAGTGAGGTTTTGAAGGCTCTTACCTGATCTGTCCTCTGACCAGAGGTCTGTTTTTGGTACGATTCATATTCGAGTCAAAGGGCACCTCGAAGTACTGTTGGGTGAAAAAAAAAAATGAAAATGAATACACAAGGTACATTAACAGCACAAAAAGTTTCTTTAACACATGCAAACAATTGTAAATGTAAATATCCATATCCCTCTCGTTTTCAATCCAGATCCTTTCCAGTCTAAATTAAACACTGTCATTCTAACACACCTAACAGAGAAGGAACAATATATTTTTTAACTTTTTTAATGTCTTGTATTTTTTGAATAATCTCTTAATCACATTACACTATAAATACAATATACAGATGCACAGATATCAAATATTACATATTTGGTATGATATTTTTTTATGTTTTTGACAGAACTTTCTTATGATCAACAAGGCTGCATTTATGTGATTAAAAACACAGCAAAATGGTGAAATATAATCACAATTTAAAATAACTATTTTTAGTTTTCATTTATTTTAAATGGTAATTTATTCCTGTGATGACAAAGCTGAATTTTCAGCATCATTACTCCAGTCTTAAGTGTCACATGATCCTTCAGAAATCATTCTAATATGCGGATTTGCTGCTCAATAAACATTAAAACTTTATTGTCAATGTTGAAAAGTTGTGCGGCTTAATTTTTTTGTTTTCTGATTAATCTTTGATCAAACGAAAGTTCATAAGAACAACATCTAAAATATATTTTTGTAACAAAGATCAATTTAAAGCGTCCATGCTGAATAAAAGTATTAATATCTTTAAAAACTTTTGAAATGGAATGGGTGTTGTAAAATGTATATATATATAGTAAATATATATAGTAAAAAAAAAATATATATATATATATATATATATATTCATGCTGCTGTAGTATAAGCAAATCCAATAATTGTTTGCACTTTTCTCTTTGTAGCTTATGAAAAACCTCAAACACATTTCTGCACGATTTTCTCTGAAACATCTGCTCAAGATATCCAAACTCACGCATGAAATTCAAACCCTTAAATGGATCGATATGAACGCATGTGTTTGAGACAGAACGACAGAGGTTGCTTAGGTGCAACGGGGACGATTAAGGTGAAAAAAAAAGTTTTTGTGTTTTATGGCCTACTGCTGGGGAGTCTGCACAAAACTCACCTCAGGGAATCTACAATGTGAGACTAAAACACAAACACATGGGGCGTTTAAACCCAGGAACCGGTTATTCAGTCTGTGAGAGACAGCACATGCACCTAATGAAGAAAACAGATAGCTCACTTTTCAACTAAAGAATTTCAGGATCCATTTCTCCTAAAATATGGCCCTCATAAAATAACTAATAAACAGATAATCCATTTCTCTTTTCCTCTCTTAATTTACTGTCCATTTGACATCGGAAAGGAGTCCATGCTTAAAAATGTTCTTGTGGTCGGTAATACATTTCACGCAGAATACATTTATATTTTGTTAGATACCTTAGAGTACGGGACCGTACCACTGTGGAGGACAACTGGGGGGAAATACATATTATCTGTGACGGTGCGTGTCTGTTTGGCCTTTCTTAGCGTCCCCTCGAGTTTAAAGAGGAGCCCTGCTAGTGCTATTTAATAACAAATAACAACATCCATCAATTATATGATACTTCCCAGCAGGCATCTTTAAATAAGGATAAGGACAAAAAACAAAAGAACCTCATATTTAGACTAATGTACGACAAACAGACAGGTCAATAAAACATCTCAAGGAGGTTAAAAAAAAAAAAAAAAAAAAAAGAACTCTGTGACAAATGTGTCTAAAAGCCGTCACGGAAGATTGATGCCTTTTCATTTTGTTTCAGCTATTTTTGGCAGTATTTTCAAACTCGGACCAATGTCATCCAAAGTGATAAAGTAGCCTGATACAGAGCAGAGGAAGTTGAACCCCAAAGTGTGTTGTATAAAGTTGAGTGGAGGGTCTGCTGAGTCTCAAATTTATTTTCTCGCCCGTAAGTGTTATTGCACTCGAGATACCGGATGGGGCAGGGCACAGATGTGGCCGTAGCTGAGGTCCCTGCAGTTTTAGGGCCGAGGTGTTAATTCTATTTCCTGGGTCAGGAAGTGCGTCAAACAGTCGCCACAGTGAGAACTGGAGCGAATTTCTGGTGCTGGAATAGTCTCCGAAGTATTAGCCGGATGCTAACACGATTGTTGCAGAGTGTATCTTGGCTACGACTGCACATTTTAGACCTGTGAGATTTCAAATGTCTTGTTAATCTGCAAAAGGACAAAGTTTACATTAAAAGACTCCCAATAGTCAGTATAAATGCGGTCCGGGACTGAACACTAGCTTTGGAGCAATCATAAGAGTAAGCAAACCGACAAAACGTATTCTGCGACACTGAAAAAGCAAGTGTTCAAGATGTTTTCGGTGCCTGTCAGAACCACTTAGTTCTCAGGCATTGTCCTATTTCCATCTATCTTTATACGCTTTTTCCCCTCTCAGAAAGGTACATCATCTGGTTCATCAACCCAAGAGCCTTGCCACTTCTGCTTCAGTACATTTACTGCTGGTGAAGATCACACTTTTTTAAATAGGAAAGTGAGTACAAGCATAATATAATATGAAGTGCTTAAGATCACGGGTTTGATATCCGATTTCAGTTTCAGACTCAGCAGCACATACTAAATATACACACTACTGTTCAAAAGTTTGAGGTCGTTAAGATTTTTTAATGTTTTTGAAAGTCTCTTATGCTCACCAAGGCTGCAATTATTTGATCAAGAAATACAGAAAAAAAACAGTAATAGTATGAAAAATGATTATATTTATATATATAAATGTAAATTATTCCTGTGATGGAAAAGCTTAATTTTCAGTGTCATTGCTCCAGTCTTCAGAAATCATTCTAATATGCTGATTTAGAGCTCAAGAAACAGTTCTTAGTCCTTATCAAAGTTGCAAACAGTTGTGCTGCTTAATATTTTTATGAAAAGCATGTTTTTTAGGATTCTTTGATAAATAGACAGTTCAAAAGAACAGCATTTCTTTGAACTAGAAATCACTTGAAACATTTTAAATAACTTTACTGTCACTTTTGATCCATTTCATTTGCCCTTGTGAATAAAAATATATATATATTTTCTTTTTTAATCCTACTGTCCTCAAACTTTTGAAGGGTAGTGTATATTTGGGTAACATTAAATAAAAAAAAATAATTGTCATTTTTTTAATTAAATTTAATTTAAAAAAAATACAGAGTGAAAAACAAATATTTCAAAAAAAGTAAAGAAAAAAAAAAGTAAAATAAATAAAAGTGAGTGAGAATTTGCAGTGTCAGGAGAGAGCAGATAGACTCCCCGGGAGAGCACCACCAATCAATGATTCTTTGGACAAGAAGGCCATATGAGAGGTCAAAGAAGTGGATATAAGAGGGAGGAAGGCAGAGGGCAGAGATCTAATGTCAAAGTCCAGGCAATTTTTTCTGACTATGTGATCAGAGGCCTGATCATGGCAGAGGCTGCCAACTTCTGCTTCAAAAATATGAAAATGTCAATTTAGTCAAAATTATTTGAGCGATAGGACACTCAAGTATAGAATTATTTCAGTATCATTTATTTACAGTATCACAGAAACCCTTATAGTGGTCTCATATCTAGTCAAAACATAAGTTAATTTTTTGCTGACTGTATAAAGGTTCATTCAAACTTTTCACTAGGGATGCATAGAGCATACCGTCAGTCATTATTGCAAAATGATATGTTACAGCAAGATTCCATTGCATTCCGTATGTGCATAAAGGAACTGTGGCATTTAACGAGTTAGTTCACCCAAAAATGAAATTTCTGTCATTAATTACTGAACCTTGTGTCGCTCCAATCCCGCAAGTTATTTTTGATTATATCTAAGACCTTTTTTATCTCGCATAGAAAGCAACAAAATTACCACATTCAAGGTCCAGAAAAGTGGTAAAGACATCATTAAAATAGTCAACGTGAGCGTACGCAGTTGAGCATACGACATGAGGGAGAGTAATTAATTACAGAAATTAGAATTTCATAGAAAAAATGAGAAAAAGAGAATTTCCTTTTTGGGTGAACTAACCCTTTAATCCTCATTCTATTCTTATCAATACCTCAGAGTCTCAGAATTATTTGTAAAATTGCAACTTCAGCACAAGAGTGATACTGCAGAGTTCACTGTACTCGCAGTGACAGGGCTCTGGGTTCACTCACAGTGAAAAGCGCTGTGACTGCAGCAGCGTGGCAGGACAAAGTGACACACACAGCAAACAAACGCTGCCTGGACTATGAGACCGTACTAACTAATGCTGATGAGAAACTTACTGTAACAGTGACAACTGTTTACTGAAGGGAAGTGCATCCGAGGACAAACACACTTACATAAACATGCAAACAAACACACAAAATTCAGCCTAAATATTCTCACGGAGAGAAATGCATGTGCATGGAGCCCAAGTAAATACAAATTTACAACACAGCTGCTGTATATGAGAGAGATGTTGGCGTTGATCAGTAGAATTTGTAAGAAAAGTAAACACCACCTGCTCAAATACCTACTCAGCAACTTCAACTTTTTTCCTCCACCTTTGCAAACAAAAAGTACAATCCAGATTCTCAATCAGCACTGTGTACATTGTAAGTACATGCATTCAAAGATAATTTCTCATGCTGTCAAGGTCCAGGTGCAGAACCAGAGTTCAGAAGTTGAAGAGGTAATACTCCATCGATTTAGCAAAATTACCTGACAAATTTCTAAAGAACAGCAGCTGAAAACATCAGCTGCGAATTATCTCAAGAGCTTATGAAAGAGAAATTCCTCTTTAGTGACAGCGACCGCTGAATCATTGAGGTTCAAGTTCAACCTGAGCTACGTGAGTTTTGCTGGGGGCCTGCAGAAACTGTTCCCCAGACCACTACGCTCAGCCATGCAGTAATTATACAGAGTGCCTGCACTACGATGATGCTTTTAAAAAGTGCAAGGCTAGATCACAGTCTATTGAATTACAATTACAAACTGTTTTCTTGAACAAAAACTAAGCAAATAATAGGCAAATAAGCATCATCTCCAACAGAAAGGACCTACAAATTCTCCATTTATCATTACAATTCAACAAATTTTGAACAAAAAACAAATTCATATTCAACAAATCAGCAGCAAGAGCTTAGTTCAATCGTACCTTCCTGACACAGCTCAAGAATTGATGTACAGTAAATGGATGAATCCTACAGGGTCACTGTGATTTTAGACAGATATATTCCTGGATCAACATATTTTGTTCAATCCAGAACATTCCTGTCTGAAAATTTAGTCCTAACCCTATCCCCACCTTTAAACCTAACCCTACCCATAACTTATCCCTGATATCAGAGTGAAATTATAGGAGAATAGCACTGATGTAGAAGCACCTATCCCTAGTTTTAAGCCTACACTTGACAAACTGTAAACTTGTCCCTCAAATCTGATTGGTTGATCAGGGATTACAGGGATGTTCACGATACTTTGCTGTCAACAATTTTTTTGACTCAGTAAGCAAACATATTTATATTTATTATAAATTTATTATATATATTTATATTCACAAACATATTTATGAGGATCTCAACATGAGTACAAAGCTAATGGAAACACATTTTGACAATCTAAATTGTGTTTCATATCCAATTCAGGACAAGGTCAATCATTACGTTCACATTCACAGTTAAATTCGAGCCATAGCGGGTTTTTGAGCAGTTGAGCTACGATATTCAGATGAGACATATTTGGCATATATCAGATAATTATTTTAGGTAACACTTTTAGTGCCCTTGTTACACTGTAACAAGTCACTGTAGTAATAACTACAGTAATAACTATAGTAATAAATATATGTAGTAATAATTATAAATTATGAAAATTACATGTGACAAACTCTAAACCAAACCCTAATCTGACCCTATAGTACATGCATGTAGTTAATTATTACTCAATACATAAATGTATTGAAATTACACTGTAACACGGACACCTGTGTAAGTGTAACCTTATTTTATTATGGCTAAGAAATAATTAAAATTCTATTATTTTGTTAAAAACAAAAATAATAAAGTAAACTAAAATAAAACAGTTTTTCATGCTTCAAGTGAATTTAGGCATCACAACATAATTAGAATAACGACAGATTTTGAGATCTGCAGAAAATTGCACTTAACAGTGTTGAATTATTTGTGTTTTTTTGTGTGAGTACTAGATTATCTTAAAGGCAATATAAATGTAAAAATAGTGGAAATGAGCATGTTAATGTTAATATCCAATATCTTGACTGATAATAATAATAAAAAAAACTAATATTGCACATATGGTGCTGGTATATTACGTATCCCCATTTTGGGATAGCATGCACAAAAAACAAAACAACAACAAAAACAACAACATTTCTTAATAGAGTAAATATGACCAATTTTAATTTTAAAATGACCCTTTAAGTTTGAACAGAAAAGTAGTTGGATGCAAGCATATCAATGAAGTTGACAATCCTGTAGATTCAGTTATCTAGCAATGCAACTTTGCAGTCCATTGAGTCCAGGCTCACCCTGAGCCCTATTTAATATCCCTACTCCCAGCTTTCCCCACACAAGAGTAAGGATGCAGGTCCTTCTCTCCCAGCCTGGTATCCAAGCTGTGATCATTTGGCCTCTCCAGCTTGGAGCACTGCAAGGAACCTGGCAGTAAGTCAGCTGGCACAGCGACAGGCTTGATTAATGGCCCGTGTAAAGCAGAGTTGAGTGCTAAACTGTCCACATGCTAATCAGCCAATTATGAATGTTCTGCTCTACACTAGCGTTGCCTCAGTGCAAATCAATGTATTTAGTTCTTTTGCCAGTGGGCAAAATAGGATAGGGAGGCTGGGAATGCTTAGGGATGCTGTCCTGAAGAAGAAAGGGTAAAACAGCATACGGAAATCTATGAATCATCAGTTTAATCAGAAAATAAAGACTTTTTGGTCAGGCTTTTGGGTCATGTTAGCAACTCATACCCAAGAAAAGTGGCATGATCTGCACTACAGCCCTTCTTTTTCCAAACCATCTTGGTTTGGTTCCAGCACTACCATTCGCAGATGTTTTTTCAACGTTCGTTCCAGTTATTACGACAACATTAAAAAGGTATTTCATGACGATGACATAAGATGGATGACCGCTGTCTAGGTCGGTTGGGAGTTGGAGACGGAGGCTAAGCCGGTGGTTCTAGAAGCCAAGAATCTCCTATGGGAATGACGAGCTAGTTCATCATCTTTGGCCCAGTGTCAGTTCACATAACCCAGACCATCACTAAGGTGAGCCTGTACTTTGGCGTCATGGTCCCACACCATAGCACCTCCTACTGCGACGGGGCTTCAAGTTACAGAGAAAGAGCCTGAATGGCTGATGATACTCGTTGCGGTGAAATAAGACAACTGTGATGGATTGAAATTTAAACAATTTCATTATTGGTCTTGTATTTTGTGCTACAACAAAAACAACAAGACCTCCCTAAAAAAAATGAGGCAATTATAAGTTAATCAAGTCATTTAAAACCAAGCCAAAACAAGCCTTTCTTCAAAAGACCTGGCAAATAAGGAACAATCAAAATAATAACTGGCCTAAAAAAAAAATTTAGGCAGCCTTTTTAAATTTAGTGATTTGAGCAATATTTGAGAGTTATGCCAAGTTCCTTGTTCATGATGTTAAATGAAGAAACTTCCCTGAAGTAACAGCAATGCGTAGGCATGTTTATGAACAGAGCTTTCTACTAAGAGCCCTCATTTATCATGACCCCGATAATCAAAGCCCAATTTAAGTCTCTGGCAAACTAAACAAAGACACATTTGAGTCATACAATTATTTTTGCTGAGGACGCAAACATACTCAATGCGCCAAAAGTCCACGTTTCACTTTGATGGGACCAGCTAGCCATACGTGTGATTTACCTGTGATATATTAGTTAAGATTAAATGTTGACATTCCCAGATTACCATTAAGACCATGAACTGTTTGTGCAACTGAGTCGTTTAATATCAGCATCTGTGAGAACGTCAAGTAAGCATGTGTTTATACAAGAACGCACGAGTGTGTGTTTAGATTATATCTGGTGCCTCCGGCTGTGTGTGACAGAAGGCACATGTGAAAAGCAGTCTCGCAAATGCACGACCCTAAAATGCTCGCTTACTAAGTGTTTACATACAGACCTATAGTTTATGTCTTTATAGAGTTTGAACTCCATTTCCTACCCCCTCAATTCCATTGTGTTGAATTTGTCGCCATCAACAACCTGTGGCGAAAATGCACTTTTCCTCCAAACATTCTTGCCAACAGATGTCTAAGTTTACGTTTCAATAGGCTGGCTCACTTCAGATGGACACGGTTTGCTTGAACTTTTAACATACCACCTACACATAAGCTGACAAAGATGTGACATAAGGCTAAACATTCTTCATTAAGCCATCTCAACAATGGCCATCTGAAAGAACTGGTTTTCTTATCAAAATATTCATGTCAGCACCCTCTCCCATCTACATGATCCATGAGGCAGGGATGTTAGATTTTGAGGAGAAGAGTTTTTGTGCAAAACAGATTCAGGCATAACACGCAAAGCATACACACATTCCTAGTGCTACTTCACCTACAGAAACTCTTTTCAATGTCTAATCTGCCTGTTTTATTCTCTTTTCTTTATCAGCAGTTTGCGGTAAGCGCTTAGACATGTCTGGACATGGGTCATAAGATCTGTTTTCTCTGCTGAAACGGCATCCATCTTTCTGTGAAATCACAGGCTGCCTTTAACACCAAGACCCCAAACAGTGTTTGCATTCCATAATTAGGACTCCCTTTCACATCCCCACACTTCTGTCTGTCTGCAAATATTAGAGGACAGCAAGAAGTGAAGATGAAAGAATGAGTTGATTGCAGACAAGAACAGCAATTGATTAGAGTTGAATTAGAGTTGTAAACTTCTAAAATAATCCCTGGTGAAGGTATCTAATGAGGATGCACCAATATTAAAAATCTGGTCAAAACCAATAAGATGAAGATTTTAAAATGCAATCCTATTTTTTCTAAAAAAAAAGAAAAATATATTTAACTATAAAATAACACTAAAACAAACAAACAAACAAAAAACTATGATTAATCATTTTAAATGCTAAAAGTGGTTTTAGGTTTAATTAAAAATAAAATAAATTAAATGAATAAATAAATATTATTGAAATAAATTAATAGAAAATGCACCAATATTGTTGAGCAATAAATTAAAATAAAATTATATAAATAAAATATATTAAATAAAAATAAATAAATATAACTTTGATTTGTCAATATATATTTGACCAAACCACTGCGAAACGCTAGTATCCAAGATTTCCAAATTACTGAATTTACTAGTTACACCATAATTTGCTGGGATAAGATGACAGCTGAGCTGCTCAAGACTGCAATTCCAATCCGATTAAATGCATGTAGACGCTACAAGAAGACAGGAACATGTTGAAAACCAAATAATGAGAGAAGAGCATATGTATTCTGTCAAAACTGGTCTGTAGCAAGGGAATATACAAGAAACTGGAGGTCTAGACATGGAGGATTGTCTGAAGGCTCTAGCTCCAACAAACTTGGATTTGATCGCCATACTCTCCAGCATTAAAGTTGGTAATTACAAAGCAGACACTAATTGTGGTTTTTCAAACCATATGACAGGGTGCCGAGCAGCAGCATCCATGGAAACCAACCCTGTTATTAGCCCAAAGGCTTCTGACAGATGGGGCATGGACTGAGTTAAAGATGCAAGTCTTGTTTTAATGGGGGCCTCAGATTAACCTCCATATATAAAAAACAAAAACATGAAAAAGGGCGCTCATCTATTCTGACCAATTCTGAAACCATCAAGGCACCATTGGTGAAGCATTTGAATTATTCATGCCTGAAGAACGGTGCCTTCTATACTAACAGATGGAAGGATGGTTTTGAAGAGCTTGACTACGTGCAAAGTTCCTGTCAACCTCTGTCTGCTCTCGCTTCATGCCGTCGGCCCTCGAGACCCTTTCCGCTCTTCTTCTCATCCCCTAGTCAGGCTTGTCGAAAGCAATGTCAGGCTGTTAGCTCTGCTGTCAAGTCCTCTGAGTAAGTCGTCAACCATCTGCTGCCATTAAAAGAAGCAAAATGGTTCCTGTCAGAGAGAAAGCAGATTGGCGGGGATGACAGAATGAAGCTACACTATGGAACAATGGAAGGAAATGGGATCAGCTATAGGACAGTGGACAGTAAGAAACAAAAAAGATGTGAAAAAAGACAACGGTCAATATGGCGTATGAAAGATATCAGCTGCCAGGATGCCTGGTGACTTTTGTGCATCGCCCACGCGTTCTGAGGTTAGCCCCTTTGGGGGTTATTTTGGGACTCAATTAATAGGTCTGGTGGTTAAGGAACTGAAATTCATGCTCCATAAACCTTAAAAAGCTCAGCCACGCACATGATATGGTTAATCTGCAAATCATAAGCAGAACAGGCATCACAATCTCAAGGACTCAATTTGGTGTGATGCAGAACATGCCCCAAAAGAGACTTCATTCATGATGGTTAGCCAATTGATGCAAACTACAAACCTGGACTTTGATTCCAGCCTTGTAGCCCTGATGTAATGATCTAATATTCATCAAACAGGCCGTTTTTTTATAGTACATCACTGTCATGAAATCAATGAGGAACGTGTTGAAGAAGTGCCATTGGGAAGATTCCAGAGATGTGAGGAAAAGCACAGCATGGGCGATCCCCTCGATGGATGGAGAAACCTGAAAACGCTTTCATCACCTGTCTGTAATGAGCTGCCTGTAATAGTGCTTTTGTGTTCCCTGGATTAAGTGAAACAACAGATAAAAGACAGAAAACCCTTCAAAACGAGCAAATAAAAGAAATGGCTCGGCACTCTAAAGCCTCTCGGCTTTGGAACGAAGAAAGTGATGGAAGGATTTCAAAGAATTAAACTCAAAGAAACAGTTGCCAAATGAATTCTTAGATATAAAACAAAGGAATATATGCTAAACGCTGTTAAGTTCTTTAGTGCCATCGGTGAATAAGAGGCAGAAAGATGATAAATACAACAACACTGCCCTTACTTCAGATGAAAGACACGAGAGACCAAAAATGCAACAGCCAATGCATCACACTAAAGAGGGCGAATACATCTGCATTTGACATGTAGTAGGAAAAAATGTACTCCAAACACAGTGAGATGAAGCCGATCCAGCTCACTGTCATGCATTAATCGCAAAGAAGCTTCACAATGTCACATCTGCAAAGATCACAGGAAGGAATTAGCACATGCACAAGTTAGCAAAGAGCTGAAAAAAGAGAGCAAGAGAGGAGAATTTTCTTGAGGTGATTTCGTTTCAAATCTCTAGACAAGAGAACAGTCTAGTTGCATAGAAGTCCACAAAAAATATAGAAGCGAGCTGAATTAAAAATAAATAAATAATAAAAAGATGAAAAAGAAGTGTTTGCAAATGAGAATTTTTATTTTCAAGCTATAACAACAGGAAAAGGAGGAAGAGATGGTCCAATTGAGAAAGATTTACTGGAGAATTGTAACACTCAATATAGCTGTAGGAATAAAATCCCCACCGTTCAGTTAAAACCATCTTTTTGATAATAACAATTGCACATACAACACATTAGCTGAACCAGCCTGAAAAAGATACCATTTATAACATGACTGGCAATTGGACATTGTAAATATTGAAACATTCAAGACTTCAGACATTAAAACTCTGCCGTCTAATTTCTTTGTTTCTATTAAAATCTTTTTTCCTCTTAGCTAATAATAGTTCAGAGTGGCATGTGAGAAACAGACATTGACTCAGAGCTTGTCTGGAGTCACAAAGTATCACCACAAAGACAGGCCCGCAGGTGAGTCATGCACCAAAAACACAGTCTAGCAATGGCCTCTTCCGCTCAAAATCGCTACCACACCTTTTAAGCCACTTACACAGACAGTAATCAACAATTATACCACTCAAGTCAGTCAAAAAGTGACAGAGTTTCGTGACAAAACATTGGATGTCAACAAATCACCTGCACAAAGAGGCAAAGTGAGCTTTAGCAGTGGATGTCGAGCTGATGATCATATACAGGTGGCTTTTGATCAATACAAATCCTAAGAGTGTGCATTTGCAAACTCTTTAAATGGGTTAAAGGGATGCACCACCTTTAAAACGAGTCAAGTGTTGTTTTCCACCAAGAAAGGGGATCAGGAACTCTACCCCGTTTAAGTTGAGATAAACAATTTTTCAAAAAGCTTTCTTTTGTGAAAGAGTGTGCAAAACAACAAAACAACAACTGTAACTGACAACAAAGTGTGCAACTTTACCAAATGTAAGCTGTCCTCCACCTTGGACTCTCATTTAAACAGCTCATCACAAAAACAGCTCTTCGATATACTGATCCAGGCACCTGCCTAGTGCAAAAAGTACAAGAAAAGGCAGCCACTAACAATGAAAAAATGCAGTAGTTGTTTTTAATCAGATTTCTAGACCAAACAAACTCCTACTAATGCCACTGTGAGCCTTGGATGAGTCTTTTGTAAGTCAAGATGAATATTGCAAAATTTCAATTTACTTTTGGCAGTTCAATTGGGCATATAGTAGTTCGATAACAACCGAAATGTGTGCCTAGCAGTCCCTTTAACAGTTCCACTAACATCAATCCTAGGTTTTGCTACACTTTGGAGATGCCTAGTCGTCATTACATTGCAATATTATGACATTGGCAGTTTTCTGCATGCAACCAACTCTTGCAAATTAGCATTCAACACTAGCTTGTGAGCATAGTGCTAACAGGGCTGCTTTTGTTAATTAGTTACGCATCCCAGTACTAAACAAAGTGTTCCTAATGCTGTTGGCTGCTACCTCCATCTGGGTTTAAATAAAAGTAGACTTAGTAAACATCTAGTTTTAACTAGAACTCCATTGAAATGGGTAAAAAGTCTCTGAAGGTCAGTACATTTGGCAGATGATACTGCCAAAAGAAGTACGAAGCACAATACATAGTAACACATATGTAAACAACCTTATATCCCTGTTGAGACAAAGAAGAACAGTTATATTATTATAAAAGCTAAATACTGAAGCACCAAATGCAAGCATTAGCCTATATTTACCCCCTAAAAAGGCTTCGCCTCACCACTGATCATCTTAAATCACTTTAAATAATGTTGTTTATCAGAAAAGACCGGTAACAATTTCTTTAATAAAACTCTCACACCAAGAACACTAGCATACTGAAATCATATAAATGATCCACTGATGTAAATATGTAAAAATGACTGCTAAGATTACATTATTCATCAAATGACAGACGTCACTACCCTTAATTTCAATTTCCTCCTATCTTTTCACTGGCCACTATTAAATTAAATTACAATGTTGTTTAGGTGCTCAGACCAACATGCGGACTACAAATGAAACACCTAATTTTTAAAATCATTTTGTTCTAAGCAAGAACATTGGAACCAAATGGAAATCACGAAAATAGCAGCAGCTAATTTAGACTACTCCACAAGGCAGATGCAGTTCATACAGGCACAGATGGGTTTTGAGGGGTTTTCAACATCCAAAACTTGTCAACCAGGTAAGCAAAGATGCAGCGGGATTGATGGCTGTACCTTCTTAGCCAATACGGTAAAAAAGAATATTTAAAAGAGTGATCAAACATAATAAGAAATGAGCAGTCTTCATTATCCAACATGAGTGTGTGCCATTAACATTGAGTTTTTGCACTGAATTATTCACCCGAAAAAGTCAATGAATGTGCAAGGAAAAAAGGGAATCTAAGAAGGAGCTAAACTGAAATGTTATGATGGCATAGCATCCATGGACATTAGCCTCAAAAGTGCATAACACAATATTCTGGTTAATCAAGGATGGTCAAAGCTCTCCTTAAACTCTTAAAAATAAACGTTCTTTATAGGCGTCTATGGTTGCATCAAGAACCTTTAACATCCGTGGAGCACTTTACTGAAATGTTCATAGGGGAACCAAAAATGGTACTGCTACGGCAGCGCCATGAAAACACTCTTTTGGAAACTTTTGATTTTTTTTGTGTGTAGCATCAAGAATTGCATAATGGACAAATCTGCCCAAGGATCTGCCTCCGCATCTACCTCCGCATTTGGTATTCCTATCACCAGAGACTGCCTTACGTGGGAGTTTCCCCTGAATTTCCTGAGATCCACCAAATGGTGATTAATTGGTCAACAAAGACCATGCAATAGCAGCACCATGTCTAGACCTGTAACCTCTGCTAATATGTACATGAACCGCCTGCCAAGCTCTCCTCCGTGTTGATGTGTATTCTTCTGAGAGGATTGTGGTAAATAAAAGGATGATAAAGCGGTGAGAGCGGGGCGAGACATCTCGCGTGCGAGGGTGCCGGTGCTGTGTGAAAACCCCTTTGATCAAACGCTCCGACGATGCACGGCTCCACCTCAAGAAGCGAATCCCCCGAGGAAGGTTTGTTGTCTTTCCTTTGTCAAGATCCTGTCTGGTTTTGACTCTACCTGTGTGGCTGGTGACATGTGAAGTCAATGGAGACTCAGACATGCAAACAAGTCTCGCAAGGGTGAATGCCCAAACCACAAACACAAGGACCATGAGAAAAGACATAAACCACAAGAGCACCAGCGAACCCACAAACGCTTGAAAGTCTGAATAAATACACAGTAGCCCAAGGCTGACCAAAAGGACCACAAATTGTCCATTGCTCAAGACAACAAAACCCACTATGACTAGCACTTCATCAGAATGCAAGACAAATCCTGTATAAATGTAACATGCCTGAAGGTGAAAGGCAATAGTTATTGCACAATACAAGCCAAAGGAAAAAATTTATCATTTTTTTGCCAGACCACGACTTTAGTCTTCAAATAAGGTCAAGGAATATCTAAACTGACAGCAGTAGAGCTTATTATCCTTTCCAAAAGAAAAACTGTGTGATTCTGAAGACCTAAATGAATTCGTATCACCGTGACATGGCATTCATTTGGCATCTGCAAGACCTTTAAGCAACCCCTAACCCACAATAAACAGGCTGCAGTACAAAAGATATGCAATGTTGATACTGCCAAGGCGTGATCTGTAACATTACGTGATATTTTATTCATGTGCTTTTTGGGGAGAGAAAAGTTGTTCTTGGAAAGCTACAGGGTTTTCTGGAGGGTTATCATGGGTTATTTAGTGCCTGACAGCAATGTATAGTGATGCATATATCAGTACCTTTATATTGGTGAAAATGAGGCATCCATAGTAATTCGTGTATATTCAAGGAAAGAAAGAGAGGAAAAGGTAAAAAATGAGATGCAAAATCTTCATCTTGTAGACTCTTCTGCAAACAGCCTGGTTCCTATTAACACCAGAAAATTCATGGAATATCCTTCATTTGCTTCTCTAATTTCAATATCCGAAAGAAAAATGAAACCCAACCTAACTGGAGAACAAATTAAGGTATCAAATTCCATGTGACAATACCATGTTCTGTAGCTGACATTTACTAGAACAATGCCACAGCTCAAGCACTTGAGTCCATATGGAGCCTGTGGCGTAATATCCCATAGTGTACAGTTTGACATAGATTGACACCCCGCGGATTGCCGAGACTGGGGAAATTAACTATTAAACAACTGCCTCTGTTTAAATATTCATTCTTATCCTGAACACCGTGAAATAGGCCATTGAACAGCCTGTGTGCCACCGTGCCATCTGATCAGAGATCACCCACTGATTAAGAGTCTGTCTTTTCACGCCACCCTCCCCAATGGATTCAAAGCTTACGGCAGAAATGAAAGCGGAGGTGACTCATCCCTATTGTTAAAAAAGAAGTGTTAAAATAGGCTCTTAATTTAAGCATCTATTAAATGGAGAGATCACCTTGGTGTTAATTCCTTCCTCAGACACGTTTTCACCTCTAAAATAAAGGTGGTCTTGCTTTGAGAGCTCATTCACCAGGATGGCAAAAACACTTTCAAGGAGCTGGTCACATTGTATGATGGAACTAATGTGATTACCGACGGAAATAAAAGATTCATAAATAATTGATATAGTACAGCATGAAGCCCTAAGCGAACACCATTGGCACTTTTTAGGCGATCTTAACAGACTTGTCATTATCGCTTTGGAGTCTTACCATGCAAGAAAAAGGCGAAAACGTTAAAAAGGAAAAAGAATAGGACAGGACGTCTTTAAAGAGCCGCTCTTGCTTTGAGGATGCAGTGGCAGTAAAACTACAGACCCACAATGTCGTCATGCCGGTGGAATTTGCAACCCGTTTGAAAATGTATCATCTGTCACTGTATCTCACGGGGCAACAGATAAAACTGCAGGATGGGGTGCTTCAAAATGAGACGGATTGGTGTGATGTCTTAGGAGGCATCTGGTTACAACTTATGGTTCCTCCAGAGGTTCTGAAAAGCGGGAGAAAGACCCCTAATGTGAAGAGCGATGGTAACACAGGTCCTGAGGGACAGCAAGAGCTGTCAAGAATGCCAGAGCTTTAACAGATGGGTCCAGAGAGGGAGGGATTACGACAGATATCCCAAAACTTTAGACATATGGCCCAAATTAAGATTTGAAAGATGCTGTCAGCTAACATGACAAATCAAATAGTATATATATAGCTAGCAACCATACCTTAAAATCCCTTGTAATAACACCAAATTTGGCACAAACCAAGTCAAAACCAAATATCTATAGGAAATATATATATATATATTAAACTTTTATTCCCATGATACCACAGTTGTTTGATAAACAATAATGAAACAGACAGCCAATATATTAAGACCTACTGTACCGCATGGATCTAATATCATGTTACACATCAGATGTTTTTCCACAAGTTAATCAAGCATTCACTTAAGACATAAGAGTGTTTGCGTGAATACTCGCTAAGACAGATATTTTGAAATACTGTAATTCTGTGTATATGTGTATATCTGGATCATATGAGGCATCTCTGTGTGCACGCTTCGGATGCATCAGTCAGTGCGACTAAGATCACGAGTAAAATCAAATTTCGTTGGGTCAGATTCGTGCCATCGAGAATTCACTACGTATATTCATAAAGTTGGAAAGCTGTGCTTTAAAACGATCCCAAACTTGTGCTGAAGGGAACCATCAGTCGTCCAGAAGCGAGCAGAGAAAAACATTTTTCATGGACAAAGGAAAGGTACTGCGCTTAGAACACATACAAATAAAGATAGAAAAGATTTCTATTTAATAACAAAGCTGCTTTGCTGACCGACCAAATGCATAGAGATATATAATGCGTTTCTGAAAGAGCAATTTCAATATGCAAAACAATTTGGAGACTAAATCAATGTTAGATTTTAATGATAGTCATCAAAACATAAACAAAGCCGTTCATTCCTCTTAAAGATCATGTTTTATGTCCCAGTATCGCTTTCCAATTTTCTCTCTCGCTTTCACTCGGTTACAGTACATTGCTTTTGAAGCAGCCACCCTACGCATGCAAATATGGATTTTAAAAATGCATGGAAACTACAAGCAGGCGACAATCACTCTGCTGTCTATGCCACACAAGATTAAGGGTGAGATGCCACCAGTCAGAAAAAGAAGCCTCATGGGATAGTGGTTCCCCTATCTATGTGGAAAAACATTCTGTGTCAGATATGGAGATGTGATTACTTGGTTGTCTTGTGATGAATCCTGTTCTTGTTGATCCAATGACGTTAGGTCGTCCCTTATCCAGGACGTTTTTCTTTATAGATTAGGCATTAAAAATTCATAGCAGGCATCCTTAGAGAATCAGTCTGAATAGGTACAAAAACATAACACAATGGCAAGCCAATGTAATTCATTTATGATGATATTGGTTTCTTTTTACTATTACAATTAACATTATTAAGGGAAGCAGAAACAGGCACGTTGAGCACTTGTACAAGACTGATCAAACACAGAACACAACAGGAATTAATGTTTTACAGAGCCATAAATTACTTCAAAGGGTGATTTGATATGCTGCTTCTCGCAGTCACGCAGTCAAATTTGCATGTGAATATCTCTTGAGAGCTCGTCAAATGAAGTAGGTGCAGAACCTCCTGAAGGTTTAGATCAATTTATATCAGTGGGGAATTTCCAAGATCATTTCAACATGGAAACCCTAGAATTAACCATGAACACATGTTTAATGTTTTTAGATGATTAACATCATTGCAAAACTGTCCAAATCCAAATTTAAGCTACTGTGATGGGATGGGGCTATTATTATTATTGTTATATAATCAAGTATAATTACACTCAGGTTTCATTCAGCTCAGATCTTCAACTTCAAAAAAGAGATGAGATTATTAACGATCATTAATTTTACAGTGTCAGGATAATTCTTAACCATCCTGTCAAGATTTATGTTTCTGTTGTTAGTATAAGTAAATACTACTTTTGGGCACAAATGAATCATCATATCCTAAAAGAGATAAACAAAACAGACAATAATTAAACCACAACTAAAGCCTAAAAAAATCATTCAAATATATATTTTTTTCATTGCCATACCAACATCTATGGCTATTTTCATGGCAAGATTGATGTATTTTAAAAGAAACAAATAGTGGTAACTTACATTAGTATTGAAAATCAACAATTGACAAACAACTCACATCATAAAAATGTAAATGTAGAATTGTTACTGGTGAAACCTTTCTGAAAACATCAATTAGAGAACTTTCTGAATAAAAATCTTGCCTAGTGACATTTAAAGCAACAACAAAATACATTTTATAGACAGGAGTCAGACAAAATTACGTTTAGAATAAAACCTAAAAATTTTAAAATAATATTTTATTATTAAAAAAGCAATTTAATAATTCACTGTAATCATAAATAAAAAAAAGTAACACTGTATAATTTATAACTGTACTATTAATGTTATTACTTTAAGAAACGTGTGGACCTGAACTTAAATCTTTGCAATTATTCAGGGTTTCTTGAGACTGTCTAATTTACTAATCTTTAAAAAACAAAAACCCACTAGTTGACGATAATAGGTAGTTTTGCACATGCCTAAAAGAAGACAGGCAATAAAAGTGAGCTGAAGCATAGAGAAGGGGTCGGGGAACTAGACGTGTTTTTCTTCATCTTGTCAGATGCTGTTGTTGCTCTCGTGTACATGCCATCCTCTGACGACCCACCGCACACACCCACCCGTCTATCTCAACAGGGGATATGACACAAAACCACCTCTCAAATACCAGGACAGGATTTACAAAAACAATGAGTTGACACCTCACAAAAAAGGCGGTGGGAAAAATGTGACTGTGTCCTTGTTGGCAAGGGGCTGCACAAAAAGTATTTTCTTTGCTGTGGCCCCTTCACCCGACTGCTGATTTTCAACCTTTAGCTTGGGAGAAAAGCCTATTATCAAATTAAGTGGAATTAAGGCTAAAGTTTTCATAGCAATCAAAAGAACACCCATGAAGCTCTATTTAGGATGACCCCAAAAGCTACATCATCGCAATAGCAAAAAAAAAAATGTATCATGTTTTCCACAAAAATATTAAGAAGCACTTAACACGTTTTCAACAAAGACAATAATTCGTAGCAAATCAGCATTTTAGAATGATTTATGATGGACCATGTGACACAAATATTTAGCTTTGCCATCACCGGAATAAATTACATTTTAAAACATTAAAATAAAAAGTTATTTTAAATTGCAATTATATTTCACAATATTTTTACTGTATTTTTGATCAAATAAATGTAGCCTTGGTGAGATTTCTTTCAAAAACATGTAAAAATAAATAAATAAATAAATAAATAAAAATACCCCAAACTTTTGAACAGTAGTGTATATTAGGCTTGCTGCAGTCTGTTACATTACTTGGCCACCACCCCACTGTCGTTTTGCTTTTTTATAGAAATAAAAACCATTTAGTTCAGTTGTTCAATGGACACTACAATTATAAACTGAAAGTGTCTCCTCCATACAGCACCAGCTGCAGAGTCACATCACCGTGCTGCAGGAGTCAGATTTCACTCATCACGTGACGAGAGTAAGGAAAGATGACTGACAAGACGATGACCAGAGGATTTGGTGTGCAACAGACCCTGAGCATCATTGACAAATACCTTATAAAATGTGCGGTCAGTACCACCGCTCCCTATACACAGAGTGCATGTAATGGTGAACATCCCTAGTGTATATGTAAACATAATGGAAAAGACAACCTGAAAGACAGGGGGATGCATCTCATAAAAATGTTTAAAAACACTAACATTTTCTTCCTAGTTACTATTGAAAAGTCTAAATCCAAAATCACAAAAGACGTAACTGTGTGTGACATATAGAGATACAACTGAACATTGTGTCCCTTGGCAGAATGCAGTATCAACTTTGGCTGGCCATTGTTAGGGGATTCTGGGTTTTTACAGCATTCCTGACAGTTTCCAAACAAGGTTTCACTGAAATAAGAAACCACAAAATTGCAATGTGACTTCAGGAAATACTCCAAGGAACCAAAGGCTAAAAGCTACAGCCACTGATTCCCAGGCCTGTCTTTCAGTCTTCAAGTAAATCTCATCACGGTCACAAGTAAACACAAACGGAGACGAACACGACTGGCTCTTGAGATACCAAAAATCAGCTGCTTGCTGTTTGATGTTCAATCCACAGACAGCCAAGCTTAACCGGATCCACCTTAACTTTGATTTGTTTGTAGTATGTTTAGTGGACTCTACAAGCTTGAAAAGGATCATCTTTGATCACAGCAAACCGCACGGGGGTGGCAGGGATGTTTTATAATGAGGGGGAAAAAAAACTGGCACCACATCTAAGCATGTCATTCTTCTTTTATTTTCCTCTCTAGAGTTATAAAAACCTAAAGGATGAGTTAAGAGCGGGAATCAGTTACCGCCAGGTATGGGTGTGCCCAAGACCTGTCACATTACACAAGATGAGTCAGGACTAGGAGAATGAGATCAGAGAGTTACTACAATAACCACATGGCACATGATTTGTGGCGTTCAACCAGTTGCTCGGTTTTACTATGAAACAACAAAAAAAGCTGGGTGTGAAAACAGCATTCATCGCATAGACGGCACCTCAAATAAATGCAATAAAATCAGAATGACTTTCATTAGCCAAGAGTAAAGTAAAGCTGTGTCAGTAGGGTATACACACCAGGAATTCGTCTTTGTACAAGCTGCTAGCAGATATGATGACAATCACGTCACAGTTTCTGTATACACACAGAGGTCTAAGACTTCTAAAAGTGCTTGAGGCTTCAGGAACAAAGAGACGGGCTGTTAAAAATATCTCTTATTCTGCTGCACTGCATTTGAACGGCGTAAACAAATCTGCTTTCAGATACCCAGTGTAATTTACATCCAAATACTTACAATTTAATCCACACTTAGAAATAAATCAATACACTCTGCATTACATTTATTTCTAGTGGGAGAAGATTTGATTGAATGCAACTTAAACGTGACGTTTTACCAGTGTTTTCTCTGGGATTTAAACCCATGACCTTGGTGTCACTAGTGCCATTTTCTACAAGGTCTGATATATAGAATTTTTGCACACGATTTTTTTGGGTGGTATAACCCTATGAATGTGTCAGCTAATAAAGGTGTTGTTAAATTGCACTGCTTTAAACATTATATGCAAAGATAACAATGAAACATGGAGTAATGTGAAAATACAAAACGAGAAGCATCAAAGGAATGAGACGTTTGTTTGCGTACAGTTGGAAAACAGAATTCAAATTACTTGTAGGCTATTTTAGTGCCTTCTTTGAAAAAGCCAGTCATCCAATCAGTGTTGAAATTTTAGAAATATTGAGTATTTCATTTTCAACTTTGTTCTGTGTTATTATAATATAATTATATTATAATATTGACGTGATCAAGTGATATATGATTTTGGTCGAACCGCCCACCCTTTCAGGCTACCATGACGCACTACTATGGTTCCAATTAAATTTCTATGCATGTACACATCAGCGGATGAGAAACCAAACGATGGCTTTGAGTAGGAGGCGAGACAGAGAGGCCAGACATAGTCTCTTTCCATACTGTAACGTGTGGAGTGAAGACTCCGTGCAAATGCCAACCGCTTGCCACTAGAAAGCCTGCTCCTTGGCCTATGGATTAAATGTCCTCTGAAGCCACAGAAAGGCTATTAGTCTCAGACTGAACCTTCAGAAACACTTGGGGAAGTCACAAGGCCATCTAGACAGTAGACACCGGAGCAAACCAAAGTATGCCTCAGAAATACCAACGTTCCACTTAAATTATAAAACTAACATCTGATAGCAGTGTTCCAACATGTTTTTTGGCATATAAAAGCACACGTGATTGATGGACCTGTTCTAAGTACTTCATCCTTCCTCACTGTTCCTGCTCAATTAGAACTTCAAAGTCGGCACATCAAACGCAACAAATTTACAGAGCACCCATCTGTCCGCCTTCACTCGCGCCATATTCGGCCATTACCTCAGCCTCTTCAGGCCCTTGGACCCTGTATCAGTTTCATTGTTAAACACACTTAAAGACCAGGTGAGCCCTGATTTTGAACTACGACAATTATACCTAATCAACCTTTTCCCCGTATTTATAACTTCAAGAATGACTTGGCTTCTTCGCTGTAAGACTTCTTTAAACCGTTCATGCCTATTCAAGATTTTCCCCCATGTTTTTAACTTAGCATCAGTTCAAATGTGCACAGTCTGCTAATCAACAGGGTTCTGACACCTCTTAATCAATGAATCAAAAATTGAAAATTCATTATGTATCATTTTAAATAATCATAAATAATATAATGGAAAAATTATAAATAATCAAATTATAATTACACAAAAAGAAAATTTGTCAAAAAATATATATGTGCAAAGATGCATTAAAATGATGACAGTAAAGACCTTTTACATTATAACTTTCTAAAAATCCTAAAAATATATTCAATATTCAAAAAAAATATTTCCACAACAACATTAAGCTAAAAATGAGTTTTCAACATTGATGATAAAAAAATTTTGAGCAACAATTTTGCATGTTAGAATGATTTCTAAAGAATCATGTAATCATGCATCACTGAATTCTGGAGTAATCGCTGCTGAATATTCAGCTTTGCCATTCCAGGAATAATTATATTTTAAAATATATTAAAATAGAACACTGCCACTTTAAATAGTAATAATATTTCACAATATTGCTGTTTTTGCATTTGTTCAAATAAAAGGAGGCTTGGTGAGAGTTCTTTCAGAAATTTTTAAAAAAATATTACCAACCCTTTTGAGACTAAATGGGTAGAAGTGCATAATCTACTCAGAAACATGTCAACCAAGCACACAGAAAAACGTTTAGCAATCAGTCATTAAACAAATGGCCTATGAAGAAACCCAAATGGTTGATGGCATTCATGCCCAACCTGAGGAGCAAATATTTGCTTGTTCGTTTCTGCACCATCTAGTCTACAGGTATGAAAGGCCACCAGCATGTGACACAATGAGGTCAGGCTAATCTAACAACACAGTAAACGCACTGCAGAGATGCCACTAAAGAATAAAAAAGGCCAAGTATAGGATATTTCAGTTAAAATCAGGTTGGCAGGTGAATTCGACCCAGTGTTGTGATCACGACCTTCCAAAAATTACAGGCCACACCTGTGTTTTGGTCAAGGAGCTGAGGGCGTGGAAAGGGGTTGATGTAACGTCCTTCAATTTGGATAACACTCGAGTCATGAAGAACCTTAATGCACTGAACGTGCTCTGCTTCGAGTAGAAAGCTGATTACGAATGGAGCAAACCAGAGCGCTTACAACGTGTCTCTCGCTCTCTGTTTCTTCTCATTCTAGCTCTGCAAAAGCTTTCATCTGAAAAACATCAGAGCAGCACAGCTAATCTGACCTAATGTATTTTTTTTTTAGATACACAGCAGGAGCGGAATGCAAAAGACTCTACAATTGGCTCACTTAAGCACTGATTTCTTTTCTCTCTCTCTCTCTCTCTCCAAACGAACGACAAAATGCACTGTGAGAGCCCATATCGAGTGTTTGTGTCCCGTGTTTGTGTAACACACAATGAAACTCTGCTGGGCATTGCGGGACTCCCTGAAGTCAAGCCAACGCTGCAATGAGACTTCATCCATCTAGCTGTACACAAGCAAAACAATAGAAAAATCAACAGACCGCCAAGTAGGCAATTACTCTGGCTGGAATGCTTGTGCAGAGTCGAGGTTAAGTACCAAAACTAGCGGGTAATACATTTCTAAGCATCTACAACTGGATTTGTGTGGTCTGCAGTGGGCCTGCATCATCACATCTAGCCAAACTCTGGTCATCAAATTTGCAATGCTAGTGGTCAACAGAAATATCTAGAGAACAGAGAAAAAATTCTTCACAGTACTCAGTCCAATTCAATAAAATTCAGTAGGCTGATTTCAGAAAATACTGATCCATTGACAAAACCGTCAGTAAACTGTGCAACGGGGTGAATCTCATGAAAACTGAATCTCAAGAACCGTCCAGGTCACATTTTACTCCAACAGCAACAACATATTTTGCATAAGGTATATGTATTCTTATAGAAGGACCTATAAATGCATTAGAATGCACTGTAAGATTATTTTTAGGACAATTAAGCACATTTTACCTCCAAATTCCAAAATTTGTAGTGCTGCTCAACGATTAATCATGATTAATCGGATCCAAAATAAAATATTGTGTTCACATAATATATGTGACCCTGGTCCACAAAACCAGTCGTAAGTCGCACAGGTATATTTGTAGCAATACCCTACAATACATTGTATGGGTCAAAATTATCAATTTTTCATTTTGCCAAAAATCATTACGATATTAAGTAAAGATCATGTTCCATGAAGATATTTAGTAAATTTCCTACCGTAAATATATCAACATTGATTTTTTTGAGAGGATATGCATTCCTAAGGACTTTACTTGGACAACTTTAAAGGCAATTTTCTCAATATTTTGATTTTTTTGCACCCTCAGATTCCAGATTTTCAAATAGTTGTATCTCAGCCAAATATAGTCCAATCTTAAATCAACAAGAAATTTTTTTTTTTTTTTGAGAAAAAAAAAAAAAAAAAATAATAATAATAATAATATATATATATATATATATATATATATATATATATATATACACACACACGCATGGATACATGTATATATTTAACAAAAATATATCTTGAATATATGCATGTATGTGTGTTCGTTATATTACACAGTGCACACACATTATGTACACACAAACTTTTATTTTGGATGCTTTAAATCAAAATTAATCATTTGACAGAACTAGTTTTTTGTGATGCTCTGAAGCTAAGAAAATTAAGGAAATTATTAATTGTGCTCAAATAATAATTTTACAATACAAAAAAAAAAAAAATCTTAAGGATCCTAAAAGGAGACAGCATTTCATTTTGGCAAAACATACTTTTTTCCCTACACATTTTAGGAGTGAAATGTAACCTGAAATGACTAAATCAGTCTGCTTTGTTTAATCAGTCACAGTATCAACATGTACAAAAAAAAAAATTCAGGTCTAAAAGGTACACAAGATCAGACATGTGCACCTTTAAATACACACAGACACAATGAAGTGGTCTAACACATTTGCTAGCATGTTCCAGCTGGATGTCAGGTCGCTGGGCTTTATATGATGTGTTTGGTGAAGTCACGTTCTGCTGAGTGTGCAGTTATTTCATGAATGTGCATGGGGTGACTGACCTGATTGATGGAATTGGCTGTACATGAAGAGAGACCAGTTCCGACCGAAGCTATCAAAAAAGTGACAGGATCAAAGGGCACTGGAGCCATGGCAAAGCCAGCAGCTGCTGTAGTTACCACAAGAGCTATGGACAAAAAGAGAGAGGTTGCAAGACTTTAGTTGAAACAGTTTCTTGAGTTTCACTAAAAATTTTAATTCACTTAAAAATAACTAACAAATAGCTAAAAAATAAAATAACGGAATCAGAAATTGCATGAATAAATAAAAAGCTTTTTGCAGCATTAAACTTCATTAAAATGTCCATTTGTTTGGCCTTACAGACACTTTGCAAACAAATCAAGTTAAGGAATCGAGTTAAAAACAGGCAGAACAGTGTTGGCTAGATGCCATCAGGCTATTAGACATCGATAGATGTCTCTTTCTAAAAAGTGCCAGAATTACAAATCTCAGCATATCATGCAAGTTAATGATGCAGAGCTTAAAAGTGGAATCCTCACCGCAAATATAATATTTCAAAAAATAAGAACATGTAAAATGATGAAAACTGTCAAAGTACTTAATGAGATAAGACTATTCTTTTTTTTCTGATTAAGCATAGTAAAAGCAATTAAACTTAATAAAAAAGTCAATACACATATTGAACTTTTCACGAACTTCAAAATCAGCAGTTTAGCTTTGATTACTGCAAAAGTCATACGTTCAACTAACAGTACAAATCTTATATTGAAATATGACAACATATACATACAAAGAAAAAAAACACACCTGTTAATTTAAGTTTGGAGAGTCGTGCGTAAATCCCTGGTAAATCACTGTAATCAACCCTTAACTCCTTCCACTGCCGAGCCTCCAAGCGGGCAGCTTTGATCGCCTCTGGTTCAACCTGGATGTTCTTTGAGTCACAGGGCGGCACCACAGAGCCTGGCTCAGGCTTTAAGTCTGGGATCTGCTGAACCTGTCTGACCACCGAATCATCTCGATCATCCAGTGCAGGAGTAACAGTCTCCTGCTTCGGTCTTACTCTCTGGGAGAGACCACCGCTGCTCTTCACATACTGTGGAAAGAAATAAAAAGTTAAATATACAAATTTGATGAATCTCAATTTAATCAGTTAATTCTGTTAAAACAGGAAGATACAGGTTATTTGCATATCCATAATTTGATTCGCAATGGTATAAAAGGAAAGCAAACAATATTACAAAGAAATAATAATCCTCCTGCAATTAAGGAATAGCTGACTCAAAGAGAATGAGGTAATATTTTTAAACGTTTATAAATATATCATATTTGAGCAAAATTGTCTTGGTCAGTGTATTTGGTTGTGATTATACAGGCAGAACTTCTAGGCGTATACCTGTCTCTTCAGAAAGCAGAGATGCTGGAACGTGAACCATTCTGCTCGATTCTTCCTGCAGAGCTGAATCAGACTCCTGGCACTCATGTGACTCCTAGATGCATTTGCAATGAGCTTCTGCTGCTCATTGACACCTACCAAAACTTCAACAAGAGAAGATATTTAATATTAATCTTTTTTTTAATATTATTATTAATGCATATAATAATGTGTAAACTTGCTTGTAATATACATAAAAGAACTGTAAAAATAATGAGGTGGAAAAAGGTGAAAAAATAACAACAAGCGGAAAGGGGTGCCACTTTGTGCAACAATATCATACTTGCAAAAGATTTTGTAATCTCCAACTACTTTTTTTTTTCCTTTAAAAAAATAAAACATAAAAGTTGTAATTTTTAAAGCAAAAAACACTGGTTTGCAGTCAGAACATCAATTGAATTGTATAAGATGTGTCTTATCTTTATCATTCCAGTATTCATTAAAATGTATCATTATATCTTAATCTTCATATACATATATCTGACAACCTCCCAGTGACGTAATGACAAACAACAAATGACATCATCGCTTCACATGACTCCTTCATTACTGAGGCAATAGATCAGTGCTTCATATATAAACAATTTGTAGGGACGATATGCCAACTTATATATTATATATACATACACACACACACTAGAATGTATGAAAATATTAAAATATCTTACATAACGGGCAATGCAAGTCAAATGATTTGCCGCAAGCAAAATATACTCAAAAATTCTTATACATCAATGTCAGTGGATGTAACTGATGGAATTTATTTAAATAAACGGGTTCGTGTCATGTTCGCTAAACTGTGTTGTTATTTTAAGGTCGTTCTGCTGCAGTAGCGCTTCAGCGGCTAGGCTAACCGGCTAGCATTCTTTTAAAACGTCACCCCGGAAAAAGCGAAAGATCACGCATGATTCATTAACATAACATAGTTATCAATACCACGTGGAAAGCACTTCCAGACTCCAGTCAGTCTACTACATGGTGTTTTGTACATGTTCTTCAGGCGAACGACCGGTTCCCTCTGTGTCCCCTTCACATGCTGCAGCGCGCCATCTTGACCTCGCTTTCGTAAGCAAAGTGTTTCCTCTGACGTGTGTCCGGTGTGTCACGCGCATGTAGCAGTACACGTCTACTGTAACCGGTATCTGACAATCCTTGCTGCAAAACTACCTGAACGGTTATTAATTATTAAAATAAACTCAATTAAGTAAAAGACCTAAATGAATTTGGGTAACTGACAAGAGTCTAGGAATTAGTGGGCCTTATAACTAACTTATCGTAATCTTTTCATTATTATTATTATTATTATTGTTATTATGCAATAACGAGGGCAAAGTTCAAAACTTTACAGTATGTGTCTATAGCCTATAGAAATAACTTTAAAATTAATAAAAAAATATTTAACCCAAAACAAATATTCTTTGAAGTAAAATATGTTATAATTAGCTCAAGTCTCCTGTATGTATTTTTTATTTTATATATTTTTTTTTTTCAATTTATTACATTGCACTACAGGGTCCAAATATGAAATCCCTGCCTCATGAAAATGATTTAAATATTTTTAAATTAAATTTAATTTAAATTTATCATCATTAAACCTGATTTGTTTATGGTCCTCTAATTTCGTGTCCGTGCCTCCCTTCCCTTCCTTGTCCTTCATACAGCCGCTCCACCTGCTCCGTTATTCGTTTTGTGATTACACTCTTGGCCAGAACTGCAATGACCTTCTGTCTTATTGCACGTCTTATGTGTGATTCACAATTTCCCAATACCAATGGCTTTCGATATCTGACATGATTCAGCATCCTTTGTAGAAGCAACAGAGATACTGTTGATAATGTCTATTAAAGATCTACTAAGAAGATACATTTCCATTTTATCAGTAAATACACTCAGAGGTTCCTTGATTATCTTGGATATCTTCCTCCAGTATTAAAGGCCTGATGGTTGAAACCCCACATCCAAACCCATTTCCTTGATTCATCTCATTCATTATGGCCGCTTCCTGGCCAGCCCTCCCATCCTCTCCTAGCAGATTACATGATCTAATCTCACCCCCTATCCAGATGCAGCTCTGATGAATGTCAGCAATGCCCAGCGGTATGTTCTAACGGCCACAGATCATGAGCTCTATTCAGCTCCCACAGACAGGAGTTTTGCAACAAGATGGGATTGGAGCTTTGACCCTGTGAACTTTTTGAGACTGGTTTGATTTGAGATGCACGCTATTGTCTTGGTAGGTTTTGTGTAGAATAGATGACTAGAAGAAGTCAGAATAGAGTAGAAGACTATGAGCACTTTACAATACAGTCTGTTGTGTTTGTGTGTATTATTTTTTAGCATTGTAATCAACTAGATTTTCAGCATCGTATTTATTTAGATCATGTGCATGTGTGTACATGCATATCTTGAACAAATATTCAAAACGTTGTGCAATATGACACAATCACAGCCAATCAGAACCACTTAGATGTTTAATATAAATAAAACGTGGTTTTGAGAAAAATATAGAGATTTTCCCCACATTTTCAATACTTCTGCTTCAATAAAATGTTACATTTTTGTGATTTTTTTTAATAAAAGGTTAAAAGGATTAACAATGCAGATTTATTTTTAAAGGCTTCTTTGTTCATATTTCATCAACCAAATATAGAAACATGTATACAACAGTCTTTTTTCTTCATAAAAGTCTGAAAATCTGGCAAATGTGAAAATAAACAGTTTTAGAATTTTGACAATTTTATAACAAAGACAAAATCTGCAAAAAATATTTGAAATTCTATACGTGTTCGTATATATATATATATATATATATATAAATATATATATATATATATATATATATATATATATATATATAGTATATAGTATATAGTGCTGTCAAATGATTAATCGCAATTAATCGCATCCAAAATAAAAGTTTGTATATACAGTATATTAATATTTTATGTAGAAATATACTGTTATATAAAATATATTTGTTAAATATATATATATATATTTGTTAAATATTTACATGCATGTATATACACACATATATTATGTAAACTTTTATTTTGGATGCGATTAATCGTTTAACAGCACTAATATATATATATATATATATATATATATATATATATATATATATATATATAAAAATTAAATAATTTATTGCAAATAATACAAATTTTAAAATAAAATTAGATCACTAAGTGTCTCTGTGCTTAACGTATTTGTCCTTTCCTGATGAAATACAAAAAAGTCATTCAGGCGAGCTCATTGTTGTTTTGCTCCACGATTTGAAGCAATCCATGTAATCTGATTCCCCAAGAATAACATAATTTGTATGCTTGTTGACAAAGCATTGAATGGAAAAATGAGGATGAGAAAATAAGATCAGGAAATTGTTTGTTTATTATAATAGATGTCCATAGTGACAAATCTGATTGGACACTTGCACATTATCAGCAAGAAATATTCATCATTTATAAGAAAAGACTGGAATTTTTAGGGGGAAAAACGTTATTCGCTTTATACATTAAACGAGAGCTGACTGTGAATTGCCTTCACAAGGACACAGGACAAATATGGTAAACATGTGGTAATGATTCTCACTGTGCCATTTGTAACCAGGGATGCTAATCAAGAATGCTTACACCCTTTGTTCTTTTAGACTTCTTCTAAGTGCTGCCCTCAGCCTTCAGAACAGACACCTACAATGACTATTGTCAAATAGAGGTGTGTGATAATTGAATTAGATGCTCCACAGGGTAAAGACTAAAGATATAGAGAGGTCATAAAACTAGACATGCCTCCACATCCTGCTCACCACAAGGTTTTCAGCATTGACCAACCTGAGAGGCAGATGGTCTGAAGGGCTTCAGAACAATGCAGCCTGATTGGATGGATCTGCTTAACACACGGCGCTTTTCAGGACACACAAACAGAGGTCTCATCCACTGTGGTGGTCTTTTATCATGGCAGAAGCATCTTGAGATAGACTGTATTCTTTCAAGGCAAGGAGAAAGAAAAGAAGACAGATGAACAAAGGGACTATGACTGAAATATATTGATGGGTTTCTGACGGGGTCATGCATTGGTGGAATATACGATTTGATGTGAGATAATCTTTATAAAAATGTGCCCAATGTGCCTACTATTATTTGCTAATGCACAACATGGATTGTAAATTAATAGAGATTAGATGGAGGTTGTCATGAGCTGCATTCTCAATGTATATCTTTGTACTGTGCCTGTACAAATAAATTATCTTGTTTAGTTTTATATAATTATGACCTTTTCAATTATTTGATGTTTCACACTCAACACAACACAAAATGAGACTTTAAAAAAAATGTTCATGGTGCTCTTTTCCATAATTAAAATAAATGTGGACATAAAACACATCATAAAATCAGTGTTATTTTAGTATTACAATATTATTATACTAATATATTTATTATTTTTGTATTTTTAGTTTTCATTTCAATTTTAATTTATATTTTGAGCTAACCTTTATTTGTATATTTTTGGTTTTGACTTTAAATTTTAGTAATTTTGTTATGTGCCTTTGTCATTTTATCAGTTTTAAGATTTCTATTTAGCTTCTTTTTTATTTTTTTATTTTAGTACTTTGAGTTTATTTAGCTGCCAAGACAACATTCCTAATTTTCAGTTAAGATTATTTTTTTTAATTGTTAATCTAACATCTTTATCTTATTTCAGCCTTATTTCAATTAATGATTTTTTTTTATTATTATTATTTATTTTTGGCTTTTTTGAACTCAGGATGCCTGAAGCCCAACTGTCGCCACGCTGCCCATGACGCAATTGGTGCCACATGAAAGCTATTTTTAATAAGTCTTAATTTTAGTTAACAATGAAAATAATAAAACCATCATAAAACAGTCTTTACATACAAAAGTTATCACATATAGCACATCAAAATTGGTCACATCAGGTTTGTATGGAGCCCCTAAAGGGACATATTGGTGGAAAAAAAAATATGAGGTGGAAGGAAAAATAATGTGTATGCTTTTGCGTTCTGTCGAAAATGTTTTGCATTGCCCAATAAACTTTGCGTTCACTCGCAAAAGTTTTTATGAGGAAATGCAAAGTTTCTCGTGAGAACGCAAACACATTGACAATTTCTCCTTCAGCTCAAGCTTTTTTCCAACACCATGTCCTTTAGTGGGAAAACATTTGATGTCATTGACTTGAGACTTGTTGTGATACATCTGAATTAACATGACTTACATTATTCCTTTTGTTTTCCATAGAACTAAAAAATAGTCATATGGATTTAGTCAATTTGTAAATTTAATCAATTTGTGAACCATTACTGTATTAGAAATTAGGTGGACTGATGCAGGATTAAATCTCTGGGTTAGTTTAAAAAATTCAATTGTACAGCTTTCAACAAGACACTCTTTTTTTGTTCAGGACAGGACTTGGTATTGGTGCAATGGAATGGTGACATGCTGAAACAATTGAGAGTAACCATGGGCCCCAGGTTGTGTAAGCTGAGCCCTAAAGGGCCATTAGAGGACCTTAAAGAGTGGGAACCCATAAGTCCTCTGCGCAAACTTTTCTGCACCCCGTTTTAACCAGTCAAAGTCATTTTTTATGATTGTTTACAAGTTGGGAACAGGAGGCCAGGCAAAGCAGATGCAATGAAAAACACCCCAACTGCTCCTATAAACTGCTCATCCCAATAAGTAGTGGATGCCATGACCTGTCATCACTCTAGCTCACCCGTTCATGATTTACACCCGCTCTCCCTGTGGGTTTAAAAACTCGCACTAATCCTTCAGGGATGGCCGTTTGAACCATCGTGGAAGCTTCCCAAAGAGAGGGAGGATAAAACCGAAATCCAAGACAGACAGCCCCACAAAACTGCGAGCAGAAACAGATGCAGGGAAGCTCCTGTGTTTATAATTGATTTTCAAGGGCAGCGTCTTGTTGTCAGAGTTTGTCTAACAAGCTTTTGCCTGGCGCCCTGGTGCTCGTCAACCACAGGGTGTCAGATGCACCGGCCCCTCCTTTCTTTTTGCTCAGGATGGCACCATCCAGAAATACCAGGATCAGGCTGTGGAATGAGATTATTTTAAGAGATACTCTGGAAGTCCCATCTATAGATAAAATGGAGTGTTAAAGGGATAGTTCACCCAAAAATAAAGCCCAACACTTTTAAGATCCAAAAAGGAC
The DNA here is from genome assembly GCA_038088235.1 of Zacco platypus. Taxonomy (NCBI): domain Eukaryota; kingdom Metazoa; phylum Chordata; class Actinopteri; order Cypriniformes; family Xenocyprididae; genus Zacco; species Zacco platypus. The sequence goes on along the minus strand of CM076068.1, from coordinate 23,253,718 downwards.
ACACTACTTATTCAAAAGTCTGGGGTTGGCAAGATTTTTAGTGATTTTGAAAGAAGGCTGTTCATGGAGGTTGCATTCATTAAAATACACTAAAAACTGTAGCATTGTGAAATACTATTACAATTTAAAATACATTTTTTTTATTTTAATATATAATATAAAATTCACCATCACAGGAATATAAATTACATTCCTGTGATGGTAAAAGTGAAAATGTCAGCAGCCATTACTCCAGAATTCATTGTCACATGATCTTTCAGTAATCATTCAACAGTTTTGTTTGTTTGTTTGTTTGTTTTTGTAGAAACTATGATAAAAATATTTCGGGATTCTTTGAAAAAAAAAGCAACATTTATTTGAAATGTTTTGTAAGATTATTGTCACTATTGATCAATTTTAGCTTTAAATAAAAAATAAAAAAGGTAATTGCGACTTGTTATCTCGCAATTCTGACTTATTTTCTTATAATGATTATCTTATTTTCTAATCATAGTTATGTCAGAATTATGAGTTATAAACTCACAATTGCAAGATAAAAACACTGGCTTTCTTTCTGAGAGTTTATGTCTCGCAAATTCTGACTTTATTACTTGCAATTCTGGCTAATTCACGATTGCGTGAGAAAAAAAGTCAGAATTCTGAGATTAAAAAGTCACAATTATACTTTTTTTATTTTTTGTTCAGTGTCAGAAACAAGGTTCCATACAATTTAATGCATCCTGTATGAATATTAATTTCTTTCAAAAAGCTAAATCTTATTGACCCAAAACATTTAAAAAGTACTGTAAAGGTAGTGTGAAATTAATCCATATGACTTGACTGGTATAGATTCACTCTCAAATCGAATCAAAATATTGTTCAATGCATGCATGGATGTGCTAAATCAAATATGGCATCACAAACAGGTTTCTGTCACCATTTATGAAGTAGCCTTTGTATGTGTATGTTGAACAATATATAGATTTTATGTGAGAGTGATGATACTCCAGTTGAGACAGCTTTTTTAGTAAGAATGCAGCAATCTTTGTCCCATGTGTTTACGTCCGAGCTCATGGTTTCTTTTTGAGACTGAGGGGCTAACCCAGTAATTGGCCATGGATCATCAATCTTACAAAGCTTCCCAAAAGCTTTTCACCCAAAGATGTGAGAAGACGAATGAAAGTGAGTCGCCTCCCAGTTGCCAGTGAGCCGGCCCTGGGTGGAGCGATCAAGTAAGCCTGTGGTCTTTGAGAAACCACAATGTCGGGTCCTACTGAAGAGTCCATCTGGTTTATGTCACATAACCCGCTTTTTGTGTCAAATGTATATGAGACACTTCATGTCCCTTTGAGGATGCATGGCAGGCAGACAGACAGGCAGGCACATTGTTTGCGTAAGGCTGGGTGGAACGCAGACCTGTCGCGATCATCAAAAGAGTTTCTCCCTGCTTATATTACACAAATGTCTTTAGTATGGTTTCTGTGCCGTGCATGAAATTGAAAATGTCTTGAGAATTTCCATGTGAAGAAAAATCACTTCAATCCAGTGTGCATTTATGGTTTCCGCTTATTGTTTCTGCCTGATTTATTGACTGAGTTAGAGTGTTAGGCAGCGTTGTCTTTCATTTTGCGTCTTTCTTGCTTAATGGATTTGAGGCTCTCGTTGTTAGTAAATGAAAAAGAAGGCATTTCATTTGTCAGAAGTCATATAATACAAAACTATCAAGCCATTTAGTCCAGTGTGAGGTCAGTTGAACCCGAGCATTTGCTTTCAGACTGTATTGGGTTTGGCTGAACTTTGGATGTCCACGGTTTGGCCTCCTCGGAAAGCACAGGAAGACTCACAAATTTGTCAAAACGAGAGAGATGGAGTCAAGCGGCTCCAGAGCAAGTGTGGTTTCTGGGGTCATGACAATGTCTCTGCGTTTCTCGTCGACGGAGATACATTATGGGTTTCCCATCAGTCTGTGCTCTGTGTATGTTATTTATTGACTTGAGCTTGTCCAAGTTAGCCTGTGTGTGTCCATAAGCGAACCCCGGTGCCGCTGCTTGGGTACAAAGACCCAAATCTAGGCCCAGGGACTACACAATGCTCAGTCCAAGTCTTAAAGATGGAAAAGTGTGAAAAACAAACTGTGTCCATTTCTCCTCAGTGTCCGAAAGTAATCAGTGGTGTCATTGCACCCGTAAATCTCCTGTCCAGCAGTGGCTGGAGTCCCAGATGGGAACACATCCCTCTATGTCGTAAATCACGAAGCATCCTTGCAGAATCAGACTTCAGCTGTATATTTCTCAAAGTGAGGGGCGGGTGGGTGCAGAAACACTGCAGAACTGCGGCCTTCGAAGTCAATTTGCAAAGTGGACCGCATCTATATTCCTGTGCAGAGATAAAAGTACATTTCTCCCTCTTACTCTTTCAATATCTCTCTCGCTCTCCCTCCCTCTGCCTTTCAAAGCACTGAGCGTGCTTTCGTGCAGCTCTGCTTCAGAATGCTGTGAAATTTGATTTAAAATAATCCTGTTTATGTTATAGCAAAGTGGCTTCCTCCTGTGCCTCGTCCTGGGAAATAACCTGTTGTTGAGCCTAGGACGCACGCACAGAATGACAGACATAGTAGTAAGTGAATGAAAACAGAAAAAATATAATACAAATACATCAGCAGGAAAAAGTAGGCTGCTAGTCATGAAAGCACATTGAAAACTATTCAAACACAACTCCAAACCTCTCTGACATTTATTGCTGTTTTAAAAATGTTAGGCAATTTTCACATTTCCTATCAATAAAAATAGACAAGAAACAAATTCTTATCTTAGTCTGGCTGACGGTGACATCTGTTTTCATCTCTGTAACTGTATATATTTCGGCAGTCAGGCATCTGAAGTACTTTATATTGATATGGGATGTGAAACTCAATTCGATTGTGTAGACGTTCTGCAGCCTTTTTTGCTTAAGAATTTCAATATAAAAAAAACAAGCAGATGTTTCATGTCTGTGTCACAGATTTAAAACAGCACGAGTCATGTGGTTAATAATATCATCTTTCCAAAGTCACTAACATGAAAAAAAACCCTTAAAACATCCCATTAATGCAGAGGTGCCCAAACTTTTTACTACTAAGGGCCAAAAATCAAACTTGATTGAGACCTGTGGGCCAAAAGTAAAATGATGCATTCTACTTTATACAACTGTATGTATTTATATTAATCAAAATGAACTCATATCATTTATTTTTCATTGCAAACATAAAAAATAAAAAGTGTTAAAACACAAATACAATTTTCCTATCTTCACCCCAAGGCTTCAATGGCAGGCCAATGGTTTTACACCACAGACTTGGGTTTGAGCATCGAGGATCCAGTCATGAATGACAGTAATATATAGTTCACCCAAAATGAAAATTCTGTTAACATTTACTCACCCTCATGTCATTCCAAATCTGTATGACTTAATTTATTCTGTGGAACACAAAGGAGAGATGTGTAAATTATCTCCTTGCCACTCTTTTCAATATAATGAAAGTGAAGAACGACTGAGGCTGTCAAGCTCCAAAATGACAAAAACCACCATAAAGTATCATAAAAGTTGCTCAAATGACTTGTGCTCTATATAATGTAAATCTTCTGAAGTCATACGACAGCTTTGAGTGATGAACAGGCAGATAAATCTGTAGTTTTTTGTGATCCAAAGGAAAAAATAATGTCATACATGTTTGGAACGAACTGAGGGTGTAGTAAATAATGGCAGAAATTTTATATTTCAGTAAATTATTCGATTAAATAAATCTAATTGCAGGTGTGTTAGTGTCATATTGAGATGGTTCATCTCACTGTCCCTGGTGTTCTTGAGATCCTTCAGGCAGTTTGGCTGTTGGACACAATGGACAGGAGGGCCCCAGCAGGACTGTTAATCATCAGACACACTGAACAAGAACACTGAACGAACGAACTAATGAGACACCAAGGTCACTGTCTGTCGTGCGCGAGGAGTGATTCCCAGCAGCTGTGATACATTAAAGAGGTGGTGTCTCACAATGATGGTTTGCAGGCATATTAAATAGACCTTTCTATCTAACATCTCTTGTTATGGCCTACGTGTTTAATTGTAACCTTTTATAATGACACTAGCTTAAAATAGCAAGATTAAACTTCGCAGTACAACGTAGAATAACAGTAATACAACATCAGATTTTAGGGTTAAAGCCATTCAAAATGTTTTTATTGATCACTTTTTCAGATTTTGATCAAGCTACTTTTCTGTTAACACTAAAAAGCGAAAGTTCTTCATAATGCCAAAAAAAAAAAAAAAAAATCACGCAATCACATATCAGAACATATTCTATGTCTTGTCTGTAATGGAGAGAGATTTTAGACCAATGGAATTTCAGTAGGGGTGGGACTAACAAGAATAAAGTTGCAGGAATAGAAAACAAGCAGCCTACTAATTGCAGTCAAGGCCAGTTTGGACAAAAAAACAGAAAAGAATTTAAAGCTCACTGGTTCATCTTGTCTAGCCTTGTTTAGGCACTATGTGATGCACACAAAACTAACCACAAAAATTACAAAAAACAAAAACAAAAAAAAAACTCAATTGCCTGAAATGTCTAAATGGTTATCACAGACAAGATTGTATATGAATCAACAGTAGAACAATTCCCGTTTATCAAGAAACCCACCAGCATCGGTGGTCTACGTTATTTACTGCCCTCTATTTCATTAGACCTATGCTCATTTTTCCAGTCTTCTTCCACAACCTCCTTCCTGTCTCAAAAGTGCCAAAATGACAGAGTGCAATAAAGGAGCACGGTGGCACAGAACGCACCAATCCCATCCGTGCATGACTTTAATTACCAAGCCACCGGTTTGGCATAATGGGGAAAAGGTGGATATGCAAAAGACTTTCATAATTCATCCAACTTTTTCTCATTTAAACTTCTCTACATTCTCCTCTCCTTCATTTTGTTCTTCAGCTCATTTCTCTGAAGCATGCCCAATAATTTCCTTTTAACAAAAAACATTTGCATAAGCGAAATTATCTGCGCACAGCGTGTCACACAAAGAATGAGCTGAGCACAGGAGCACAGGTGGCTGAAATCAGACTTTATGGCTCTCTGTTGCTTTCTCACTCTCCCTTTCCGCTTCTCCCATGTGCTAACTATCTCTCTCTTTAACTATAATGGATATCAGTGTGGCAGCATGGTTACTCCCCGGTGTTCATGACTAGAGGACTAAAGCTGGTGTTGCTGCAGTCTCTTTGAAGAATGAAAAATACTGTGGGCCAGATTTCATCCATCTAGAACAGACCCTTGAGTCAATGCCTCAATAAAGACTTGGCTACAGCTACCCATTGTATTAAGTTCTAATGTGATGTATGCCTGTCGCCCATATGTTTGCATGACAAGGTGCAAACATGCATGTATGTTGTTTTGAGATTCATATCACTAAATATAATCTTTTAAACACAGAAATTATCTGATTCAATCAAATAACACATTAAATTACTATGGTACTGTTAAAGGTGTTATATTTTCTGTGCATTTTTTTTTTGCTGAGACAATTCATTTAATCTAATTTAACAGGTTTTTCAAATTAACATGTTTATTATCATTACAATAACATTTCTTTGTATTTACAATTACAAATCAAATTACAAATCTTAAGTTTTCGTGAAAAGTTAAACACAATATTACACATTAGATGTTAAAAAGTTCTAACTTTATTTTATATATATATATGTATATATAAAATACAACTACAACTGTTTATTTTCACATTTGAATAAGACTCTGAAAGCCAGATTTGCAGACTTTTTTATCCTCCTGAGACCCAAGCATAGACTTTTCTCCACTGCAAATTTCTCTGACACTGTACGTGTCACAGTTTTAAAAATGGATATTCTGTAAAGAGCAGATTCATGGCTTTTCAGAGATTTGGAAGTTTCAACATGACAACTCCTGCTTCTTGGTCTTTAAATACGACTGATATTGATTGAATGATCATATTCATCACTCTTGTGGAATTATGATAACATTTTGAAATTATCATTTAAATCTGATTAATTTTCAAATTGTTTGTCATAAATCAATATCTCAATAGTTCAATTGTAATGGGGTTTCAAGGACTTTCCAGGAGTTAAAGCATGTAAATCAGGCATTTTGGTGAATAGTGAAAAAAATTATACATCAATATTTCTATGAAATATCAGATATTCTAATGCCAATTATTACTCCCATTATTAAATGTTGCTCCGAGAACACATTAACATGCAAATTACATACAATGTATCAATTGTATAGAATGGGAAAACCCGCTTATGGCCATTTTACATATATATCACAAAGTAAAATAGTAGATCAAATCATTCTTTTATATCTTTCATAACATAGTTGAGAATCATCTTTATACAATGTTTGCTTAAAGAAAATCCTGAAACCTAAAAATTGATTGGTGAATGAAAAAATATCCATTGTTTTTGCCTATACTTGTCCATTCATGCTTCGTTATTTTTTGAATAATGACTACAGTGGACATTGTGTAACATATGAATTGCATAACATATGAAAATATTTCTTCAAAAATGTTTTTATTTCCATTTGTTTCTTATGCCCCAAACAATGTAATGACAATAAAATAATTTTCCTGGGTCTCAGGATGATATAGAAAAAAAGATCGCCATGTCTTTGTATTTGGTTGATTAGGATTTGATTTCTGTGACTTAATGTTTAAAGCACCATTCATGGTGATATGAACTTCCAAACAATGTGTCATGCAAACATATGGACACAACAGTTGGTGAATCAAGTTAATTGTCAAAATCTATTCACAATCACACTCTATGATAAGCCACCAGTAAACCATGAGAGAACACTGTCATCTTACCGTCACTTTGAGACGTTAGAACAACAGTCAAAAGTGCCAACAGCTCTTGTCAATCTTCTGCTGGATGTCCTTTCTCTTAAACACTCCACTCATGGTGCTTTGGCTCCAGTTGACCCTATTATAGATAATAAAAACCTTCATTAGACTGAATTCCAGCACTTGTTATAATAAACACAAGCTGTCAGAAAACTAGTCTTTCAGAGGAGTCAAACAGCCCGTGTGTGGCAACACGGCCCAGTCTGCTTGTACGTTAGAGAGAGTGAGAGGTCAAAGGTCAGCATTTGAAACAACCTGGGAGCACATGTCTGTCTGTTTGTTCGGAATTAGGCACTACTTTCTCAAGCGAAGTGAAAAGCTTCCTTATGCCAAGTGTTTATCTACAACTTAAGAATATTAAACAAGCCTGAGTAAAATGTGTGAACACAGAAGATGTAAAAGCTCAGGTATTGAATGAATAGATGCCCTTACTTACAAGGCCCCTGGTCATCAACTAGCTTGTACTGGTTTGAATAACCATTGTCTCCTGTTAAGGAGGAACATTTTGATGGCATTTTAAAATGTTCAAACTATGAAAGAGTAGTTTAGAGTCAAATAAAACAGTGTGATGTGAAAAGTCAAAATACTGTTTCATATTCTCAAGAGCAGTTTGCCATTAAAGCAGCTTTGCTATGTTGGCCCAGATGTTTCTGGCAGACTTTGATCAGTAGTAAAATCGTTCATCCACAAAAACCATTGCATTCCAAGACTGCGCTTGAATAACAATGATGACACCGAAAGATAGACGTTGAATGAGAGGGATAATTGTTGGAGAAAGCACTTCTGCACAAGTCTTTGAAGTGATACAGCACATTCTGGCATCAGTTGTAGTCTTGAGGATTGAGGTCAACATTAGCATCTTTCATTTTTTTATGTCTCTGTCTTAATCTGCATGCCATCTACAATCATACTTCTCATTTTCCCACTTAGACTTTCCCAGTGGAACATTTTATCACTCAAAGACTGGTCTTTCATTGCTCAGGAGACAGTTCCCAGTTATGTTTCATTTAAGCATCGACTTCATTTTTGATGCTTCTCTTGAAATTCCTAAGGAGAGATAAAAATAGAAATAAATGAGACTGTTGTTGACATAGAGTAATAGTAGAATTATAATAACATCATTATGCTATTGGAAGAATTTGACAAGAAATTATTTTGAGATATCTGAGTTGACACAAGATCTTTGCAAATCTAAGCACAGCAAAATAATTTTCAGAAAAAGTCCCTGTTTCTCTATTTAATTTTATTGCTATCCATATTGGAGACTTAATTTGCGATATTAAGATGATTTTATGTTTTTCTGTCTTTTGCTCTTTCCCTCTACCAACGAGGTTCTTGGATCCAGCAGCATGTTCATAAAGGGAGGCGGCTATAAATAGATGTTGGATTAATTTGATTTAAACATAAATGGAAACATGCTGTGACCCTTAAATTACAAACGGCTGCCAGCCAGGCCTGGTAGACACCTGTGGGCATCTGCATGCTTAAATATTCTATCCATGTTGTATTTTAATTGTTTGAATATTGTAATGCAATCATTCTCTGTAAGGGTAAATTGTGACATCTGAAGCAGTGGAGGAGATTTCACTTGTGTATATATATATATATATATATATATATATCAAGAAATCAATAGTTTTCTTCAGCGAGGATGCATGAAAGTGACCACAAGAGACATTTTTGATGTTACAAAAGATTTCTATTTTACATAAATGCTGTTCTTTTAAACTTTATATTTATCAAAAAAACTGTTTTACTGTTTTCACACACACAAAAAAAACATTAAAGCAGGACTTTATTTTTTTCAACACCGATAATAATAAGAAATGTTTCTTAAGCAGTGAATCAGTATATTAGAATGATTTCTGAAAGATTATGTGACATAAGAAGAAGCATGTACAAGGAGAAAAGCAGAGGACCTAACACTGATCCCTGCGGCACACCATATTTGTATTTGATGAGATGTCTCTTCATTTTTGCCAAGTTTAATTCATTTTTTTTCTCTTTTTTGCCAAAACGTTTATTCAAGAATCATGGAACGGTATATTGTATCTATCATATGCAATACTGTATATGTTTTTGTAAACATAATGATTTTTTTCAGTTTAATTTACTTGTGTGAGGGTATCTAAACATGTTTCTACACCTAAGCTCTGAAGTCAGTGATCTACAATGAAACAGGCCCTTGAATCGACCAAGCTTTTTAGCTGTCTGTGTGGTCCACATGGACACACATCACTGGTGTGTATGGGAAATCACTCTCCAAGGCCCACGTCTCTGTCTCTTTGGTCCCAGGGGACGGAGATCCACACAAGATGGAGTCAGAGCAGTTTTATGCATTTTTCATGCTCTGATTCAGCTTTTGCCTGCTGGACAAGGTCTGTCTGTCATCTGCATGTCTCTGTGTGATTTATCCAGCTCCAGGAATGCTATTCTCATGCTACCAAAGTTTGTATTTTTTGCTTTTTCCCTGAGTGATGGTATCAAACATTCCCTGAGATGTACTCCACAGTTTAAAGTGACTGAAAAAGCCTCAGACATCTTCACAGAGGCTGCATTTTCCAGTTCCTCTTACTGCTGATTGGAATCAAAGCATAAACTCATAAAGATTCCAAAAGGAATGTTTTCACAGTGGTGCCATAGAAGAACCATGTTTGGTTCTCCAAAGAATCTTTCAGTGAACAGTTCTTTAAAAAATCATGTTTTTTTTAGTGTAAAATATATTTTAATAACCTAAAGCTTTTTTTAAGGTTCAATGTCTGTTAGAGGTTTTTTATGGAACCATAAATGTCAATAAAGAATCATTATTTTCAAGAGTGTACTGTATGTATTTTTGACTGTATGCAGTTCATATTGATTAAATACTCTTGTACTTGTCCGAGTATTGACAAACTCCTTTATTCTTCTACTCTTCTAATTACCTGAGCCTTTTTAGCTTATGTAACCACAATAGGGGCTCTCAAGAAATCCTGCCGACTTCATTGAATTGATCCAAGTGAGTTCACTACGGTCCAATCAGAGAGCTAATTAAAAGGTTAACATGGTGCTGGTGAAAAGGAAACAGGGAATCTTACATTGCTGTGGTTGAAAATCGTAGCGGAAGCCCTTCACACTGGCCCCTGAACCCTTCCTCCAAAGACGAGCTGGAATCTTCCAAGTATTGTGTGGGCAGGCTGTCTTCCAAACTGGCTTCCTTCTTAAAAGCTTTTCAAGAGGATGGGAGAATGAATGAATAACATTGATAGCGTGCACTGCTTTTTAAGACACAGACTGAGAACGTGGCACGGTGCCTAAGCAAACCCCAAAGCGGTATGCCCCATTTCAACGCATCCTGACACAATGCATCATGTAACAGAATGCCTTGTCTGAAGTATAGAAAACAATAGCTTTCTTTGAGTATCATCAAACTCTTTGTTGAAGAGCTTTCATTCCCAATCGTATTGCCATGGCTGAAGGTGTACAGAGAAGTGATTCCCTCCTCATGTTGAGACTCTTTGCAATGAAACTGGAGACCACAAACATCTGGCAGAGAGCTTTGGGTGTTCAAAAAAGAGTGCATGTGAGGTCTATGTCATTCCTTGCCTGTGTGACATGAGTGAATTTTATTTTCAAGGTATTCAGCTGATATCAGAGGAAGCCCTAGTTCGGTGGGGCTATAGGGGAGATATTGTGAAGAGTGAGGGTGGATTTCTGTTGACAGCACCATGTGAGAATCTCATCTGTGGTTCCGAGACACTTCATATTTTGGGTTCTGACAGCTAGAGTTCCCATGGAAATCCAAGAGAGGCCTCAGGGAAGACCTATGTCAGATTCTCCACAGGACATTCAATGCTTCTTACATCAGTCTCCTGTTCAAAAAGAGCACCTCAACCTCTTTCAGAATCAATACCATCTCTGCTACACGTTATGTAACCTTTTTGAAGACTAACATACTGTGCATATATCAGGGTCAGTACATTTGAAAAAAGAATGATACATTCATTCAGCAAAGATGCATTCAATTGATCAAATGTGACAGTAAAGACATTTATAATGTTACAGAGACTCCTATTAGAAATAGATGTGGTTCTTTTGGTTTCTATTCAGAACCCTACAAAAGGTATGACGGTTTCCACAAAATATCAAGCAGCAAAATCCATAATAATATCAAATGTCTTTTAAGCAGCAAATCAGTATATTAGAAAGATCATCTGACACTGTAGAAAATTCAGCTTTGCCATCATAGTAAAAGCATTTTAAAATATATTAAAATAGACAAAAGCTATTTTAAACTGTAATAATATTTCACAATTTTACTGTTTTTACTGCATTTTAATTAAATAAATACAGATGTAGTACACATAAGATACATATTTCAAAACCAATAATAATCTTACCAAACTCTGAAGAAAAGTCAGTTCTTGATTTTTAAACTTAACATCAAATAGCATTTGCAAAGCATTTTACTTCAGTGCTCTGAAATATATCTGAATAAAAGCAGGATATTAAATGGAAAAATACGTAGGACGAGAAATTATTGACTTGTGTAAAAATGGCCATTCCATACCAAAATGGAGTCAGGTGGTTGAGGGCTTCACAAAACCTGCAAAGGAACAAAAACGTAAATATTTTAAAAGTCTGTACTGTTGGCAAACAATACAGAATATTAATTCATTTCTAAAAACCAAAAGTGCTCTCATTATAAAATGTAACATTTTTAGGGTCCTTTTTGAGAAGAACATCTCTTGAGCGTCGTTGTTCTTCTTTGTTTTTGTTAATAATTGTTGCTGGATGGTTAGAGTTTAGGTTGGACTGAAAGATGTGACTAATGTGCATATATTGTTCTGCGTGGGTGGGCTTGAACCTCAAGGTAATCTATGCCTCACATCTGCTATAAACAACAACAGGGAATAAACTGAAATGTGGTTAAACTTTGGCTAAACGTCACCATGGAGGACTACTCATTCAGCACAGGTGTCATGTTTAATACCTTTCATATATCAAGAAGCGAGCAGGCAAATAAAATAGGAGCGCCATATGGGCTGACGTGGAGAGGAGGGGGACTTCAGTTTTTAAAAGCCCGTTTCTCCTCTATGGGTCTTGATGCCATAAAGTGGATTACTATGGTGCCATACGGTTCTTTGGACACATCAGAAGGTCAATGAACATTTTTTATTACAATCTGACCTTTGGCCAGAGAAAAATGTCAGCACATGGGTAAAGGAATGGAGACAAGAAGGATTTTTTGAACAGATTTTCTCATCTCTCACTGTAATTATTCAGTCACGCTTAATTGTTTTTGCTCTAGTGTGCGGTCTAGGTGAGAGAGAAACAATAAGCCCTCCATTTATTTATTTATCTTCTTGTGAGGCCAAATTGCTTATTCTTCTTCAGTAAACAGAGAGCTGTAGAGATACAAGACGTCCTTTTGGAGGGCATCGGAAAACCACAATGTCTAATTAATCTCAACACTAGGTAAGCCTGTTCTCCTTGGGTTTGCGTGCGAACAAACGCAATAAACACATATATGCAAGCACATACCAACACACGCTAATAATGATTCACAAAAACAATAAAGAGATAGCCATTATAAAAGACGCTTTCTGAAACAAATGACGATTAAATAGTTCAGGAAATGCGGTGTAGTTCATTAAAAGGTGATTGATGATTAGCGGACTGCGTGACATATGCTAAATGGGTGGATGATTATCAGCTGAAAAATTAAACACCTCTTGTCCTTGAAACTGTTAAGCTCTCCTCCCGTGCTTGTCTGTTTAAATCCTCCCTGGCGATAAAGCCGTGTTTATTCTCTCTCATTATAGACCTCAGAGGCTGGGGAACGGACAAAGGGATTCAAGTGCCTGTGAAGTTTCTCATTTAAGCACACACACACACACACACACACACACACACAGAATAGTACAGATTTTAGATTATGGGTGTCTCAAAACCAAAGAAGCTGCCTTCCTAGACAGCATTTTTTTTTTTTTTTTTACATTGAGAACACAACCTATGTATGCAGTATAAAGTACATTGTGCAGCTGTATTGTAACTAAACTAAACTAAAATAAAATTCATGAAAATAGGTTAATATTTAAAAATGTTTTTTTTCTCTTATCAAAGAGAAGAGATTTCTATTTCTCTTTCATTCTTGAAATCCCTCTTTGCATTTTGGAGAAGACTGAAACTCCACGACTTTGCCTCTGCTTTTTGTTCTCTCTGTGAAGAGGATGAAAGGATTAATCAGAGTGCCACTTGTCTGTTTAATGTTAATGATTTATTGTCGACTTGCCCTTCAGCTGACTGTAACTGACAGACAGATTTTGACAGGAAATTGCTTTTAGCTGACTGTCTCTCCTGTGTCCTCTCTGTGTCTTGACCATCATTTTTCATTCTGTCCCCTTCTGCAAATGAAAGTGGAAGACAAAGAGAGAAGGAAAAAAGGGAAATACTTCAGAAAATTATGGAATGAAGGAGAAATCTGAGCTCCAGTTGAGGAAGCAGGAGAGAAATCATCAAGAGAGGTTTCTGCTAAAGACCTAATCATTTAAACAACCCTCATCTTGAGATTTAGTTGTGCATCTTAACACTGACTGATGTTTGTTCTCTTAAAAAATAAACATAATAACATATTGCAGTCTTACTTACATAATGCCACTGGTCTCTCATTTATTTTCATGTTTGTTTCACTATAAAGGAATTATGCTGAGCATGCTATTAGCAAATGAAGGGGCTGAAAAAATCATGTCCTGAAGTTTAAGTTACAGTATTGATTGCATTCCCATTTCTTTGCTGGGGGAAAAATGGTAATACTGGATTTCAATGGTCCACTTTAGACTACAAGTAACTTTTAACTACAAGTAAGTTTGCACCTGTTGTGTTAATGAGTGAATTATATTGTTGATCACTATTTTGAAGAGAAAGTCTGAACTGTGGAAGACTTTTCTTCTGATGTAATTTGTGAGAACGTAAGGATTAAAGAACATGGATGAAGTTCGCTACCACAAACTACATGTCAACTAACTCTCGTTAGAGTATTAGTAGACTGCCTGCTTAATATCTGCTAACACTTTGTTTAGATGGTCCTCCAACACATTCTACTACTGACTATAAGTATCTTTGCAACTGCATTTCAACTTACTAACCCGAACCCTAACACCTAACCCTAACTTAAGTTTAACAGTCTACAGTCAACTAAGTTGTTGACATGTAGTTGCAAAGTGACTTGTAGTTAGTAGAATGTCTAAAGTTACCAGAAAACTCCTAATATCTCCTATATTCTCTCATTGTAACTCTATTCTGACGAAAAAAAGACCAATACAAATCAGGATTACTGCCTGAGAAATGTCTCAATGTGACACTTCAAGCTTCAGTTGTTTGAAATAAAACAATGACCGAGAAAGTAAGTGATGTCTACAGTTATTATTATTAACTAAAACTATTAAAAACATTGAAGTAAATATTTATATTTAAGTAAAGCTGAAATAAAATATAAATATTAGATAAAAAATACATTAATAGTAATATTTTTTTTTTACAAAAGCACAAAACAAGATTACTGAAATGAAACTATTAAAATGAAAAATGAAAATATAATAATAAATAATACACTGTAATAGTACTATGTAAGTAACACTAAAACAACACTGCTCTAGTGATTATTGTTTGGTGGTCCGCATGGATGAGGCAGGTATATATATCACTCATCGCAAACACAAATAAATCCCCAGTTTCCTCAACGTTACTGTGAGTCTGGGTGAGAAACGAAAATTATCCAGAAGAGAAATATTTGTACAATGAATTTCATATTATGATCTGATAAGATTCACATTTAGCATAACAAATACTGATTCCGATATTCTCTTTGGACACAGACTGTCACCAATCACAGGACAGACAAAGTTCAAAGTCAAATTCTTTTTGGATCCCTTAATCAACATGACTCTCCCCAGAAACTCAATCAAAACAATGAGTCAGTCATCCTGCAATACATTTCTTGGTGTCTGTCTTTTAAAAATGTGCAAAAGGTTCTCCAACAAAACCCATCAGATTGGTGGAAATGGTCACAGATACTCCCGATGCCACATCACATCATATCATATCAGTGATCTCAGAAGGATATGGACTGGCGGTTTTATGTATCCCTCTGGTCTTCTTCTCGCAAAGTTAGGAGACATCGTTACACCGCTCTTCAGGGTTCAAAAGCAGACTTGACAAGCCCAAATACAGATTCTCAAATTTTCTTCAAAAAGTATTGAATCTCTAATGTCGCTCCAGCAGAAAAGTTATTTTCACAAAGCTGATGAAAATGTGAGAGTAAGTGCAAAGACTTCATTTTTAAATAAAGTGTTGATATTGGCAGGCTTCCCTCATTTAGTACATTTCTCTACCCATCTCTTTTTGTGCCCTCTCTGAACAACGGTTTTACACATTTCTGTCCACCGCCCTATGAATCATTCATTGTGCACTGTTCGGTTATATGTTTATTGGTTTGATATGGGTGTAGTAGAGTCCATCTGCAGGAAATCTGATGTAATCCTGTGGAACATAAGCATGCATGTTACTGTGAATGAGAAATGTCAAACAATGTGAGTGCAGTTTTGACAAAGCAAGAGTCACTGAGACATGCCTGACGGTCGTACATCATATCGGTCTAAGATGAACCGAGAAGTACTGGTGTTTCAAGAAGTCATAAAAAAAATCTGAAATATCTTTGCTACAACAACAACAAAAAAAAAAAAATACAATTGCTCAGAGGTTGCTCTTACATAGCTCAGAAGACTAAATCTTATGCTTCTTTAATTTATCAATTTTTGGCTCAAAGATGTGTCTCATGAAATTGTATAGGAGAAACAAAAACGCAAACATATAAGACAATTGTTAGCATACAGTTAAAAATATAGAGTTATACAATTTATGTGGATTATAAAACTGGATTGTAATTTGGTTTTGTAAGAATTGGCAAAACTGTCATTCAAAACCTGTATGTCTGTTTTCATCTTTTGTAGAATGTTTTTGTTCATACTATGAAAGTCAAAGGAGTCCAAAACAGTATTAGGAACAAAATGAACAATAAAACATTAAGACATGATTAAAATATGTGTAAGATATGTGTGATTAATTCAATTTAGACTAGTGAATAAGTGCAAATAGTTGTTTTGTTATTTATACTTAGTGTAAATAGTGGCAGATACTATTTGCACCTCAGTGTATTGTAGTATATTATAAAATAGAGCAATAATAACAACATATTCAGAGTATGATGTTATTTATCAAAATCATAAATGGATGCCGCCTCATTGGGACATTACTTGTCCCTGTTCCTAAAGCCCACCCTTACACCTATTCCTAACCCTACTCTTAAAAACTTTATTCCCACTGTTCTATACCCATTACGCACTTTATTTTCACTTGTCGAATATTTTCTTAATTTTTATTTTAAATTAACTCCCCTCTGAGTTGATATGCAATGAGATAAGTGAGAAGAATGAGTTAGGAAAAAGGATTCTAACTCGGGTCGGTCGCATCATCCTGCCAATGATCCTGTTATCAACAGGATTTTGTTTTTAATTTTGTCTGGCTCAATCAGACTATAAGTGGGTGGAGTTAGTGTAAATAGCATCTGCCAACAAGGCAGGCTTTTTGCACTTGGTGTAAACAGATACCCTGTATAAAATATCTGATTTCGCATTCCATAGAAGAAAAACTCATACAGGTTTGGACCAAAATGATCCCTTTAAGAGTCTGTTGTATCTCCAAAATGTCTTTGAATGTTCTTCTAGAGTTTAAGAATATCTGACTAATGCTGGCTTATTTCAAACAACACTTCTCACTGTCATTCATGGATGGACTCCTGGTGCGTTCAAAACATCATTACAGCTAATAACCTTCATTTCCTGAGCAGGATTCATTATTTATTTGGATGTTTGTTCATAGCTTGCTCTATTTTTACAGGTTGATAATTGGACCTAATTGGACAATTTCTATGGTTTTGCTCAGGTGAAAGACGCCTGTCAGTGTACAGCTGGAAACGCAAACACTCAGATGCGACCTTTGAATGGTTTCACAGAAGCTGTCAGCATGTCACTGTTATTGACTGAGAAATTGCTTGTGAAACTGGAGGAATTTGTGTAACATTTAAGAATAATTTGCTTGAGTTTGGTGTGGCTTGGAGAATTTTCACTTGGCCTGACAGTGTTGTGAAATGCATGTGACCAAAATGGACATGCATACTATGAGCTCTGGAGATAAACGTTATTTAAGTACTGTTTGATGAACTGAAACAAAGAACTTTGTGGCGAAACTGGTATTTTTCCCATGTTTGCCCAGAAGCAAAGGATAGAAAGGCCTATTTGAGGTCTGGCAAAAGCTTCCTGTCCAATCCAATACAACTACAAAAATTTATTTCTAAAATAAGAAATAGACTGAATCCCAATTTGCATAATAACCATTTAATTTAGTATATGGAAATGACTCCCATACGGAGCTTCCCTTGTATGTGAATACACACACACACACACACACACACACAGACCCAGAAATCCTGGTAAAAAGTATCACAGCAGTTTCCACAAGTACTAAGTAGTACAACCATTATAATAAGAAATGTGCACCAAATCAGCATTGTAGAGTGATTTCTGAAGGCTCATGTGACATCACGCAAATGAAACATATATTAAAATTTTAATACATTTGATATTAACAGTTTGTAACAAATTGTAATAATAATTCTGTTTGTACAGTAAACAGAACTGTACAGCCTTGGTGACCATAAGAGACATCTTTCAAAACCTCTTAAATATGTATTACGTTTTATAATAAAAGTATACGCTCTAAAAAAAAACGTTGGGTTAAAAACAACCCAAGTCGGGTTGAAAATGGATAAACCCAGGGATTTGGTAGTTTTAACGCAGCGGTTGGTTTAAATGTTTGCCCAACGTGCTGGGCAGTTTTATTGAACCCAACTATTGTTTAAAAATTACTATATGGCTGACTTAAAATGAACCCAAAACAGGAAATTAATAATCAGACACATAGAGGGAACAATAATAATGAACAGGAAGACATTTATTAATAAGCAATTTAACAAATGTTTATTGTTTAATTGTTATTCTGTTAGTTTATTAAACATATTAATAAATGTTCATTTCCAACATATTTTGAATTCATTTTAAGCATGCAATACAGTAATTTTTAAACAATAGTTGAAAACTACCCAGCATGTTGGGCAAACATTTAAAACTGCTGGGTTAAAACAACCCATATGTTGGGTTTGTCCATTTCCACACCAACTTAAGTGTACATTATTAAATTATAAATGTCATCAAGCACTAGATTAGGAATAATACTTAAAAGTATGTACTTCACCAAGATACCTTAAAATGTCTTGAGTGCTAAGTATAAGCTTGTGAATTGGGAATCGGTCATATAGGTTTGAGAACCCATTTAAAGTTCCACTACCCTATTTTACTGAAACATTATGATTCTTTTCCTCATAGCTCCACCAATCACTAGGTGGCATCAGATGGTACCTACAGCGGCTCCGGTTCAGCATTGGCACAACATGGGTGCGGTTCTCCTGGCACTGACACGTGGCTCAGAGCCTAATAGAGACATCTCAGAGGCTATTAGCACAGATGGTTGTCTGCAAGTGTATGCAAATAAGGTGCACACTGAATCAGGCATCCCCATCAACACCACCTGTCTGCCTCTAACACACACACACGTCCCTCGCCTTCCCTCAAAACCGCAGCTCAAGAACAAGACTGTACCTCCCTGTTCCTAATCAGCTAGCGCATATTAATTAAAGCAAACACATTAATCTTCATGCGCTGCGTTTGAGGAGCACAATTTCAGAGTAGATCTGGGGAGAATGGAAGATACACAGAGAAATTCAGAGAAGAAGGGAGAATCACATTGTTTTTGTGTTTTTGAAGATACGTCCTTGGGAAGATGTTTTAAAGAGGTTGGTGTGGTCAAGGAGGACAACTCTGTCTTTGTCTGTGACATTGCTGGCAAACGTCCCAGCAACAGAGGGGGGTTTAAAATGTCCCTAGTGGGTATTTGCATGTATACTACACCACATTTACCACCAGGATGAAGAACAGTTGACTATAGTCTTAAATGGATAGCGTTAAAGCCTGTCACAAACACATCCGTTTGCATACCAAAAGGAAAACCGTATTGCGCAGAAGTTGCTCAGTTATAGCTTATGAGATTTCTATGATATCATGTATCTTAAGCATGAGTTTTAAAATATCAATGTTGTTTCAGATGTTTCTTTTAAATTTTCTTAGGGGAAATAATACACTGCTGTCGACATACTATTGATATACAGTACACAGCTATTAAATGAATGTAGAAAGCGTGGCGCATATCAGCGTTAAACTAAAACTGTTATATTAAAAGTATTATATTAAACATTTTCATTTACTGAAAAAAACTAAAACTAAACTAAAAACAATAAAAATACAATATTAGACATTAGAAGAAAACGTAAACTTAAAAAGGGAGAATCAGAAATGCTGCCTTGGCAACTAACTGAAAATAAGTTGAAGTACTAAAATTACAACAACAACAACAACAAAAAACTGTGAAATGTGAAATAAAAACAAAGTTAAATAGAGAAATAGAATCTCTTTGGAAGCTAAAACTATTAAAAAATATAAAAATAAAAAATAAATCAAAATATTACTAAATGCTATATTTGTCACATGTCTGCTGTTTGTTGTTCCTTAGTTTGACCTAGTTTTCCCTGTGTCTGATTATGAGTTTCACCTGTTCTGTTAATTACCTTATTAGTGCTCCTTATTTATACCCTGTGTTCTCCTTCATTCTCTGTCCGTTCTCGTCAATGTGTACGTGTGTTCCAGTCGTTGTTTCTAGTGTTTTCATTAAAGTACCTGTTTCCTGTGAATCCTATCATCCATGAGTTTGCTTGCCTGCACGTTACGTGACAATATTATAGTACATGAATAATATTAAAATAGCACTGGCACATATCATTGAGGAGCAGGAAATGTCAGCAAACATTTCTCTGTAAGATAATAGAGCTCTCATTAGTGATTTTTCTTTACTACGGTTGGACAGATTCACTCACTCTCCCTCGCTCGTATGCATAAAGCAATGGCTTTAGTTAATGCGATAAGGGATCATTGTTTTTATACCATCATTTAACTGTTGAAAAAAAGCTGTCGGTTATTATAAAAAGACACTTGAGTATAGCATTTTGAGTGCAGTGACTGTACCTTTTACTTTGCAGTAAAATGAGTCTCTGTTTATGCCAAAACACGTATTATAGAAAAAAAACACATTGTTACCAGAGGGTTTTGTCCTTTTTGTGTCTGACCTCTCTCTAGTACTCCAGACTGGCATCTGTGGTAAAGTTCAGAGAGGAGGAATTCTGTTTTGACCAAACAGAAATGCCACTGCCTAAAAATAAAGCATAAGGAGACTCAAATTTTACTGGTGTTGTGTTTAATTTCCTCCTGTTGCCGTGGGTAGACTGTCACAATAGGAGTTAATTGAGTTTGAGGTGGCTGGAATTTGCTGTGTCATCAAAAATAACAGCAATAAAACAAAAGTGTTGAGTGCACAATATATAATTCTTACTCCGGGGCTGATATTTCATGCACAATTTATATTTTTGAATTTTATAAACACTGGAAAGGCCTCTCAAACTAACGTAATTTAGAAGCATTCCTTAATAGATGTGACACAGCTGTGCTATAACGTCTGCAGTTTAAACCAAAATGCTTGTTTAATCCTCGAGGGGGAAAAGATGTTGCAGAGATACTCGTCTGGCTTGTTAGAGGCCAATTACTACTCCTTGACCCCAGATTTGCATTATTGACGAGTACATAAACACTTTTGTTCTGTATTGCTGTAAACACAAAGCCCAGTCACAGAGGAGGCCTGGTAACAGATGGCATCCTTAAACAATATAGTGGACTGTCCCTTTCTTTCCTATTGAGAATATATATATGATAGATCCACACACACACACACACACACACCCTATACATAAGTATATATATATATATATACATATACATTTCAAAAAGGTTTTTTGTCACTTTTTGATAAATTTTCGTGTCACCGTGGGGACCTAAATTGCGATCCCAAAGAGGAAACAAGCTTATAAATCATACAGAATGAGTTTTTTTGAAAATGTAAAAATGCAAAATGTGAAAAATGTGAAAAGTAATATACCTTCTGCATCATTTAAAAAAGAAAAAGAACAAAAGGTATATTTCTAAATATGAAAAGTTTCCCACCATGCGTTAATTTAATTTTTGTTTTAAATTATTTAGCATACAACCCATTTAAGGTAAAAAAAAATAATTATCAGTTTTATTCTCAATATCTGGAAAACCCTTTATATCCCAGCATTCTTGCCCACATCAAACTACCAGCATTACTGCCTTGACTGCCTCTACGCTTTGCCTCATATCACCACACCATAAAACTCCACAGCGCTGCAGGGTCATTACAGATCATAACGACAGGCGAATGTAATGTGTTCTGCCCAGCGTCTCCACCCACCGAGGGCCATAGCTATGTTTAATATCCCATAATGCCGACAACAGAGGAAAAGCACCCACTAATGACTCATCGCCCCAACACGATTTACTAAAGAGCCTTGCCACCCAGCAGGTAAGGGGCCACAGCTGAGGAACGAATCATGATGTCCCAGGAGGCCTCAGTGACTAGAGGCATATGTGTTGAATGAGAGAGCCTGCAGAAAGCTCTGGTGATTCATGTTCCTGCATTATCAGCCTTGTTCCTGTTGGGTTCAGGGCTGACCTCCCCATATACCGCTTTATTTTATTTTTTTTACTGTTAAGATCAGAAAAATGTTACTTAATAGCTTTTGCAGGGGAAATATGTCTCTGAATTAGTGACCACTTGTAGATGCTCATTTAGTCAATCCCTTTGGATCACTTTTATTCTCCTTTTTTCAAGAAATATTCTGGGTTGAGTACAAGTTGAGCATTATCGACAGCATTTGTGTAATAAAAATATTTTTCACATTTTTCCATCCTTTTCTTTAAAGAAAAGCACTAGCAATGGAAGTGAATGGGGCCAATAACATTAAAATACTTTCAATAGTATTTCCACAAGACGTAAACAATAAGCAGAATTTTAGTGTGAAAAAACCTTTCTAGCCTTTCCAAATAAAGCTATTTTGCAACACCATGACAACAAAACACTGCAAACAATAAAACAACAGTAAAAATTATTTAAACTGCTTTACAGCGCAAATATTACAGTAAAGTTGTAACAGAAAAAGTAATGACCTGTGAGGCTGTGTGTCCACCAAAGCATTTTTTCCCAAGGCTAGCGTATTTTTCCAATTGTATTTAATGGGAGTGTCGCGTTTTGAAAATGCCAGCAGCGCGACGAGGCACCGAGCAACTATTTCACGCTTAGCGCTCACCGCTTTTTACCCGTCACGGAGAGAGAGTTGAAGAATGTTCAACTTTAGGTAAAACGCAGCGTTCATCTCTGTCACGTTTTACTCAACCATCCAATCACAGTGTAGGAGGGGGGGGGGCAAATACCACACCGACCAACCGTTACATCTTGCTGCTTGTACAATGCAACAGAGGATGACAACAAGCATAATAATGGAACAAAGTAATTTAAAAATAGTAAAGTAATTTAAAATTAGTAGCCAGAGCAAATGCTTTACATTGAATCTACAGAAACAAACTATCTGTGAAATGAGATACTAGTAACACTTCCACTGATATTCCATGTCATAGAAAGTAAAGTGTCTCAACTGAAAAAAAAAGAAAAAAACCTGTGCTGCCGAAGTACTCTCAAGCACCCATAGCTAGGCATTTTCAGCTGGGTAAAAAGGCTTTGAAAAAATTGTCCCCTCAAGCGCCCCAACGTGAAATGGAAATTACTCTTTGTGGTAATCAACATTATATCCAGTTGATTCAGCTTAACTTATAATAAACCCAGAATATTCATTTATTGCTTAAATGTGCATTCAGTAAGTTTTTTATGTTTGTCTAGCTAAGAGAGAAAACTGTAAATCAAGGAAAAATTGGTGTAAAAGTTTTTTTAAAGTTTTTATTCCGTTCACCTTTTAAACAAACCCTGGCATTTGACAACAACAGCTTTTGACACTGCAACCAAGAATGTAGTATAGTCCAGCTGTCAAAGGCTCTGAACACAGATTGAACATCTACCCACAATCCCACAGGTGCAAGCTCACTGCGGTGTGTCTGCCATCTAAAACTCTCCGCTGAAACCACAGCTGCGTCAACATGTCACAAGTACGCAGCACGCAGGTGTAGAGATCTCTCTGCTGCAGAGCTATGGTCAGAGAGGAGCATTTCAGAGCTCAAGCCTAAGGAATGTGGAGTCATATTCAGACCAAGAGGTCATGGAGACAGACTGCTTTAAATTCAACTCCGTCCCTAATCACAGTCGTCATTATTTGTCTGTGAAATCAGCTCACCTGGAATGCCAAGTGCAAATTGTTGCTTGATTGAGGCCTAAGCCATGGTGTGCAAAAAACAATGTTATTCTTCCCGTTCCCAATAGACCTCAATCAATCGTTGTCCACTTAAGTCAGAAATAACAGTGATCAAATTTGCCGATCTCAGAGCTTTACGTGTAAGACCTGATGGTTATACTTAGCTTAAGTCTGTGAAAGACATTAAATCAAGAGTTAAATTAAGACAAGCAAATGCCAGAACTGTGGCGCAGCCAGAACCCTACTCATGTAAAAAATATTTCAAGAAGAAGGTATACACAGAAAATAGACAAGAAAATTTTACAACTTTCCATAGTGAATGGCATCGGATGTGCTGTATAGCAGCCTCCAAAAGCATCATTAGCACGTTAATCACGACCAGTCAGATCACTTATTGCAAAACGCCTAACTAAGCAACAACATAGTGACAAAACGAACCTGATTTGATTTCTTAGGCCTGTGCATATCATTCGCCAAGGCTCAAAGCAGTTTCTTGGCTTAGTAAGTTAGACTGAAGGACTGCCTTTCCTCATTACTCCATCTGTAAGGCTTCTAATGACATGACAAAGACCAAGAACAAAAAGTGCTGCAAGGTTTTATTCATTGGGGTCTGAAGACAAACACTCAGGGCAGAATGACTGCACTGGCCTAATTTCTCTAAAATGTCTCTTAGAGGCAAATTGACTTTGTCGCACTGTCTATGCGAGGTGTTCCTCGCATTTGTCACGAATAGCATATTGCCAGATCCGTATTCATAATGGGTGTTTGTGCTTATGAGTGTGTGTATGACAAGTAAAAGATTAATGGCCACATGAAAATAAGCAAATTTCATTTGAACGTGCTGTCTTTTTGTATAAAACACAGTGTGTCCAAATAGACTTCAAGCTTTTTAAATTCCACCCTCTGTTTCTGTTATATAAACTAAGCAATTAAGTGAATGCCAGGAAGAAATTTTCATTTCAAAAACTTTAATGCACATCACGCCTCTTCTTAAAATGAAATGAGTCTCATTCTGGCTTTAATAAGCGGGGGAAAAAAAGAGAAATTAGACCATGTAGTCAGTCAGTGTGCTAGGTGTCACAGAGTTATTGATATGCCATTAGAGGAAATTTCTGACTAATAGCCGTGAGCCTGCATTGACCTGTTGTCGCGCTAATGAAAAATGACAATCGCCTGTAGCGGCTTTGATTTATTATAGCAGGCAATTACTGTCTTAGCGACGGATGTTGTGTAAAAAACAACTGCCACACAGCAAGATGGTTTAATCTACCACCGGATGTGTGCTGGAGGAAACTGTACATCCGTAAGCCAAATGAGTATTCCTGCCTGTTGTATCCCACATGGTGAGAGTGATAGAGATTCCTGTCCAGGTCTCTATGTAGCCAAAAGCTTGGAACAAATTTGCTCTACCAGTCTCCAGTTTAACTGTAGTAGCAGAGCAGTGTAAGTATTTCAAATATGGGGGGGGGGGGTTTGAGGAGGCAATTTTTATTTTTTAAATTTAGAAACCGTAATATAGATTTTTCCAGGATGCTTTTATAAATAGAAAGTTCAAAAGAACAGCATTTATTTGAAATAGAAAACTTCTGTAACATATTTATCATACAGTAATATTTAAAGTGACCTTTACAACGATAGATATTACTTATAAAGTGTCTAGATCTAGCCAAAAGCACACAGACTCATCCAGGATTTAGTGCTGAAGACAGAAAGAGTCCCAGTCTCCATGGACAAGAGCCACACAGCCACTTGCTAGCCATCACAGCTTTGTGATTTAGGAACCTCGAGGGTGGCATCCTTGGCTGCCCTGTAAACGCCCTCATCAGTCCTGTCTCTATTCCCAGCCCTGTTGCTTTTATAAGCTGTCCTTCGGGGATACTAAATTCTGCTGAAGGTGCTAAGCGAAAGGAGAGGGAAAAAAAGGAAAAGAGAGTGAAGGGGAAAAGGCTCTACTGCCCCACTGATTTACAGCTCGACTTTAATTGGGTTGTAAAATCAAATCCAGTGTTGTTTCAGGAATGCCAAGATGTGATTCCTGCGCTGTTTACAGGAGGAGTCAGACAGTCAAGGACACTGGGAAAGAGAGAGTAAAAGATGAAAAGAAGTAAAGAAAAGAAAATGGAAAAAGATTTTTTCTGATATTAAAGTGATACAAAGAACCGCAAAATGCTCCCTCACTACTGTATCATTACCACAAAAGCCATTATTGTTTCCTTTCTCATGCCAAAATATTTTTGTGTAAGTCCTCATGGACAGAACAAACTACTTCGTTAACAATCATGGTCATAAAAGTTCAGTCCAACAGAATAATAATATCAAGAGAAAGGTTATTTTTATCAACCAGATTCATCTGAGTAATTACCTTATTGCAATAAACCAATTTTAAAAACAATCTAATCTAAATGCACTTACGAAGCTCACGGCAACATTTTGCACATCCAAAGGAATCAAGTCCATAACATTTGCGGTGAACTCCCGAACTCTCATTATGCCTGTAGAAAATCGCATTCTCCATAAATGCTGCTCTCTCAGCAATAAATTACATCTGTGTCTGAGATACTGCAGCATTATCTCACTCATTATTCTGGAACGGTGGGTTAGGTTGAATTATTAAAGGCAGTTTATCTAATTGGATGCAGGGCTATGAGGGTAATCCCATCTACAGAGTGATATACATATACTGTAAATGCATACTGCACTCAAATGAACCTCACTTGTAATTATAGGGATGTTCTCCATCTCGTTCCAGCTCTTTCTCTCTCTCTCTCGTTCATGCTCACTCTGAATCTGAAAAAAGAGAGAAGAGAAAATGGAGAAGATCACCAAGAGATTGTAAGTGGAGTACATTTCAGGTCTGCACTCCTACAAATAAAGCTTCTTTAATGGCTCTTAGAAATGCCTTGGGTTCAGCAAAGAATCCTCTTCTTATTTGTCCTTATACTCTTTTATGCACTGTTTATGCATAGAGCTCTCAAGTTGGCAATATGGCAAGTAAAAAACTTTTTTTTTTTCAGAATTTATTTGAAATAGAAATCTTTAGTAACAATGCATAAGTTTTTACTGACACTTGCAATAAAACTAATCATTTTACTGACCCAAAACTTCTGAATTGTAGTATGTGTGTAATTGGTAATTTTACTAAATAATAGGCCAACCTATTTAACAGGAAATTAGCATCCATATGTCTCATAATTAATTCAGTTCTGAGCTAAATGAATGCAAGCCAATCCGTGTTAACCCATCATTAATCTAATAAATTGAAATACCATAACTACTGTGACCATTCACATCACTTATGCATTAATACATAGAGCAAAGGAGTGGCTGAACATGTAATGGGATCTTTTACATACCGTAAGTCTAACAGGTAGGCTTAATTTAGTGTATGGCTTTCTTTCACAACAGAGGATAACTCTTGCGAAGATAAATGAAGGAGCAGAGAGAAGGAAAGAAGAAGATGGAAAAAATGAGTGCCAGAGCTGCTAATTAGCCATGCAAATCCTCAAGCTGGCGGATTGAGTTTTGAAATGAAATTGCTCCTTTGAATCTACAGTGCGTATGTTAATCTCTAAGCATTTGCCTGGTTGAAGGCAGTTTGACGTTCTGAACAGAGGGTTCAAGAGGTTTCTTATTGCCGTCTCTGTCCCTATGACTGAGCCACTGCTGAACATTTATCCTCCACAGACAGGCCTTTCCCCCTCCTCCATATTCATCAGCCGTTTATAAATTATTCTCATCTCCTCTATGACGAGCAGATATGCCACTCTGTGCCAAAGATTGCTGTGCGAAATTGGACCTTGCATGATAAATAAGCTCTAGTTTATGGAAAGCTAAATAAGAAAACTATGCTGAAAATAGTAGATGAACAATATATTAATACAACATTGATATCGCTAAATGTTGGATATAATAGTATTGCAATAGAATTGGTTAATGTTATTGTGCAAACTCATTAGCCCTATTTTTACATTTAGATCAGGCTCAGCACCAGGACACGTGACACAAGATTCCTTCTCTTCTTAGTCAACCAGCTGAACCAAAAAGACCATGGTGATCAACCAGGATTAACAGCTAAGTTTTGCTATCTAACCCAGTGAGAATATACTGGTCAACCAGCTTTAGAAATGCAATGGTTGTCCACCAGCTAAACTTGCCTAGACTACACTCTAAAAAATGTCGGGCTAAAAACAACTCAAGTTGGGTTGAAAATGGACAAACCCAGCAATTGGGTTGTTTTAACCCAGTGGTTGGGTTAAATGTTTGCCCAACATGCTGGGTTGTTTTATTTAACTCAACTATTGTTTAAAAATGACTGTATTGCTTGCTTAAAATAAACCCAGAGAATGTTGGAAATTAACATGTATTGATATGTTTAATAAATGAACATTTATTAAATATTAAATTTATAAATGAAAAAGAAAAAAAATAAATTGCTTATTCATAAATGTTCACCTTTTGATTATTATTGTTGCCTCTAGTAATTATGTGTCTGATTTTTAATTTCCAAATTATTTTGCATTCATTTTAATCCAGCCATATAGTAATGTTTAAACAATAGTTGGGTTAAATAAAACTGCCCAGGAAGTTGGGCAAACATTAAATTTATTTCCCACATAAACAAGAATACCATGTGACACTAAGCTCCAACTGCTGTCCAAAAAAAGCACCAGGACACTGTGAAATCACTCTGGGTGTTTCATGAGATCAGAAGACGAATGCATGCGGTGAATTCCAGTTCAGTCCCTCCATCCTGATGAATGTCCATTTTTTTCTCCACCACTAATCCTTTCACTTCTCCATTTTAGCTCCCTGACAGCTCTTCAGACAAACCACATACTGTAGTGGAAAGACACCCTGAATACGCTGAGCTCTGATTGAAAGACCATGTTGTTGCCCATTTGTAAGGACTCCAGATGTAACTGGAGCTGTTTGCATCCCGACCAGCCAGATCAAAAGGTCAGCGACACGTGTACTAATTCACATGTCAGGGATTAGCTGGTTTGGACATGATGTAGGAATGTAATTTACAACACAAGAATGGATCAGTGATGCAGTCACCTCTGCTCTTCTTGGCCACTGGCTGTTTCAGAAGGATTTGAAATATTGCACCTAAGGTCTTGGAAACATCAACCAAAGGCTCCACATGTTCTGTCCAAAGCAAATTCAAATGGATTGGAGCTTATTAGAGCTCTAAATATTTTATATTGGCTTGAGCAGTGAGTATTGTATTGAATACTGTGACATAAGCAAACACAAGAGCTGAAGTTTAGCTGGAAGTAACAATAGTTGGAAAAAAAAAATCAGCCCATCAGCATCCAGCTGCTATTGGAGAAGGTTACAAAATGACAGACTGAAGAAAAAAAAAACTTGATGGGCCTACTTAAGGACGTAGACTGCAAGTGTTCAATTCAATGCTTTTTGGATAAAAGGTGGCGCTATATAAATGACAAACAAGAACTACATTACATACAATTAATGTAACAAATGTGCATGAATTGTTAACAAATAATGGGATAATGAGCTAATGTTTATCGACTTACAGCCTTGGTCAAAGTTGTGTAAGTTTCAAATTGAAAAATGCAATAATAATAATCCTGACAATAAATAAGGTTTATAACACCTTCCTTACAGTCTCTAAAGACAGATAATGCTTGCCTATCGCTGACAGTGATGGGGGAAAGCTGGACCTAACACAAAGCAGCTTTGATGGAAAAGCTTTTACGATTGTTTAGGGAGAACTGACATTTTCTGAGTATCTCCGTGCCACAAGATGTGGACTGGTGCTGGCTGAGTGCAATGCTTTTTGTGCTTAAAGATTCTGCAGAGAGACTGGAAATAAGAATGGACAAAAAAAAGGACTATTTTTCTTCACAGTGCAAAGTACACTTTCCTTTGACTTCTGTTACTTTTACACTGAGCTACGATATTTCCTATGCCCAAACCGCACTCAATCCTTTTACAGACATTTCTGCATTTTAGGATTTCATTGAGACATTGTGTTTACAAAGCCTTTTACCTCAGAATTATCTGCTGGTCTTCACAATGCAGCTGATTGCAGGTTTTTACTATCTTTCTAGGTAAATTTGGCCTCCACAATGTAGACAAAACCTGACCCACATAAGGAGCACACACCCACACGACTGAGTTTGCAAGGCATCTAAATCTAAAACATACAATGTTCCAGCCCTCCTTACAAACCCTAGGATAAGAGAGAACAAACAAGCTTAGTTCAAAAACAAGTACATTAATCTATGATCTCACATCAAGAGACACACTGGAAATGTAAGCACGGGTGTGAGTGTACTGTACTTACAAGGGTGTCAGAAAAATCTTTCAAACTACTGCTCCAAAGTCTAGGGTCAGTAATAGGAACAGGGTCAGTTTTTTGAGGAACGTCTCTTATGTTCAACAAGGCTACATTTCTTTGATCAAAATATATTATTATCAATTAAAATAAATTATTCTATTTTAACATATTTTAAAACATAAATTTAAGGAGCCATTTCTCCAGTGTCACATGATACTTCAGATATCATTCTAGTATGCGGATATGGAGCTCAAGAAATATTTTTATTATCAATGTTGAAAACAGTTGTTGTGCTGCATAATATTTTGTGGAAACCAATGCCAAAATTATACTTTTTGTTAGGATTCTTTGGCCTTGTTTACATCTGATATTTAAGATGTATTTTGGTTGATCGGATCACAAGTGGACAGCGCTAAATACAGGTGTAAAAGAGGTTTAAAACGTTTTGAGCTTGTCCACTTTCGAGCAATCCATCGTTGAAAACGCATTCAACCGGACTGCTTACATAGTGTAGACACTCATGTGGTCGAATGTGTCGAACAACAACAAAAGACCACCTACTCTCCACCTAATGACTAACGCGTAACAACTAGGGGAAGCCTGCTAACCAGACAGGATTTAAACTTTGTCGACCTAAGACCCAAATTTGGTTTGATGACAAAAAAACACAAGCACAATGTTCTCTCACTATTTCTGATTTCTAACACGCACTCACAACATTCGGCATAGTCTTGAAACGAAAAGCTGATGCTCTCCGTACATTTTTCCGTCATCCCTGTGCGTGTTCATATATAAATTGTGTGAGCTTGTTTTGTCCTTTTGATCGAAAGATCTGAAAAAACCCATACATTTACCCGCCCACAGACCCTCCCTCAAAGAAACCAGGACAGAAGTTGTGATCCAATTGACCAAAATGCATCTTAATAGCATGTGTAAACAGGGCCTTTGATGAACAGAAAGGGTAAAAAAGCATTTATTTGAAACAGAAATCTTTTATAACATTGTTAATGTCTTTACTGTCACCTTTGATCAATATAACATGTCCTTGCTGAATAAAAGTAAACTTTGAATGGTATATTGTGTCAAGACATCTTATCTATCAGTACAAACAACACTTCATCTTTTTTTTAATATAATGCATAGCCTGGTAGAAATGACTGAAAAGGGTCTTTAAGTCCATGTATATAAGCTCTTTTCTCTGCAGTGTGCTTAAAAATTGTAAGAAGCCCTTACAGTAACCACATATTTCTGTAATAAGCATGGCAATTGTAACGTTCCCAAACCCACAGAACAAAGTGTCCCTGTCACTGTTTGTGCTTTAGTTGGCATTGTTAGGTATGGGTCTCTAAATTTCCTTTCATACCATGATTTATGCTCTGTTAAATTCACAATTCAGCATGGTTTTTGCTTTTCATTATTTCAAATGCCACGTTTCTTACATTTGCCAAAGGTTTCTTTAAAGAGTTATAATACCAAAAACAAGTGCTGTACTGCAGATCAGGCCAGAAACATGCGCCACTGGAGGGTTCTGCAAACCAGAAGGGTTTGGCTGTGGAACAAACGAGTTTTATTAGGAAAACTAAAAAACACAATTACTGCCTTGTCACTGTGAACTACATATTAAGCTTTTGTAAACTGTTCTTTTACTCCTTGTACTGTTTACACAGGTCGATACAACCGGCGGCAAGTAGAGTGTCAAGAAAAGTGCAACCCAAACAAAGTGTGAATGAGCCATTCCAACATAAACTCAAATTGCCATAAAAACCAAGCATATGATATACCCAGGCCTTAAAGGTAACCCTGCAGCCACTCCAGCCAATCCACAATCCAATCATCACTTACTTTATGGACAAGTCAAGCACACTGCAGGTGACAGGCTCTAAGCCACCCTCGCCCCAGCCAGACCCCCAATATAACACCTCTTCTGTTCCACAATTTCAGAGCCAGGCATTATGGCTGCCCGTATACCTTCAGACAAGGCATTAAATAAAGCTCAGGGTCTGTGACAGCTGGGTTGTGGGTGTGCTACAGAGGGCTAGCTGGGCCAGGACATTGTTAAATATGGCTGGACTGGTAATAGGAAAGTTTTGACACATAGTCTGAAAGGGTTTGTACGCCTTGCATTTATATATACATACTCTTTTTACAGTCACTTTTGATCAATTTTATGCATCCTTGCTGAATCATAGTATAAATTTCTTTTAAAAAATAAGTTAAAAACTTTTGAATGTTAATGTATGTTGAAAAACTACATGTTCACTTTAACACGTCATTGGGTTCATACTGCGAAAATACGTTGAGTTATGCTAGCCTAACCACATTTAACCCCACAGTTATACAAAAAGTTGCTTGTGATGTCTGGTATGTCTGGAATGCTCTCCGTCATGACTGCATTGTCTGCAAGCTGGTATTTTACTAAGATACAGGGTGTTAAAACAGACACATACATGAGCCTTATCATGAGCCAACAACTCATGCAACGTAGCGTTTGAGCCATAACTGATCATGTGATCATTATGAATGAGCCCTAATGATCAACCTCTCAAACCAATGCCAAACAACATGCATTACACAGAGACAATGTACCTCAGTCTGTATGCAAAGGGATCAAACTCAATATCCCTGGCAATAATGACTGGAGTCACTACATCTGTACATCCTGTAAAGCCCTGTACATCTACTTACCACTGATTATAAACTCTTTACAGTTTGAATGGGTGAAATTTTAGATGCTTGTTGTTTAAAGAGAGAATGGGTGACTATAGCGGATAAGTCTCTAGGCTAATGATACTACTTGCATTAATCTCTGGTGTCAGGGAGCTTCATGATAACAATGTGTATTGCCAGTGTAGCTCTGTGCCAGTTTAGATCAATGGCCAAGCATTGCTTAGAGAGAGAATTCACCGTTAGAACTTGGCATAGTGATGCATGGTGGAAAGTTTGCTTGTATGAAGCTAATGTTGTTCTAGCCCAACTGGAGCCTTTATAGACCAGCCTGACTGCCTCCACATGGCAGGGGGTCTCTGACCCTGTCATGGCAACAATTAAATCTGACTGACACAAGGACTTTCGAAGACAATTCCGTTCAATGTGCTACAACAGCTTGGCAAAACTGTCAAAACCGGGAAGGTAAAAGTGGCCGTGTTTGATGACTCTACTGGCAAATCTTCAATAAAAATAATGGTATTAAAGCAGATTATGAAAGCCTTTAGCCTAAAATTGATAACATTTGTCAACGAAAAGGCATGCTTGATGTACTCTGAAAATCAGCAGAGCAGTTTTTATCAGCAGGCAGCCATACCAACCAGTACATGTAACCCTGAGTTCAGCAGGCAGGGACATTAATCAGCTCGAACAAATAGGTCATCTCCTGCTATGCCGAGGGCTTTCAGCCAGCACACCTCCATACGTCTCATCTAAACACAATGTGACATGAGCTCCAAAGATTTCCAGGTGTTCGCCGCTGTTCTCTGCACAAAAGAGAACTTTGAGAGGAGCAGGAGAGAAAAGGAAGAAAAAAAGAGCACTGTCAAAAAATGATGGCAAAGAATGAAAAATTGTAAATACATGCAAAGAGGAGTGCAGTGTTGTATGATAACAATGCACTAATAATTTTAATTATTTTATCTTATGAAAAATCTCGATTTCACATAAATGCTGTTTTTTTGAACTTTCAATTTATCATATAACTCTGCATCACTGTTTATACAAAAATATTAAGCAGCACAACTGTTTTCAATATTGATGATAATGAGAAAATGCACCAAGTCAGTATATTAGAATGATTTCTGAAGGATCATGTGACTTAACACGAGTAATGATGCTGAAGATTCAGCTTTGCCATCACAGGAATAAATCACATATTAAGATATATTAAAATAGAATAGTTATTTTAAATTGTTATAAAATTTCACATATTACTGTCTAGCTGTATTTTTGATCAAAAAATATAGCCTTGATGAGCATAAGAGGCTTTTTTTTTCAAAAGCATTAAAAACTTTTACCAATCAACTTTTGAAAGTATATGAAATATGGGTTAATTTTGCACTTCAGTAACTAAAATATTATTTTCATTTACTAAAATTAGACACAGAAAAACTGTCTAAAATGTATTAATATGGATGAGTAGGAAGGGGTAGGGGACTCAATCAAGTGTTTTAAGTCCTATGTGAACACGCAAGAAAAAAAATAAAATTTCTCCCCAAAGCCACCCTGTATATCCTGTGCATATACCCAAACTTCCCCAAACACCAGTGTGCGATCTGTCAGCTGAAAGCTTATTAAAATGTCATTGACCCTTAAACTGCATATTTATGCTGTGTTAACTAAGCTGATGCCAGAGAAATGCACACAGACTCATTGTCACTGAGCCGGGTTGAGTCAGACAGACTGTGGCAGTCAGAGATAAGCTTTATTGCACAATGTGTGCACAGGGTCCATTTGATTGATGCTTCTCCATTATTATTACGCCAGTGCGAGGTAATACATTCTGGGGTGTCATAAAAGCCTGGGTCTAAATTAGTTGTGTCAAATTGTGGTGGCGGCCCCGTCTCCCCTATCGCACCATCAAAATGAGGTGGCACTGACACGCCGACAACGGGGGGAGCGAGGGCAGCGTCAAATGGTACTCAAAACACAGCTCAGCAATTGCTACTGAATTTTTCTCATTAAATAATTTTTTTTCTTTCTTTCTTTCTGTCTTTGTAGAATGGTGAATGTTTGCTGTCCATGCTGTCAAAAAAGGCAGTGAAAGCAATTTGGAACAGGCAGGGAGGTTCAGCAGAAAAAGAGCTCAGTTGCTAATCTCTAAAGACAACGTAGTAGTCAACAAAAGGCTCACACCGGTGCCCGAGCCATCCTCCCATCAAATTCCCAAGCAAACAAATGTGTAAATCATCCTCGATAATTAGTGTGTTCAAAGGGAAGGAGTCCGATCTGTGTCCCAGCTCTCCCTTTTTGTGCTCATTAGAAGAGATGCGGGAGGATGAGCTTGCTGGCCAGAGTCCTATTTTATCACCTGCTTGTCCCAGGGGTGGTAACATGAGCAGTGAGGTTACAGTACGGTTCTGTACAGATGAGGGAGGCTTTTTCAGCGGAAGCACAGGGAGGAAGGAATGCATGCCTTTTGGATGTTTAGGGAGGACAGGAGGGAAATAGAGGTGTGTGTATATGTTTGTGTGTCAGAGTGAAAGACAGTGAGAGAAAGAGATATGAAAGAGTGTGGGAGAGGTTTGGCTTTATGCCATGTATTATCATGTTTATGTTTGTGTCTGTGTCTGCTTGGTGGGAGGGGGTTTTGGATATAGAGGCAGATTGATAAAAAGGCATCATACCTAACTGTATATCCAGATGTGCAGTTAATTTTGTCCTCTGATCCATTGATTTGGAAACATTGCACTGCTCACATCCGCGTAACACAGGAAAGACTATGAGAGAGAAGAAGAAATAGAGACACTTTAGGTTTGGTGTATATATTGGCACTTATACATTCAAACCACTAGTCTGCAGGCACACACACACACACACAATCAGAGAACAAGAAAAAAAGAAAATCAAAAACAGAAATGTCTGCAAAGATGCAAAAAATTTATTTGGAAAAAGGCCTTTTTTTTAGGCTAGTGTGAAAGAACCAAATAATTATCTCTGCATACCTAAAGCATAACTACCACCTAAATAGTTTGAAATGTTATTTTAAGGACTAGACATTGGATACACTGAATAATCACTTAGATTAAATAATCACAAAGATTTGCGCTTTAATGATTTTGAGAACATAGTGAACAAGTTACAAAATATTTGTCTCCCATTACTATTTTAGTAACACAGATATCTTATCAGTATAGACCACACTCATACAAACACACAACCTATCTCCTTTCTTGTGTAATGTGTAACTTCAAAAGCTTTATCAACCACCTTGGACCCACCCAGAGTCACTAAGTAGAGTCTGTCGCCTTTATGTCTTCGCCAGACTGTAATTTCTTGCTTAAAAACAATGCTCAATGAGACCAACAGGTCAGCACAATTTTGCAGAGTATCAATTACACTGCTGCACTAAAGCAAACAAAACAAAATACCCTGTCTCCATCAACGCCTCCCTTAACATACCACTTTAGAGAATAGGAGCTATTCAGGCACTTGCGAAAACCTTTAAACGTGCTGAAGGAGTCTGATGTCACACTGAAAAGTATTCTTAAATGGAGTCGCTCCTTATGCAGTTGGGAACTTTTCTCCAACTATCCTTTTTACTTTAGCGGTACTAATTACGATGACTTCGCAGTCTATTCAGCATCAGATGATATGAATAAGCTACATTTAAAAAGCAGATGTGAGTTAAAGTAGAAAATAGCTGTGAAAATATGAAATATTGTAATACAATAAATGATACAGACAATCATAATCAAACATTTCAATTCAGTCTGGTTGCCCTAAAGAGCTTTGTTGAAAGGCAAGGAAGCCAAAAGTCCAACAACAAGCACCCTGTTGCCAACTCGCTCAACCTTTCGCAAGATGCAAAATCAGTCCTATTTTTCATCACTCTTTGATTACGCAGCGTGGCTAACAAGGTATCTTTCACGCTCTGGCAATTAACAAGTCATGGATGGCAGAAATTTAATTATGCAGTTTGAGTCTTGTAAAAAAATGCTAACTGTATAAATGAGAGCTCTGCTCATGTCCTGGTTAATGGCATTAGGCTAGTAGCTGACATTAACAAATAGAGTTCATTACATATTTTCCGTGTGACCGGGTCAGATCTTCCTGTATGTAAATATCGGTGGGGGAGGAAGTTCATGCTTAAGGATGAAAAATGCTAGTGTGTGATTGCAAATGATAACTGATTGTCTATCAAAAACAGTACAAATGTCCTTGCTCTCTCTGTATTACATTACCATTGTTTTCTGGGAATCTACATGTCAGCCTGGATTAGAGTCCAGTCTAAACTGACTGTTTTTCTCTCTTAGTTTTCCCACACTTTTCTTTCTTTCTTTTTTTGCCATTTATGACACCTATATGAGATACTGTTACAAATAATAGTATAGCAAATATAACAAACAGCACTCCCCCCCCCCTCCTCTGTCAAACAGAGGATCAGCGAGTCAAAATGAGTGCCAAAAAGCAGTTATTTCTACATCCAGCTGTCTCGACTGTCAAAAGCTCATGAGAAGGCAGGGTTTCCACACTCTATCAAATTAAGGAAGATGAACTGTTTTTGGAATTGTTGCAGGTAGTGTATACTCAGGTGGCTGGCTGAGACGGCAGCATTCCCTAGAACAGTTTAAGCACTACCTCAGAGGTCTTAACATGATGGGATAAACTGGATGCAAAACCAAAACTAATTGTATCTATCCCTTGAGTGCCTCAGATGGAACCTTGGACAGTAGAAGAGAAAAATGAATAAAATCCTTTGTTACACACAGGGCTTTCCACCTCATTAATAAACTTCTGTATACTTGTAACAAGTTTCACCTATATGCAGAAGCTTTCAGTGGTTTCCTCCTGTCTTTTCTCTTAGGTCTTGTGGACAAGGGGAGAGTGAGGAGATCTATCCTGCTTTCGCTTGCAAACTATGCAGACCCTTTGAGAGAAATCAGAGAACGTGTCAATCAGCAGATATCAGAATGGAGGGCTCCTATATTTGTGGTACTTTCATTTATTTTCTAACACATTACCAGTGAAGAATGACATCTGGCTCGGCTCAAAATAATTATAAAGGAATTTAGTAAATCCAAGTGCTGGAATGGTTCTCTGCTTAGTCACAATATGTAAAATGATATGAGATTCACTTTTGAAATTGACACTAATTCACCCCAAAGACAAATTATTGGATCTCCATATATATATTCAAATACCATTCAAATATATATATATATATATGTGTGTGTGTGTGTGTGTGTGTATTCCTAATTTAAAACCTTTAATGAAGAGACGCTTACTGGCAAAGGGGAGTCACACATTTGTATTGAGTTTTAATGAACAGTTACTCTCTTTCTGGCCTTTAATGAGCTGCTGCTCAGGTCTCTACACTTGTGATTTCACATATGCTTCTGGTCCCACAGCAGAGTAACAGGGCGGTTGGGAACAAGGCGGACATTTGTTTACGTAAGAAAGCAATCCATCTAATGACTGAGTCATCTTCTCAAAGGGTCTCTGGTAGGAGAGCTCAGATGAGAGTCACAGAGGGAGGTTGCAAGACTCATCTCCAAACCCAGGCCCATTAGTGTGATCAATGTGAAAGAGAGAGAGAGAGAGAGAGAGAGACAGTCTGACCAGTACAATGTATTAGAGTGATATACACAGGAAATTTAGCAAGTTTCAATATAATTTCTATCGGCTGGGATCTCTATTTTGTGGACTGGATTTGTGAAAGTCATGTATCATGTTTCCATGAGTCCATTTGAAGCATTTAAGAATCTTCTCATATTTTTCAAATAATATGATTCATGTTTTACATGCACTAGTCATTCTCTGGATGACCCCCATCCCCTTTCTCTCTCTTCCTCTCAATTCTGCCCATCAAAACTTCCTCAAGTTGGACTGAGTCTTGCTGCCTCTTAGAGGTTGGAATGTGTCACACACTTATCACACAAAGATGTGGCACACACACAGTTAATCACATTTGCACTTAATTATAAATTTCAAATCTTATTAATGAACACTGCCACACTTTTACTTGAAAGTCTATTTTACATTTAGGGTCTATTGTTGGCACTCATAAAGGCATAAAATTTTATGTAAATAAGCCACGGGCGGTGCTTTGTAATCAGTCTTGATCTAAACATTTAAGAAGCATTTCAAATCTGACTCTTATTTTGACTAAGAGCATGATTTATTTGCATTTCCGTAGTTCTGAATGAAAATCCTTCCTCTTCAGTACCGGAAAAACACTTTGCTTGTACGTCTGAACCACAGATGTGTTTATGCACATTTCCATTTGCTTAAAATTTGTGAGTATAAATCCTCTCAGTCAAACATGTACTACAAGAAAAATTCACGTATATTGTATAAGGCACACTAATCTATCTATGTATCGAATTATCTATCTTTCTGAAACAGGACTTGCCTCATGTATAAGCAATCAGATTTTTATTGGACCGTTACCTCACATGCCCTTCTGTTTCTTCTGCTGTTCTATGACTGAGCTGCATTACCTGCCCTGTATTTTTCCGACAGCACCGGCCGTAAAGATGTCTCTCTCATGCTGAGATGTCCCAAGTCCACATATAAAGCTGTCCAGAGAAAACTGCAGCAAGCCATGGGGGCCCAGGATTCACATTTCTGATGCATAAGAAGTCTTTTCGTGTACTTGAGGTTATGCTTGCTGACCATAAAAACATTGAGATCCTGTTAACAAAAACAAGGAAGAGTGATAACAGCTGTTCACCTCATAAAAAAACATATCGCAATTTCAAAATGGATATATCTGAACTCTCTAATGACAACAGATACTTGCAATTATTTGTTGTAAATCCTTGAGTCTGTTTTACAATTCAGTACACTCTTATCCAGAGTAAACATAACAGAGATGAAATAGTTATATATTATTTGTATATGCTCTTACATTTTTGATTCAAACCAAATCCACTGTATAATTATGCGCTGAGATTCCCTCTTGTTTTACTCAAGAAACAAAAAAAGCACATACTTGTACAAAAGTTGCAGTAACAAAATTGCACCGAGAGAAAGACAGAAGCCCAAAATACATAAACACTGGCATGATATTGGGCAATGAAAAATTCTCTTAGCCTGTGTTTTAAATTTCAGTGGATTGGCCTGTCCACTCAGCAAAAGCGTCTCCACACATTCCTTTATCATGAAAATAATGGTGGTGCAAAAACATTTGACCCAGGGGGCATCACAGGAGGATGGCCTGACTATGGTTGTTGCCTCCTCTTTCTCTCGGGATAGCCAAAAGGACCAGGGTGTGATTTGTTAAATGCGAGTCAGCCCCTTCATTGTGTCCTCATCACGGGGACATCTGGCACAAGCAAGCCGGTGTTTTGACTGAGGTCTCCATCTCCATTCTGAAGCAGTGGGCTGTACTGCATTGAAACACTCCTTTGGCTTTCTCATGGTAATGCTGCAAACTACAGGAGCAGATGTGAAACATTTGGTTCTGTTCTTGTTCACTTGTAAAGAAATAATGTGCTGCTTTTACTTTCATTTCACCATGCTGTGTTCTTCTCCTTATTAAAAAAGAAAGAGAATACGCTAACAACAGGGAAAAAAATGATGGTCGTCCTTGGTGGCCTGAACTGGGCTAAGTGTAATCGTAGTTAGAAGAATGATGGATTAAGGAAAAAGCAAAAAAAAAAAAAGATCCAAATGTTGACGAAATTTGTCAGTGACATATCTGTAAAGAAATAAGATAAATAGGGGTGAAAACTGTGATAGTATGAACAGACTTTTCTCTCTCTCTCTTATCCATTCCCATAAATGAAGTGCACACACCCTGTAGATTTGGAGATCATGTTTATAGGTTTAGTCATGCAGTAATGCATGTCTGAAATAATCTTATTAAACCATTACCATAACTGTGTAAACACACATTTGCACAAGAGATCAAACAATGTATCAGTTTCATACTACATTTGTCATCAATCCAATAGCTTATCATATGTTTAGCATTAGTTAAAATCTATATATTTCCAAGCAAAATGACAGAGCATCTCGGCCTGATTTCTAATTAGATTTCGTAAGGAATTTACCGCAAAGTAATGTAAAATCTTAACAACAACGTTATAAGATTTATTAGGGAGATATTTACGTCTTAGCAGTGCAGTTACTGTTAAATGTATTGATTTATTTGTGTGAATATGCTGATAATGAATCTACAAATCTTCTCTACAACCACCTTGTCTGAACTACAAACCTGCATTTGTTTGGCTGTGGCCACAGGCGCAGAAAGTGACATTTGCTTTGAACACGAGCGTGACCGTTTCTCAAATAAATGACAGGTGGGCGGGGTCTGTCCTGCTCTTTCTGCATCCTATTGGTTACTGCAATGCAAATTACAAG
The DNA here is from genome assembly GCA_038088235.1 of Zacco platypus. Classification (NCBI taxonomy): domain Eukaryota; kingdom Metazoa; phylum Chordata; class Actinopteri; order Cypriniformes; family Xenocyprididae; genus Zacco; species Zacco platypus. The sequence continues at coordinate 23,213,034 of CM076068.1, read as the reverse complement.
CGCTTAGGGAACCTGATTGGGCCGCAGTGTGTCAGTCACTTCAGGTGACGTCATTCTGAAGTTAGATACAAGGCACACACGTGTGAGCTACTAGTGCTATGAAAGTTTATCAGAATTTCACAAATCATTTGAAGAAAATGATGGATTTTTAAAAAAAAAATGAAATTTCGGGGGGGTTTTTTACACTTTGGACTCGTTGAAGGAGCTCTTTTGGATTAAAACGAACTATTAAAGGGATCATAGACATTATGACATAGTCATTTAAAAAAAAAAAAAATCTCACTAATCTAATTCTAATAGCAGTTTACATAACAACAACGAACTTTACATATGCGTGAGGGTTTTTACAGAGCGGCGCGTGCGAACTCTAAACCACTTTTGATGCGCTCGCGCTCCAAACTCTGCCTTATTTTTTGATGGCCAGACCGAATAATGCCAGTCTAGCATGGCTGTCTCTCCAACTCATGCCACCCGTGGACCGACATGGCATTTAGCCGCGTCTTTTCGGACCCTCCGTCCAAGAGCATCTTTAAGACCTTCGCGGTCATGCTGCTCTCTATACTCGCGTCTCTGTATTTTCTCCACTGCCTCACGGATCGATGCGGGACCTGTATACCCACGGAGAGAAGAGACACGGGTCCGGTGGAAGGATTTTACGAATCGAAACTTAAAGATTTTGGGTCGCTGAGGAAAAAGAGACTTCTTCAGAAATGGACCTCCACGAGACCTCTGGTGATGAGGCACCACAGCTTAATCCACCGGCTCGAAAGTGTCAGTGAAGAGGATTTACCTGGAATTGAGGCAGATAAACACATTTTTCAGTCACACGTACAGCTGTCAAACTCTTTGGATGTAGATTTGGAGACGAGGGGCTCGTATTTTGGTACAGGTAAACTGAGCTCGTTAGGTGAGGGCAGTAAGAAGCTGCCTCAGGCGATCATCATCGGCGTGAAAAAAGGCGGGACGCGCGCGCTGCTGGAGTTTCTGCGCGTGCATCCAGATATTCGCGCGGTCGGAGCGGAGCCGCACTTCTTCGACCGTAACTATGACAACGGACTGGACTGGTACAGGTAAGTTAATTTATGATCAGTGATAATGATGTGTCAAATCCACACAACAGTTAAAAAGACATGCGCTATCATTATTAGATATATATCTCAAAGATTAGTAGATTTTTCCCTTATAATGACTAAGGAAGAAACATTAACATTATCATAATTAATTATTTTATATTAAATTAATTTATTGTGTATTTTTTTATATAATCATAATAACATAACTTCGTATTAGTATTAATACGATTATTAATTAATTAATTAATTAATTAACTTTTTCAGTTGTTGTGGATTTCAATTGTCAAGTGTTTTAAAAAAGGCACACACACACACACACACACACACACACTCACTCACACACACTCACGCACACACACGCACACACAAGCCAACTCTAAAAGTAACGCTATAAACATTTATGTAGCTTGTAATAAAATATAATTGATAAGATTAATGTTAATTTAGGCAATAAAAAGCCTACATTCAAATAAATTGAAAAGATAAAAAAACATGCAAATAAAACCCATCTTGCTTAACTATTAACTTAATCATATTTCATCAAATTAAATGGATAACATATGCTAAAAAGCATCCTCACGATATTACATACTGCACAATAGAGCTGTTTGAGGTCAATATTGATGAAAATGATAAAAAAAATGACAAAAGCTTTTATTTCACTCACTATACGAGAAGATTCTTAAGAAAACAAATCTCTTAAAACAAAAACTTCCATCAAACTTTTTTTTACTATATAAATTATAATATGTTATAATATTATAATATACGTTTTTTTTGTCCTTGTTTTATGATTGTATCAGTTTTTTGGCTCCCAACTAAACTTTTTAACTAAGAATTAAGATTACATGATGAAAGTCTATCATTCAGAGTCTCACACTTTCATGAAGTGTGTTTTGATGACACGTACACTTACTAAAAAATATAAGAAACAGTTTTCTTGTATTTTTGTTGTACTTTTATATATATCTGTATATTTTCTGCATATGGTGGGTGGGAGTGTGTGTGCGGTTCACATATCTTCAGGTGCTGCTAGAGTTTAAGAGCAGCTTGTCTTTTGCCATTCTGTGTAATGGGGCATATCAGACATCCCAGCTCTGTTATTAAGAGGGATTATGACCGTAATGAAAGGTTACCTGTCTGTCTCCGCAAGGTATATTTCACCACCAGATTTAGTTAACATACCAGGTCAAGACAAACTTCCCCGAATACTCTCTTTCTCCTCCAAAAGGATTACGCCCTCTAGCACTTCTTTCTGTTGAAAGATAAAATCAAACAAATAAATACGGAATAAATAAATACATAAATCCTTCAAAAACACTCACTCCCTTTCCTGAAGTGCATTCCCTCTTTTCAGCATCACTCTCACACTCTTCTAAACTGCTATTCATCCTTTGTGCTTTGTTATATCCACGAGGATCCCCATCCATCCAAAAGAGTTGCCAGGATTCTTGGGAATGCGACACAAGGTTCGAAAAACAGGCTTGGTCGTAAACCCCCCCGCCCCCCATCCTTTAGAAAGGGAAGGACCCTCAATTTAAAATGACACAAGAATACAATAACTGCAATATTAAAAATATTTGCCAGAAATAACAGCATGTGCCAGATTACTCATCCATTTACAGTATGTGCATGAACAACAAGTGTTGGGAAGTCCGTCCGTTAAAAGGAACAAAAACTGAGTGGAACAACAGTAACAGAAACCGTTCAGAAGTGTCCTTTACTTGAGCTAAAACACTCTGGATGGGTCAACTTTCTGCGAGACAGGAAAAAATAAAGAAATAAACTCGACGCAGCCAATGTTTTTCTCTCATTCTCTTTTTTCGAAAGAGCTGAAAGACATTTCCTGAATTTATGCACAAGGCACGACAGTTTGATGGATCTGTGCAAATGTCTTGCAAATAAAGAAAACAAACATAAAATTACTTTTGCGGCATAAATTCTCACCCTTTGTCAAACCCTCTGGGAATAATTGCGTTTCTCCCGACCGCTGAAGTTATGAATGGGCTCTGTTTTTTCTCTCTCTCCCTCTCCCTCTCCCTGCACTAATCACTGTGTCCAATTTGCTGGAATTATGTGACTCTTTTCAGGCTAGGCTGTGAATGTTTAAACACAGAAACTTCCATCTGCGGGGATGAAGGTCCTTTGTATGTCGTAATGGCTGATACGGACACTGTGAAGGAATCACACAACTTTGCTTCTCTGGGAATGTGAGACGTGTGTGTGTTTTGTCAATTAAGTTGCTCGTGTCCGGTTGGTCCCATTGGTGGTGCAGAAAAAAATCTCAAAATCTTTGATTGCCACAAGCTGTGCCGAGCATTTCTGTTTTCAGCAGTTTGTCAAAGAACAAAAACTACATGACGAAAAAGTAATTGCAGCATTGCCAGACTGCATCTGTGTTACTAGTAAATATCAGTGTTGTGGTTGCTTGTCAAAACATTACTCACCCATCTGCAGTCGACATCGCAATAGTGAAATGAGACACGCAGTCAGAACATCTGTGAGAGGTAAAACATTGAGTATTAGATTATATACTATTATGAATGGCACGCTTTTTATTTGGACTACCGATGAAACCTTTCTTTTAATAATTGACAGATGTCATCGGCTTCCATTTTGACAGAGATCACTTCAAAACTTGTACTGAGACAATGCCACTTAAACCCAAGGCTTTTATTATGGAGATCTGTTCTTTGAGTGCCAGAAGAAGAGATCTGAAAGAGTTGATGGAATGAAAGCCTGTTACAATTAAAGCTTCTGAAATTAACCTTCCAGAAACTTCTTGTGTCCCGGGATGTGTTTTATTGATGGCTAGTTTACATCTTAGATTTGGACAGTTATCTCTTACTGTTGGGTTCCAACACGTGACTCTTCTAGTAGATGCTGTATTCAATACAGACACTTTAAAAAGTGAGAAAATTACTAAATATAGTAAACATTTCAGTCACATTTTACTATAGTCTTAAGGCCCATTTACACCAAGGACGATAACTATAACCAAAACGAAGATGTAGTTATAAAAATTGTTCTAAATATAAAACAATAATATTAAGTCCACATCACCTGTAATGTTAATGGTACAGAGAAATAATATAATTGGAATCACATTCAGAACAGTTTTTTTTTTTCCCCAGCTGATGAACGATAAAAACATTGACAGCCAATCAGAATCCATTCTGCTTGAGCATTTAAAGCGGCAGAAGACAAAACTACCGCACATTTAGAACAGAATGATTTCATGTGCTGGTGTGGACACTTATATAGTTATTGTTCTTGGTGTTAACTGACCTTCAGAGTCTACATTTGTTTTTTGGTAACAATGTAAAAGTCTTTGCTGTCACCTTTGATCAATTGAATGCATCCTTGCTGTATAAAAGTATTAAATTCTTAAAAAAAAAAATCCCACTGACCCCAAACGGCAGAGCATACTTCACCCAAAATGAAAATTCTGTCATCATTTACTCTAATGTTTTCCCAAACCTGTATGAGTTTCTTTCTTCTGTTGAACACAAAAGATATTTTGAAGAATGTTGGTAACCAGACAGAAAGAAAATACTATGGAAGTCAATGGATACTGTCAATTGTCTGGTTACCAAGGTAACATTCTTCAAAATATCTTCTTTTGTGTTCAACAGAAGAAAGAAACTCGCACATGTTTGGAACAACATAAGGGTGAGTACATGATGACAGAATTTTCATTTTTGGGTGAACAATCCCTTCACAATCTTTGAAAACGAAAACAAAAGGATCTGATATATTCTTTTGTTTTTTTGGTATTGCACTAATAGTCATACACACTGAATTTGTTCATAAATTATTTGGGCCACTATATACTTGAGGTAAATTGCATACTTCCTTTTAATTATAGCACTGTTTTATATGTGAGGAAATTAAGTAATTGCACATCTGGTGAGCTTGTGCACTTTTGTTTCTTTGCACTCTTCCCCCTCGGTAGCCCCTGCGGTGAGGGCTTCTCTCAAGTGGATTCAAGGAACGCATATCAAAGCATAGCCATTCAAACTACATTAAAACCTCTTTAAAAATTCAGGCTAGGAAATGTGGAAAAAAATCTTAGGCCACATGTCTGTAGAAACTTCTTTAGGACATTTTTCTCCTTAAACTATCCTAAGCTGAAGTTTGCATTGTGCAAATAAACTAGCCAGCAAAATCACAAGCTCTGTCGACTGCAGATGTCTGTGAACATTAATAGTATTCTCAGCAACAGGGTTTGACTTGTAAAGTTTGTTTGTGATTAAGTGAGTATAGCAGGCTCTTAAACACGTCTCTGTTTGGAGCTGGTAGACACATCTCTCATCACAGGTGTTGTGGAGAAGTTTTTGGAGAACCTGTGGAGAGGTTGGCTGGCCAGTTGGCAGAGGGCTGTGTGAACTTTGCTGGAATAAGGGGAATGTTCTTGAGTGATGTATGGCACAGACCGAGTTCCTCGTACATAGAACATGGTGTTCGCTTCACACAGCCTGTGGTAACTGGTTTACAGTGTAGTGGCAAAGTTCCTGGGAAAATAAAACCCCTGTGTTAATGGAAATATGGACAGATTCATATGAGTACAGTAAAAATTGACTAGTCAGTAATATACATGTGCATTCAACACACTATTTCACATTCAGCCAGGTGGAGTATTTTTGTCTCAACCCAGCATGATCTCAATCATATTCATAGATATCTGCTTGTAAACTCTTAAAAAGAGAGGGTCTTTATTGCCATCTGCGGTTCCATTAAGAACCTTTAACTTCCATCACAAAAAAGGCTCTGGAAAATGGTTATTCAGATCATTAAAATGGTCGTTCTCTTGATATTACTGTGAAACCCCCCATTTGTAACCTTTAATGTAATTGTTTTTGACAGTATTAAATACTAATACTTAATAATATTAGTAATAAAAATCCCCCATGCCAGCCAATAACCACTTGTAAATCTTACAGAAATATGTTTTTTGAAATTGTAAAAATGCAGTTTTCTGTAATGGCTAGGTTTAGTGTTAGGGTTAGGGAATAAACTGTAAAGTCTGTACAGTATGAAATCATTATTTCTATGAAATGTCCCCATAAAACATGAAAACCAAACATGTTCTGAAAGGCTTGTGTTTTTTTGTTGTTGTTTTTTTTTCAGTTGTAGGTGATTTTTCACCCTTAAGCTTTTATGATAATTAAATTCCTCCAAACAAAGACTGCAAATGATGAATCTTGATTTAATTTATAAATAAATTTGTAGGGATGCACAGTATATACATATAACATATGTTTTCCTCATGGGGACCAAAACGTGTCTCCACAAGAACAGCATGTTTTTTTTGTCCCCATAACAAAGTATGGTATACCTGAACCACTACATTTTTTCATAATACTAATGAGATCAGAAATATTTTTTTCTGAACATAAGTTGCAAGAAAAAAAACAAAACAATGAAGAACCTTTATTATTAGCCATTATCTCATACACTAAGCCACACACTCCTATAGGGGTTTCTCGTTCACCTGCTCGCACACACACCTGCATGTGCTTTATTAGATCATTATAGTGTTTTCTACCTGAGCCAGCCTTGAGGCAGGTTGTACTGTAATGTTGTAGTGCTAGGATGACATAAGCCAGCTGGGACATGAGATCACACGGAACAAAGAGACCCCTGTGCGTGTGTGGAGGCGTTTGATCTGGTTTGGCTAGGGGCACCGCTGTGACATGATCGCTCAAGTTACCACAAATATACAGAGAAACACTCTCATCTCTCTCTTAAGTTCAGTAGACAGTTAAATAGTTAGACTACATAATTACAGTTTTCCAAACACTCCAAATAGGTATGCCGATCACATTTTCCTCAAAGCATGACCTTTCCTTGATAACGACTCTGTTACGAGTGTAAAATTGCACCTACTCCTTGACTAAAATTGACTAAAAGTTCACTGTTTATTTTGTAACGCAAGATGCCAACAACTAAACCTTGAGTCATGTTAGAACCTTGTGATTTACAACAAGAAGCTGAGAGTGTATAAATGTGCTTGTTTGTGTGTGTCTGCACAGACATGGGTCACAGGAAGGTGCATAACTTTTATGTAGGTCATGTTTGGAGGTGAGAGGGGTCAGTAACTGGATCTGTAAAGTGAAAGAGTTTGACTTGGCTTCAGGAGGGTGACAATTAACAACTGTGAGAGGGAACTCAAGAGGTCTCTCAACTCTTGTTCAGAGAATGTGTACGCATGCAATTTGATATACACATAGATAGACTATGGCTGCATATGGCCAACTACCTCACAATACAATAGACATTGAGATACATGTGTCACGATGCATCGCTATGTTAGAGCTGGATCACGGCTAAAACAGTGCAAAGCAGGAGAAAGACTCTCACACATTTTGCTTCACTTTCATCCAGTATAAAACTAGTGCTTATAGACTTATTATTATACTAAGCATCTTTATTAATTCACATGTAGGAAGATATTTATTTAAATTTTAGAAGAAAAATTTTTCGCAAAATGTCTGCAAGCCATGAGAAATCTTGGGAATGGGCAGCAATGAGCAATCGGGTTTTGCTTAAATCATGAGACCCTTAATTGACTCTTCGCGAAGACCCGCCCCCTTTAGTTACTGTTGCTATGTCTGACAAGCCATGCGCTCTCATGCCACACATCATGTTCTCACGTAGTGAAAAATACATCCCGCAGCAAAGAGGACATATGAAACGGTTTTCATATTTAAAATATTTTAATACCGTATAGTGTCTCTTTAAAGTGTCGTGACAGATCGCTGTAGCTCCTTCAAGCGGCTCGTGAACCGATCATCTCTTCATACTAGTTCATTTATAGCATCAAATAAACATGAATGAACATCAGATCAGAAAGTTGTTTCAAGTGCGGAAAGTACACACACTTTTTGAAGTTCAAGTTCACCAACGTTAATCTACTAACTCCCCTGACTGCTTTGTCAGACAAAATGGCAGATTCGGGGTTATGATTGTTTAGGTGAAGGGTCAATTAAAGATAAGAATTTTAAGTTTAAGTTTAAGAAAGTTTATATATATATATATATATATATATATATATATATATATATGTGTGTGTGTGTGTGTGTGTATAAAATCTTAGAACTTGACTGTCTAATAGGGCTATAATAAAATATTACATAGTACATATATTGTGATTTGTATTAATATATCACAACATCCTTACATTAATATACACTTAAAACATATTAAAACAATACAAGGAAGTTAAAAAAATCACAAATTATTATAATATTAATTAATACAATGTAATAATTTATGATAGATAGTCATACATACATATTGCCACATATTTAGGACCCTCACCCCATCAGAACACACATTGTGTTAACCCCCTCAAACACACACGCAAAGAGCCTCTTAAGCAGCTGATCCCCAGAGCCGTTTGGGGGTCCAGGGCACAGTGCTGGCTGTCAACAGCTGCCTGAAAGGCATTCTGGGAATCCAGCCCCCAGTGGGCACTGAAGAGCAAGAGCAGGTGTAGACTGCTCCACAGACACCTCCACACACACACACACACAAACACACATACCCACCTGAAGCCATTATCTGCCGCAGCCACCTCACAACCTGAACACCGCTCAGCAGGACACAAATTCACAACTTTTGCCACTAAGATGAGAGCAAGCAGGCTTGGATAAAGAGTGGGAAAAGGGATTGATAATTTTCAGGTTACAGGTCATGCAGGGAGCAACTCTAAAAGGCGAGCGATGTCTGCCATGAGAGTGACCCTCAGACAGAGATGGGAATGCAAGGGATCAGTTACTCACAAGTCGGGTGTCACCACTTGTTTATGTTGTTCGATTTGTGCAAGCTTTGATCCTGAGAAAACAGTTAGGGCTATTTTTAACTACAGAGATGGTGTCTAGGCAACTTTTTATGTTGTATGGCACAGCTTCGAAGTGCAGAAATACACTTATGTGTCCAAAAGCTCCATCCACATTACCTTTTTACCAATTTACCAGCTTGCAATGAATTATTATTATTATTATTTTGGAAGAAAACTTACCCAAATTGAAAATTCTGTCAAGACTTGGGAAATAGTTGAGAACAAAGGTGATTTTAATGAATATTCTGGCCACTCTTTTCAATATAATAAAAGTAAATGTAGACTGAGCCTGTCAAAATACAAAATGAAGAAAAAGTAACATAACCCTTGTATTAAGTTTTTGTAAGTCATGATGTTATTGGAAGATTCAATAAAAATCACTTTATGAAAAACTTTTAATATTAATTCTTCTTACACAAAATGAAATCAGTTGAAACATGAATAATAAAAATGAAACATGAATATATATATATATATATATATATATATATATATATATATATATACATATATATATATATATATATGTATATATATATATATATATATACATATATATATATATATATGTATATATATATATATATATGTATATATATATATATATATATATATATATATATATATATATATCTAAAAATATTTTTGGCCATTTTTTTCACAAACTGTGAATATTGTGATCAGTATTAATTTTTGACATTTTTTAAAACATTTTAACAAATTAAACAGAAGAAGGCAGTTTTTCATGGAAAAAAAAAACTTCTTCTACATGCTTTCCTGAGGCTTAACAGTTGGCCATTGCGCTTGCGGTTTGAACATCCATGAACTGATAAAAAAGTTTTCCTTCAATGCAGAGTAAGTTTCTTCAGATAACACCATCTGCCAAAATGAAATGCAGAAATGTAAATACCCTCAGAGGGTATTTGAGAAACTGAAAAAAATAAAATACATCTGTGACGAGCAGGGCGGGCGAGAGCCGTGGGGGGACGGCGCGAGGCCGGTGACGCGAGTGTTAACGAGCTTCAGGTGCTCGGCGCACCGGTCTCGTATCTCCCACGGAGGAGCTCCGGAAGCATAAAGGAGGAGCGACGACAGGGAAGGACGAGAGAGGACCAGGCCTGGATGTTTATGTTGTGTTTTATTTTGTTGGTGTGGGCGGCAGTCGCCGTGAGGAACTGCCGCCCTTATACTTTTTGGTTTATTGTTTTTTTTTTTTTTTTTTTTTTTTTTTTTTTTTTTTCAACGTTCAACATATTTAATAAAGAAATAAACAGACAATAAAACCAAAAAGCATAAGGGCGGCAGTTCCTCACGGCGACTGCCGCCCACACCAACAAAATAAAACACAACATAACTTCCAGGCCTGGTCCTCTCTCGTCCTTCCCTGTCGTCGCTCCTCCTTTATGCTTCCGGAGCTCCTCCGTGGGAGATACGAGACCGGTGCGCCGAGCACCTGAAGCTCGTTAACACTCGCGTCACCGGCCTCGCGCCGTCCCCCCACGGCTCTCGCCCGCCCTGCTCGTCACAACATCAAACATGTTTTATTTTAGGTCTGTGCAGCTGTCTTTAACAATTAAAGTATGCGAGATAAATTGACCCGAAATCATCATAATCGTAATATAAATTTTTTACGCATTTTTTTGAAACTTTACAGGCATATTCATGACCCCAAATGTGAAACAGTCACAATTTTAAGGAGAACATCATAGATTACCTAGTATTTCAGTATTTCAAAAAAAAGGAAAAAAGAAATAAATAAATCAAAATGGATTAGTCTTCTGAAGTCATACGATAACTTTGTAAAAAACAGACTGAAAGTTGCTGTTCTCTGAAAGTCATATAGGTTTGGAACAGCATGAGGTTGAGTAAATCTTTTTAAGTGGTGTTAACATTTGCATCGAATCACAGTGCCAAAGTGACTGTTTTCATTAAGAGTTGGTGATTTTAAGTGACATGAGCAATGGGTACTTGTGAGATCCACCTTCTAAAAGAGTTGGATACTCGAGGAGAAATCTGTAGCCAACTAGTGACCTCCATCTAATCTCTGTCAGTGCAAACGCACCTTTAGTGATTCTTTAACGCGTGATTTACTGCATAGCCACGCAAAGTTACAGAAAACAACGAGTCTTGATAGAATACATTAACAGCAGCTGCGTTTGTTCAATCTTGTTTTGCCAACGAAGACAGCTCTTGAATATTTTCTTCTAAATGGAGGCGTTTTATTGCCACAAAATCGTGAAACCTTCACAGATATGCAGAGCAATTCATTCAACAAGCTCTTAAGGGCATATGTCTGTGAATTTAAATTGTTTACTCGCTTTGAGCATTGTGAAACTACACTGGTTGATGTTTTTGTATATTTGAAAGCAAACTAACCCAGGGCGGTTCTCAACGTATCAACCAAAGCAGCTCAAAACATACTTCAGCACTCGCAGCAATTTGGTGTCATTTCACCTTCCTCTGCAGATTCCTCTCTCTCTCTCCTTAGAAAAACCTCGAAAGTGGTAGCAAAGTGTTATCCTGTTATAAAGAAGTTGAAATAGTACACCAAGCACTTGGCTGTAGAAGTGCATGTGGGTTTATGTCCGTGCAGAGCCTGCAGGAACAATGCAAAGGGAGTCTGAGAATATAAAGGATCTGCTGATGTCTGTGAACTAGACCCAACAGCGTTGAACAAAACTACCCACAAAAAAACAACAACTACAATAGATCAATCCTGCAAAAGACTGCATGTGAGCAAAGCTGAAGCTACAGCAAGCCAAAAGACGGTACCGAGACAAGACACAAAGAGAGAGAGAGAGGGGTGTTGTGGGTAAATGATGCATGGCAAGAGCACATACGTGTTACGGGCCTCAATGGGGCGGAATGGTGGAATAAACCCTTTCCGTCGCATGATGGATTTCACTTTCCCACTGCACAGGCAACAGCTTTATCATAGGAGAGAGAGAAAGCAATTTTCCACCCTAAGACAGACATGAGAGAGAGAGAGACAACTCGGAAAACCAGAAAAAAGATCAGTAGTTCCCTTTCAATCCTGAAATAACTGTTAAAATGGTTAAAATTAGTAAAATAAACACTTTTCTGGCAAGATTATATTAATTAGTGACATTTAATATCTTAATCATCTGGTGAAAATGAAATGTAGACCTATTATAATCACTTCTATTCATGAATTCAGCACAAAGGTCTCTTTTAAAATGCATGAGTAGTCTTTTTCTTGCGTTTTTGGCATACTTTGATCCTCGGGCCACATTTGAAATATTATAAGAGCTGTTTTAAACTATTAGTTTGCACTAGTGTTGATGTGGTTCTTATTGTTTGGCGTTTAACGCTGTGGGTGTCCTGAGAGCTGCTGTGTGTAATGTGTGTGTTATCTTTCCATGTGACCCGTGCCAGCAGTACAAACGATGCCAATCCTGTGGTGTCCCTATGCCACTGTGAATCAGAGAGAAAACAAGAAAGAGAGGGGGAACGACAGAGAAATGCCAAGTGAAAAATGTAATTGTGTGTGGGTCAGCCCAGTTTTACCCATTTTCTTTCCTTGTGCACTTCTGCCCGCAAGGCAAGCTCGGAAAGAACAAGCAAACAAACAAACCCATCTAGAACAAATCTATTCACAGCATATTATTTTTAAGAGATTCATGTAATATCAGAATGACTTTCCAAGCTAGGGTTGTCACGATAGCAAAATTTCAGTAGTCGGAGCGAATACCAGTAAAATTTCGCTGTTCTCTGTACCAATTTCGGTACCAGAGCAAAAACTGTTGAATTAAGTAGGGTGAATTTAGGGTGATTGGTACACTTTTTCCAAGTCATTTCAAAGCAAAAAGTGTCCCAATCACCTTGAATACACCTTACTTTAAAAAAAAAAAAAAAATCTCATTTTGTCTCGTCCAGTGGTTATCACTGTCAATCATCGCAGTTTCCGATTCAGTCGCACATTTAAATGTGAATGTCAATCCAAAAACTTTGCAGTGTACTTAGAAGCATGAAAACTAAACTTGTATTCAGATTGTGAATGGTAATAAACAGAAAGCAAAAAAAAGAGCCTCCCTTAATAATGTCAGTCTCTAAAGTACAAGCTAGCTGAATTTTGCACTCTCGTGAAAATTGCCATTTATTTACATTTAGCAGACGCTTTTATCCAAAGCGACTTACAAGTGAGGCAATAAGGGGTTAGGTGCCTTGCTCAAGGGGATCTTAGTCATGGTATCGAAGGTGGAGAAAGTGCTGTTTATTCACAATCCCCACTTTCAATTCCTGCCGGCGTGGGAATCAAACCAGCAACCTTAAGGTTAAAGGCCCGACTTCCTCACCATTAGGCCACGACTACCCCCCATTATAATAAAAAATGTCTTAATTGTACAATGAATCTCTAATTTACATTGTGTTTACACTTGTGTGTTTTCGGGCGGTGTTAAGTGGATCCTGGCTAACTTACTGACTAGCACCTCTGATAGGTCATTGCGTTCACATGCTCAACAGATATGATTGTGATTGGCTACAATGCTCAGCGCTTGTAAAAACACGCTATAAATAAAAATACTTAGATGCTCAGAAAGCACTCAAACAAACAAGCGTGTTTGAAAGCAGCGTCTATCGGTACTACTGGTACTGCAGAAATGATGGTAGAGTCAACTTTTTTTTCTTTTTTTTGTTTGGTTAGTATCAACCCTATTCCAAACAGTAAAAAACATTTAGTTCGTTGTCTCACAATAACATTTTTTTAATGAATTTTTTTGTGATGTGAGTCCATTTGACAACAATAAAAATGACAAAGACACCTAGCAATACATATATTATACTTTATTATGTTATCTAATGTGCTTTCTTAGTTTTTCAATATTTTGGAAGAAAATATATTTAATAAATGTATTACTTTTAATTACCTTATTTACATTTATGCATTTAGCAGATGCTTTTATCCAAAGCAACTTACAATAGACTAACAGAAGCAGCCAATAATTCATACTATACAATGTCATGCTAGTTGGAAAGCTAGGAAATGTAATTAATTATTTATAAATTTATTTTTGTTCAAAGCAATTAGTGATCAAGTATTTCTTTTTTACCATTAGCAAAGCCAAACAATTTTTTTTTATAATAACGGTAACTTCTGAACATATTGTAAATTCAGCAGTAGCCTATTCGAATAACACATGGATGTTAGCTTTGTCATAATTCTGCTGTATCTTCCAATCACAGGCAACATAATCCACAATATGTGCACATATTGCTTTTATTTTTAGCCACTGATGAGTGCGTGTTCAAGGCATATTGTTTTGACTTTAGAAATGAATTTGGGAAATGTATCATGGCAGTTGCAGTCTAATCCAGTGTTACAGAAACATGCAAGAAGACTCTAGCACACCACAGCTCCAGGAACAGACACTTGAGGGTTGGCAGTCTCAGCTCAACTGGGCCGATCTCCCACACAAACAGAAAGAAAGAGAGACTTCTGTGGTAAAGAAAGACATCATATACCTCACCTATGAATGCTATATTAATCCTTATTCTTGTGGTAAAATCTCTCAGGTGGCCACCGTCTCTCTAAACATACAAGCACTGTACAGATGTTAAAGTCTGCTATAAACCACGTTTAGGTGTTTAAGGTGTTAGTCTGAATATCATATAATCCCTACCGCAATATCCGTGGATTTATGATGCATAATTAGCTGGTTCCAACATTCTTTCCTTTGTTCTTACGTATTCTGTATACATTTCAAGAGATGATCTCTGTTGTGATTTAAAGAGTCTCATAATTCCCAGAAGAGACACCGCACACTTTTTACTGGACTCGTTTCAGGATCCGATAGATGTTCTTTTGCGCATAATTCACAATCTAGACACATAACATGAAAAGTCTATGTGCATAGCATATGTTTGTTGAATTCATTCATCCTCTTTATGAATATACGTTTAGCCAGACGTAAGCTCACCCTACTAGTCAGTACGGCTAGCAGACAAATCAGTCATCAGGAGAGAGTGACCCGCTCTGGCACCGGAGCGCTGACGAATGAAGCCTGCTGGCAGAGCTTGGCTCTTTTGCATAAAGATAGAGTGTAGGCCTGTGATGGATACTGTAACCACAGACTCCACAGACGAGGTCCAGTAATTTAATGAGTCCCAAACTGAACACTTCTAATTGCTAATGGAACCAGCCTTGACTTGCCATTAAACAGTCTGGAGGAACTTTGACAAAACGTTGTGTCTAAGTGATGGAAGGGAGGCACTTTTTTGCTTGTTTTGCTTTCTTGTTTGTGAAAAATTAAGCATTTATGGGACATCGATTACACTTGCAATGAAGTGAAAAAAGGTGCTGTATTTGTTAAAAAAGGAAGGAAATACCAAAGGGAAGGATTAAACACTGAGACTGATTTCAACTCATTTTAGTTACCGGGTTTCCATATTTTCTGACCAATGAAAGTCCATGACTTTTCCAGTCATTTCGCTGGAAAGGATTTTTAAAATCATTTGTTTCAGAGAACTACTCACAAAAAGTCTATAAAATAGCTAGAATGAAAATGTTTTTTATTTTTTTTGATGATTTGTAAAAGCTTTTAAAAAACATTTTATAGATTATCACACTCACAAAGAGTAATTTCAAGCCTAAGAAATTATTCAGAGCATAACAAGATATATATATAGACTTCAGAAATGTCCATGAATTTTCCATAACCTTTATTACTTTGCATGAACTTTTCCAGTCGCACTTTTGAAATGGAACAAGTATGTAATTTCTGCAACACCAAATAAAATTGCAACTTTGCTCGACATTACATCATGGGACATGATGAATTGTCTAAGGCAGAGGTCACCAAACTCGGCCCTGGAGGGCCGCTGTCCAGCAGAGTTTTGCTCCAACCAGCTCCAACACACTTGCTTGGAAGTTTCACGTATGCCTGGTGAGACCTTGGATTGCTGGTTCAGGTGTGATTAATTGGGGTTGGAGTTTATCGGACAATGGCCCTCCAGGACCGAGTTTGGAGACCTCTGGTCTAAGAAATGTGAGACAATGAAGTATTCCTGCATTTCACTTTCAATTACTTGTAGTGTAGTTGTAAACTAACTACATCTAGATGCAACTGCATTAGATCGAAAATTAATTTCTACCATTTTTATGGTAGAGTCAAACAAAAATCAAGCGGAAACCACTAGCTTGTGCGACCTCTTCACGACCTGGCCTACAAGCCTTAAACATTTAATAATGCTCAGACCGCACAGTAATACTGTATATCCATGTCATTCTTTTGAGAGTGAGTGTGACAGAATATTTAAAGAGCTTGGACAGATGAGACAGGAAGAGAGTGTTTTTAATGACATCCTCCTGAAACAGGACACCCTGAGAACTGCGATGCCTCTGAGGTCCTTCAAATCTCTCATTCCTTCATCCTCTTGAGAGACACACCCTTCAGCTACTGTCTCAAGAACTGACGTTTCCGCTGTCTCTACTTAACAAATAGATATTACTTGTATTTGTTTGTACATTGTTTGACTGTTGACCACGATTCACAATATAGTGGTCTCAGAAAGTATTTGGACACTTTAGCTACATAAAAATGTATGAATGTCATTAACAAAATATCAAACCAATTTATTTATTAATTAAAATATTTAAAAACTAATTTATTATAAAAAAAAATCAATAAAAAATGAACTAAAAATAAATTGTAACAATATTTATTTTTATATAAATTACATTTATTTAAAATATAAAAATATTTAAATGACAAAAAATGTGCCATTGTATATTGTTTTAAAATATAACTATTTATTTTTAGACTAATTAATTTTTTTTTTAAATATTTAAATGAAAAAAACTGTTATTGTATACTGTTTAAAATGAATTATTTTATGTGATGAACTACAGCTGCGGTTACTTTGCTAGACCTGAAGAGGGGATAAAATGTCAGTTCTGAGAAAAGCTTGAGCTTCATTTGTTTTCAGATGCCACATTTATTGATGTTTTGTTGTTGAAATTTATTTTAAATGTGGCATGCAAATACACACACAACAGCAAGAATTACCTTAGAAGAGGGTGAGAAATCAAAAGTAAAAAAAAAAAGAAAAAAAAGAGTATGAGCCACTTGTTGTAACTCACCATGCTCTACTGCAGTGCTAAGAATGATCAACTCAAGAGGAAGTTTTATCAAACTCACATAACTCAAAAGTTATATTTAGCCATAGACTTCTGGAATTATACATTACTCCTCCTCATTTATCTCTGAGGAGGAAATTTTAAATCCTCCTTTTGTTCGGAACAAGAGACCTTTGGGAAAACAGCTTGGAAAAGTGCTGTAATACAGAGATTTATGTCCTGTTTTAAAAATCTCTCAGTCAGATCACTTCCTGTTTCCTCCCAGTGTTTACAGTACACAGGCAGACCATTGAGGGTGATTCATTTTCTTTTGCTTATCACCTTAATTGAGGTCCCTCAGAGTTTCCGCTACAACCATAATTCCATTACACAAACTATTCAGAGACATTTTATTAACACAAATGAGGCATCCGACCCTCCCACCACACCTAATATCATTCTAATCAGAACACAACAATCCCACACATCAACGTTCCAACATCCGGCCAGATTAGACCATAAGGTCCTCAATCACTTCCGCTGCTCAGAGGGGAGGGAAGAACGGACTCAGATGTCCTGCCTAGCTATTGGGTCTTCCAATCCTTAGAACTTTTACTAGAAAACCTCTTACCCTTACACATAACTTGTCCCACTTTAACTATGTTTCCATCCAAATTGGTGAATTTATCGCATAAAACATTTGCGAATAAAGCACTGTGGGTCGAAGAGAACAAAATAGTCACTTCATGATAAACTGGTGGTACATATCTGTAAGAAAAGTAGGAGAAGCCACTGTATATAATAATTTTCGTATATAGAATAATATATTACTTGCGTCTCAGAGCACACAGACGAAACAATAAACGTATTATCTTGCTTTCGGAGCCAGATGCTCCTGCTTGGGAACAGGGAGGGAATTATATTGAACCACTTTGATAACAAAATTTGCTCAGGCATTTCAGATGCTGTGCAACGAGTTGGGTCCACTGGTTAGTCCAGTTATGTCGTATGTTTTTTTTTTTTTTGATGCGCGTCGAGGAATTTTTTTCGGTTTTCATAATGCTCATGTTTTCTTATCGAATAAAAAATGTATCCGATTCAAATAAGCACCCACGTTTTTTTAGGCACATTTTTAGAATTTATGCGCATATTTGCATTGCCATCCAGCGGTTATTGATGCGATATCCCAAAATGCGCATAAAAATAAGTGGATGGAAACATAGCTATTGTTTGCGCTAAAAATTAATGATATCTCAAATCATACAGCTTCTTGCTTTCTCATGAGATCGGGCTGCATGTTTTCAAATATTGTACGCTGCACCAAATTTAAATATGTGGAAATGTGTTAATGATATGGAGGATGTGTAAATGTCAATGTCATTTTTGCGCGCTCATTTACCTGTCATCACTTTCTCACACTGACACAAATACTGATGTGAAGCTTCTTTAAACTACAGCACTGACAGATTTAGAGCTAGCAGAAGCTGCTTTCCGCATAATTGCAAAAAAAACCTCCAACACACACACATACACACACTTGTTTTTAATCTACTCACTTGTGGTGCCTCAAACTGTGTGTAAATGACCAACTGCCTCCTCTGCAATTTTCATACATCGCACTGCTCGTGATAGCTAATGTATATGCAAATCAGATGCCATTATACATCAGATGTTAAATCACAGAGAATATGAATGCAGCTAATACGCATTTTATTCTCTATATTTTGGCAAATGTTTTTTTCTTAAGCGATGCTCGAACAGTGATCCAGTCCTCATTATAATCCATTTCAATCTCTAATCGTTCTTTTCACGCCCCGTTTTTATTCATAGACTTTGTTTGGTATGTGCAGGGCATTTGTCTTTCAAGCATGGCCTCCTCACTCAATCTCTCTCTCTCTCGATTCCCCAAAAATTCGCACATTATCTTCCTTCAGCACTCTCCCATTATGCTAATGCGTTTTGAGGAGCGATTGCATCAGTATAAAAAAATAGAGTAAAATCTCTCTGATTGATTAGGCGAGTTATCATATCGGGACGGCCCACCCCAACACCCTTATATGCCATTACGGCCGACACACACACTGTTCATTTATAATGACTGCCATGAAGAGTGTGTAGCTTACAGGGTGTGTTTAGTAAGAGTTATTTTTTTAAATAAGCGCATTACTTGTAAGACAGATCACTTGTATAAATACACCATCAAAAGAGGCATCATCGTTCACATAGATGTCAGATGCTTTATGTCAATTTGTGTTAAAATTACCATTCCTTTGTTTTCCAGGACAGGCTCCATGAACCTTAAGCTTGCCAACATTCAACATTTAAATTCTTCCATTGTTTTTCTTGTTTGCGAAAGTGGCTTATTTTCCAAACAGTCACTCTATCAAAAACCAATCTTTCTATTTTGTTCCAAGACAAAGGCAGAGTTCTCAATAGGTCTTTTGTTAAAGTCTTACAACAGCATCCTTCTGTAATCCATTCCTCATCTTCTCCTCTTCATTTAAATAACAGTCCCATACGGAAACCTAACCATTGTTGACAGCTTTTCACAACACCCTTCGTCACACCTCCTATCAGCAAAAGGACCGTTTTTACTCAGCGTTATGGATTTTCCTTCACTGTAGGAAAAAGGAAGAGGTATTTCTACATGTTTCTATTCTCCCAGGACAGATATTTCTTTTTATCAGGGTTCACCGCATATTTTTTGGTTCTGTTGAATCTGGGTCCCAGCCCAGTCCGACCGCAGCTCGGTTCAGACACGTTACAAACCACAAAGGCTTTCTTCATCGCCCTACTCATCTCTTCCCCCTATTTCAATCTTCCTGCATATTAAACATACTAATTCAACTGCCGCAGATAGCTCCATTCTTTTATTCTACAGTCACGGTCACCTGTACCGCATGATTCAGTCGCTGCAGGATGTGAACGAGGTGCACACAACTCCATTTTTTCCTTGAGCTATTTACTTAATGGCTAATGCAAAAAAAGGCATCCAAAATGGAAATGGCACATTAACCCACCCCTTTTTTCCCATTTTCTAGCCCTCCTGCCTTTCTTCACACTCCTTGTTCAGATAAATTACAGTGCTAACACATTATTACAAGGCACATTACTTGTTCCGCCCAATATGTAAGAAGAAAGGGGGACGAAATCCCATCAAATATTTAAAGCAACAGATTTCTTATTGACCTTGTGACGGGCAACACACTGTTTTTTTTTTTTTTTTTTTCTGAACATTCTAGTTCCGAGCAAGAAATCCTTGTAGAAGGAATAGAGATTATATGTAACTAGATTTGCATTTCCTAACGGAAACTTTCAGGTAGAAAGTTTCAGGCAAGCTAAGGTTTAAATTTTGGTTTTGCACAAACTGATCAATTAATTGAATAGAGAATCAACATGATTCAACACTGTCTTAGCAGATGATTAAACAGATGTGATAATTCAGTATGCAAATATATGCAAGAAAGAAGACCAATTGTGATCCGGTATGCAAATATCACCTATGGCGCAGGTTAAACATTATGACATTTGGTTACAATGCACTTAAGAACTAACATGTCATTGACGTCCAACCGCCAACGGCACCACAGGCATTTTTTGAACACTAAATGATGTATAGAAAATAAAATATTTATGTATGCATTTAAATAAATAAATAAAAATTGAAATTTAAAAATAACAGTACACAGGTTTCAAAAGACAAGGGTGTGATTAAACAATGCAAATTTCCCTTTTAGGTAGAAATGTATAAAATTTAAATATCTACAAAATATCTTTGCGATATCTACAGTCAATTCTTTATGTTAATCGGTTCGGGCGGCTTTAATTTCATAAATTAGGGTTTAAAACAAACCCCTAACCAGAATGTTTAAGCAATATTAATCTAGTGCTGCTATGCAAGCACTGTAATGAGTTTACATGAAGCATGGGATAAAATGGCATTTTTAAACATGCTAATCTGAGCAGTGAAGTCTGCATGATGGCAGGCTGCAGCAGCGCAGGGAAGAGTTGAGAGTGAACTGGCACCATGACAGGCAGAGCTGGATGGGAGTCTTTTGTGTTAGCAGAGCTCAAAATATAAGAGTCTTACGGCAAGAGAGAGAGAACTGATGAGGAACAGAGACTGAGTGAAGAACAGACTCAAGTATAATCACATGGAAAGAGCTCAGGAAGAGAAGAGAGAGTGACAGTGAAGTGCAAGTGAGGCTGATGAAAGAGCAGAAATTAAACAAGGACGAAATAAAGATTATAGCTTACAGTTAGAGAAGAAAAGTTTAAGACAACCAGAGAGGGACTTAGAGAGAGAGCAGACTCTGTGTAATCAGCTTTGCTCCTCACTCTTCCATAAAGTGCTTGATAGTTCATCCCTAAGCCTTCCCTTTTTTTCTTCTTCTTCTTCTTCTTTATCATCTTCCCTTTTCCCTATTTTCATCCCTTCCCAAACCACACTACTCGGCCTCCTTATAGCTCATAGTTATTGGCCTAAATAGGTCAATAAAAGTGGTGCAGACACCAAAATGTCTGTATTATAATATAAAAAGGAATTAAACCTCTGGCTCTTGTAGAAATAGCATAACCAGGCTGACCCTGCACAGCTTCAGATTGTTTAAACAGGTTTTTTTTTTCTCTATATATGCTTTTTATGTCTAAAATGGGCTAGATGAACATATTATATAACACCTAAGGCTAGGGATCCCAATTTGCATACTATCTACCTAATAATATGCAAGCTTATGGATTAGAACATTTCAAATCACACAATGTTGAAAATACTATAAAAAGGTGCTGGCATACTCTTTCTGGTGTCTTGCTGGACACTTTAGGGGCTGTTCACATATCTCGTCTTTTGCGTGTTCAAATTCGTTATTTCAAATGTAGGTGCGCTCATAGTGGAAGCGACGCGGTCGCGACATGCATGTGACTTTTCCAGGTGCAGCAAGATAAAAAATTCTCAAGTTTTCAGAATGCTGCAAGCGCATCGCAGGTCATGTGACATGAACAAACCAATCAGCTTCAGCCTTTCCATAACAAAACATCGAAAGCTCAGCTGATCATAGCTGTACAGGGTGTTTTTTTATATCTCATCTCATCTAGTAGTAAAGGTAATGCAAGGGCTAGAAATCAATTCATCAATTTTTATTTGCTGAAACTTTGTCGTCGTGGAGAGCACAGTTCATGGTTGCATAGCACACTGCAGAGCACAAGCGCTTTGGAAAAGGGAGAAAGTGGTGCGGCCATGCTTTCCAAGCGTTTTTAGACGCGATATGTAAACGGCTACTGGAAAGGAGTATTCATATAAATAAATGGCAATTGAACATGGAAAATGTGTCGTCCAGACTGTATTCCTACTGCAAGTATGTATTCAAAAAGTAGGTTCTTAATCAAATGCAGCACATACTATGACAGTTCACAATTTCCTAACTTCCAAATGTAAGCACATGCACAGCAATACATTAAAAACAACCCAAAAGACCATAGCAACATAAGTTTTGCAGAGGCAAAGACCGCTAGTTATCAGTTAATATTGCCCACAACCCAAATCCAAGATTTGCATCGATTTTATATGACATTATACAAGTCCCAATGATAATGCACTGGTGCAATAGTTTACTATTATTATTTAAATATCATACTATATCAAATTTCAAAGCACAAATATAGGACATTTTATTATCTGGAGTCCAGTATGCACTTGCTATAATTATTACAGTACCATTCAAATGTTTAGTGCCAGAAATGTTTCTTGAGCACCATATCAGCATATTAGAATCATGTGACACTGAAGAATGATGCTGAAAATTAAGCTCTGCCATCATAGGAATAAATGACATTTTACAAATATTCATGTAATTACTTTTTACTGTCTTTGATCATGCAGCCTTGGTGAGACTTCTTTCAAAACATGAAAAGAAAAAAAAAAATCTTACTGACCCCAAACTTTTGAACTGTAATTGTATTTTCTGTTAAGTGATCTTGAAGACCAACCATTGTCCCTATCCTGATTCAAACACAGCCAGACAGGTTTTGGTGCCTTTAGAGCAGAACAATAGCTGCCTTCATACAGCTGCTGTTCTACTGGATCTTATAATGTGGGAGGACCAGGTGCCGGGAATTGAGTTGGGATTTCCCTTCTTTACAGCATTGGTGGTGTGTGAGTGTGCACCCATGTGCCATGTGCTGGCCCTATTTGCATTCACACAAGCATACTCCACATTATTAGTTATTAAGTCATATACTTACATCAGCTTTTATTACTTCAGTTTCACTGAAGCAGCAAACTCAGAAGCAAACAGTGACATCAGTCTCTCTATTTCAACGGATTAAAACATCCAGATGATGAACGAGTCTCACAGACTGATTTCACAGCCATAGGGCATTGGTTTCAGAACTGCTGGCCCATATTAGACAAGCAATGAGAGCACGGTGTCTAATTTATAGCTCTGTTACCAGAGCCACACACAAAAGAGGAGAGTTTGAGCACAGAGCAGCTTGTTCATGTCATTTTCACCCAGTTTGATTTATAGTGGCGCTGATGATTTTCTCTCTTTGGGATAGTGCTGCACCATCTCTTCTGGTCCTCCTCTCAGAACGAGGACTAGACATAACAAAACAACCTTTTTTGCAAGTTTCATTCTTGGTGTTCGTGCGTTCCTGAAGCAGGAGTCTTTTGTTACAATGGTCTTTGCTCTGACACCAATTTTCTACATGACTACTCTTTCTTAATTGTCAATGGCGATGATAGGTTAAATAAATAATTCAACCAAAATTAACAATTCTGTCATCATTTACTCACTCTAATGTCACACATATGAGTTACTTTATTTCTTCTGAGGAATACAACAGGAGAAATTTAGAGTTAAGTTTTTCCATGCAATTACAATAGGGTCCAAAGCTTTCAAGCTTCTAAAAGGACTCAAAAAGCACCATAAAACTATCATATAAATTTTTTTTTAAAAAGTAGTCTAAATATACTAAGTCTTTAAAAGCCCATTTTCACGAGGAACAGGACAAAACTGAATTTAACAATGTTAAATTCATGGCCAAACCATTCTTTTGAGTCTTATCTTTCCAATGAAGCAGTTTATTCTGTTCACAAATATAGCCTAAATTATCTATTCATGAATGACTAAATGACTAAATCCAGTTTTCGAGTTCAACTCACTGACTCAGTGTTCTGTTCACAATGGTTAACAGCTCACTGGAAGTGAATATTATGAGTGGATAATGACATAAATTTAGGTCTGTACGTCACAGAATGCTATTACATGGCTTCAAAATATTCAATTATTATTTAAATTATTCATTGGTTGTTTATAACAACAGATGTATCTGTGCAAGCTCTTTCCACAAAGTGTCTGCTTCATTTATATCCAAAACATCAAGAATGAAACTTGCACATTCTGAAAATTTACTGCTGATAAGCAATGGAGTAACATTTTTTCAACGGTACTGAACCAGGCTCATCTAAACAGGATTTAGAGTTGGAACTCTAATAAAAGAAGAATCTGATTCTTTACTTTGCATACTGTATCTGTTGACAGAGGGGTCGAAACCCACCAGCAATGATATCAGAGCCCACATAGAGAACACAGAAGGGGTAAAATACCAAAGCAAAACATCACAGTAGTGCCTAGAGCGCAACTTGAACTAGCAGTCAGTGCAGGTCTCTCACCCACAGCGTCACAACTAACAGGAAGAACTCTGACATGTGGAGCGAATCCTCTGAGCCGCTGTTATAATAGAGAACATATGCAGACGTGCTAGAGGTCTGAAAGTCATTTCGAAGAAGCAAGTACCTGTAGATTTCACTGTAGGAGTGCCAGACTAATGATACTGCGAGCATCACCGCAGCATGGCTGCCATATGTGTTGGGTTTGATCACCTCAGCTGTAGAAAACACAGAAGAACATAATGTGGTCACAGCATGCGTGTTTCTGGTTCAGCATGGTTTTGGTGCGAGCATAAAAAAGTGTGTATTTGTGAATATATTTTTGCTAATTAAGTCAAATTCTATTTTCATGCTTCTAAAAACTAAAAGTGGCCAAATATCAATAAAGGTTTAAAATTTTAAATCAAGCTAGAAAATGCCACACGATAACTTGCCCGAACCTGAGAAATTTACAGATGCTTTTTGAATTATACGATTTCACTATGGAAGCTCTTATCTGCTACTGAATAAAAAAAAATTAAAAAAAAGATAATTGCGACTTTTTATCTCACAATTCAGATTTTTTTCATCATAATTGCAAGTTTACATGGAAGACTATTTTTCCTCACAATTTTGACTTTTTTTCTCACAATTGCGAGTTTATATCTCACAATTCTGAATTTATAACTTACAATTCTGATTTTATAACTGACAACTGTGTGTTATAAAGTCAGAATTGCGAGATATAAACAATTCTGAGAAAATTACTTGCAGTAAACTTGAGAAAACTCTGACCTTACAGCACACATTTGCTTCTTTATATCCCACAATTCTGACTTTAAAATTACAATACACTAGGGTAAAATGTAAATAAAATAAAAACTGAATTCAAACTTATAACAACCCTATTTGGAACTGCATAGAAGCACTATTGCAGCCGATTACAGTGTACAAATTGAAATGAACAGTTTTTGAGCTGCACACACAAAGCAATCACTCAAGCAAAGCAGTGAATGTAAAACCTTCTGTTTTGAGCCAGAAAGTACAATCTTTATAGATTTTTCCAAAGGCTGACATTTTATGGCAAATCTAGTAAGATTCTGCTTAAATGTGCTACTAGTATCATCTAAAAGTTCCTGGAATTATCACTATAAAAGTCACCAAGCAAAAATACACAAGGACAAATATTTTCACTGTTCTGGAATTATATTTAATTATATACAGCTACAATACATCTCTATGTATACCTGGACCTTATTGGAGTTAAAAAGTTAAAGATCCAACATATTACTTTAAAGTACTGTGAAATCAAACAAACAGTCTATAACTGGGTATGGAGTGATTGTTGTTTTGCAGAGGTCAAGTTTCTTTGTTATTTTTTTTCCTTATGTGGTTCTTACTGGGGGATTTTTAATAGGTCTGGTGTAACAGACGTCTAATCGTCCCCAGCTTTTCCTGAGGGATCGTATCCCCGCCTAGCAGAAAGACTGAACCTGGCAGAAAATCATTGCCTCTTAACGGAGGGCTTAAATGGAAGAGAATATACTAAAGAATAGGCCGTTTAAAGTTAACTAATCTCTGCACAGCTCAGCAATCGAACACACAGCCATTATTTTTTTTTCCATTAAGATTTTTTTTTCTATTCAGTGCTGACTCTTAATAAACATATGGCATCCTGCACCCTAGTGAGATTAAGTTAAGCACTTTCACTTGACCAATCATTTGACATGAATTTTCAGTACCTTACAGATGCAGATTTACTGAAAAAGTTGTTCCAGTCATGCTTTCACATGGACAAGTTGGAGGAAGCGGCACCACTTAGGTATTAAGCTGATCTTTAGGGAATACAAAACCTCAAAACTGAGGCTTGGCATTAAGTGTAGGTGTCTTATCACCCTCAAGTTCTTGATATCCTCCTGAATTTGCTGAAAAAGAAGAGAGAGTGTGTGTAAGACATGGAGAGAAGGATACAGAGACTTGCTGATAATTTAAAATAGAGAGAAACAAGCTTTAACATGTTTAAGAATAATCTTGTCGCTGTATGTGGTGTCTGTAACTCCGCTATGACTGCGACTCTGCAACTCGGAAACAAGTGGGTCAGAAAGACATTAAAAAGTAATGCAGATGCCATGTTGAAGTAGTAGTTTCAAAACTTTCACCAAAGCCTTTAGCTTGAGCCTAACACACAAACACATATGCACATACCCGGTCACCACAGCCACACTTGGAAACGCATATGCAAAGATTTATTTTGCATCACAATTATCATAGTGATCAGGGTTGAATTATCCATTATAATACTCAAATATATATGACAGACAAATGGTAAAGAAGGTGACATGTTTAAAGTAAATTGTAAATAAATGCACACATACATACATATAATTTCTGTGATTTTAACATGTAAATGAAGCATTGTGGTGCACTCTGATAAGAAAATAAAGGGAAAAGGCAACATTTGCTTCAAGGGGAAAAAAACAAATTTATTGACACTAGGGCTGGGCACTGACACAAATTTCACAATTGCGATTCGATTTCAAATCGATTCAATTCGATACAATATTGATTAATTTGGGGCCTATCAGGTACAGTACATGGCAAATTTCCTTAAAGAAAGAAATCTCATAGCTAATGCTTTAAACTTTATAGGGAACCACAGTTGGTACATCATTATAATATCAAAGGTTAATTAATTGATTAATCGCTTTTTTATATTGACATTTATGTTGGCTGTCATAAAGTGAATTTATTCAAACATACATTCAATATTGAAGAACAGGTTAAGTAAGAATACAATGAATATGCAATGTTGTACATAATATATTTAGCAAAATGCTCCTCTCAAAGTTAATTTTCCTAGCTGACTAACAAGTTTTTGGACATTGACATTGGATTTGGCTTTTCTGAGTTAAATTTGAAATTGTTTGCAAGCAGATTTATTGATGCCTTGAAACACCGATCGAGCGATTACATGTGACGATACGGATTTCAGTAAGTTGTACAGTATCTTTCAGCATATACCTTCTGATGTTCATTCATGTTTATTTCATGTTGTGACTAGTAAATTGGAAGAGACAATCGTTTCACATGTGCTCCGCTTGAACTGAGGTGCACAGAGTGCCAAAAAAGATTGCGACAGCTCCAGACATCTATGGTCTAAATCCAGTTAATGGGCAAGTTGACTGGAGTTAGACCATAGAACCATAGAATGACATATTATGAATCAAAATGCCGAATTTTGGCAAAAATCGGCTAGTTTGCAGGTATGATCTTAGGCAGTCCGATCACATAATGTGTCAAAAAAGATATGCAAAAAAAAAAAATCACAGCGGTAATTTCTTTGAACATTCTGGAAATTGAAGGTCAAGTCAAGCCCATTGTATTCTGGCATACTCCGGAGCTCCTATGGGGACATGGTGGTGGAAAAAATATGAGATGGGAGGAAAAATAAGTCAATGCTTTTGCGTTCTCTCGCAAATGTTTTGCGTTCCCCTGAGAAACTTTGCAGTCGCTCACAAAACCTTTGCATTCCCCCTTGAAACCCTGAGAGAACGCAAAAGTATTGTCAAATAATTTTATTTTTCACAAGTCCCTTTACATGCTCCGTAGCATACAGTATCCCAAGCAGTAAACTGTGCTGTATACTTCTAATTTTGGAAAATTAAGGGTATGCAAGAGTATGCATACTACATACTTCAGCAATAGTAAGAGCAGTTTTTAGTATGTCATCCCGAACTACACACACACACACACTTCAACAATTCTTCAATGGCAGACACTCAGACTAATGCGTGAACTGCCTCTCTAGTAACCCGTGCTGTTTCGTCTGTTTCTGCGACGGCAGCGGGGTGGGGGATCAGGACTATAAATCCACAAATGTCTTCAGCCACACTCAGCTCATTTCAAGCATTCACTTTTCAATCCACAGCCCAGTTTAACTGCCAAGAGGATCAGAGGAGCGGTCAGGGTTTTCCCTCAAAGCAAATGCAACATTAAAGTTTCCCATCTCGTAACGGAAGGCCGTAAGAAGGAGTGTCTCTCTGTGTGTGTGTGTGTCTCTAGATTTTAACCAGGGAAACATAAAAGCATGTTCATCCTCTGATGGCACAGAGTGTTCTTTCTCTCTGTCTTTCATTTCAGCCATCATTTTCTACAGTTAGAGAGGGTGAATTATTCACAAGAAGGTTGCCACAGAGATACTGCTTATTTTTCCTCTCTTACACAATAAACTTGGGAGTCACTCAAGGCACAGTGAGACGTAGACAGAGAGAGCGACAGAGAAAGCCCCACTGTGCTTAAAATGCTGCTGATATATTTATAAGAACAGACTGTAAAGCTAACTCTATAAAATTTTTACTAAATTGTGCAATGGTAGTTGGTATAGAAAGGGAAAAAAAAAACATACACACACACCAACACTCTAGTGCACTTCCTGTGGAAAGATTTATTTTTCCAAAATAAAGTTGAATAATTAACATTCAATATAGTATTTTTTGTAGATATAGGCGTACTAAGCACATTTCCGGCTTCCCCATCATTCCTGTTAAAGTGAAAATAGAGCGGGTCAGTAAAAAAAAAAACCTTTTCTTTCGGTGTACATTTTCCCTTGTACTGGCCCATTTTGACTGTGGTTTGAATAAAGTACAGTGTGTGTGTGTGTGTGTGTGTGTCAGGTCTGGAAACTTTGCTCGAATGCCTAAATTAGATTTTATTGGATTATGACAGGAGTTTAAATCACTGACTGAATTAATACCATAAGGTACCAGTGAAAAACTTTTGTGTGTGAGTGCGTGTACACATTCTTGAATATGTCATGAAATGAACCATTTGTTTAAAATCTCATCTCCCATATTTAGTCTCCCTGAGAAATATATCCCTACAGTTTTATCCAGTTTATTCGTTTATGAAATGAATTATAGTAAACCTTTCTGCAGATTTCCCTGCATAACCTGCAGCCATAAATCCAAGGAGTTTGAATTCCAGAGCTTTTTTGCTAATTTTGCACTTTCCTAAACTCAGATTGAATTGCTTTATTTTTGGACGGTCATTCTATGTCATCTATTTTTTATAATTAATAAAATATGCAATAAAATATATTTTATATTTAAAATAAAATGAGATAAATAGTGTAAAGTAATTATTTTATTATTATTTTTATTATTTTTTGACTGAATGGAATACGACACCTATCACAGCCTGACTCCAGAATGCTATGCTTGACCAATCAGAATGAAGTATTCCAGAGACCTGAGTAATGCTAATGATGCAATGACTTCCGTCACTCTAATACAATCTGCAGTGCTTAAGCAAAATGCACTCTTTGCCTTGAATGCAAGACAGTTTGTGCTGAAAAGTGAGGTGAAAAAACACTACAATAAGACAATCTACATTTCTCTCCCACTAAACTGTGTGGACGGCAAAAAAGCCCACAGACATGTCACGCAAAAACAGCTTGCAATGCTTTTGCCTTTCACAACAGCCAGAGCCTTCTTGATGGTTGAGTGATCTCAGAGTAGAAACGCATATCATTTCCAGCACAACCTGCTCTGCTGTCCGTCAGCAGTGATTAGCTCTCGCGTATACTCGCAACCTCCAGGCCGCTTCAGGACAGGTGAACCATCGCAGCTACATAAAGTACCGGCTGACAGGGTCACTAAGTCAGACAGTTGTAGTTAATTTGTGTTATTTCAAAACGCACAGACTCGCACACGCACAGATTGTGACGGTCGTTGTAAATCACTGACGCACTCCATTGACCTCCAGCGGTGAGAAAAAGAGAAAGAATGAGAGAAAGAGACTGTCTGGCCAAAGGCTAGAAATATTGAGCCAATTAGATGACAATTATCTGCCCTGGTTGCCAACGTGGAGTTGTGGAAGATATTTATGGGTGCTTTACCTCTCTATGGGGAGACATGAATCTACAGCGGTGTGGCCCCTGTACTCTCGTGCCTTTTGTGATTACCGCCCGTTTGACTCGCAGTGCCCCCGTCGGTCCCTGTACGCCACACTTGCACTACAGCAGGAAGACGTAAATCTGGCCTGATATGGAGAGAGATGCTTTGGAGCAGTTCATTTGCATTAAACACAAATGGAGCAGAATGCTTTAAGAAAAGGTTGAATGAATTTGTGTAATATTCCCTTAGTGCCTTTTAAAAAAACAAACAAACAAAAAAAGCTGTTTAGTTGAAAATTTTTCATGCAGCTTTTAATACATGTTTTTTAATTAGTTTGATTTTGGACATGAATTTCACATAAAGTTCCATATATATATATCATATATAGGCATAGCTCATGCAAAAATGAAGATTTTGTGATCATTTACTCACCCTCACATTGTGAAACTGGAATAAGTGTCTTTTTTCTGTGCAGCACAAAAAAGCAGAGATGTTTAATTTTGTTAAATATTTTCAGAACTTTTTTTTTTCTTGAACTTTCAAGTTTCAGAAATGACACAAAATCACCATGAAAACATTACAAATCATTCACTATCATTCATCTTCTGAAGTCATACAACAGCGCTAGGTGGGAAACAAACCAAAAGTTAATTACATTTAATCTTCCCCTCCAATAAGTGGGTAATTGGACCATGTTATTGAGTCTGGTTTGAACTCAGGAACCAAATGATTATTTGAAAAGATCAAAAGAACAATTAAAACGTGAACCGAATATCACTATTTCTCTTAGGCCCTGTTTACACATGGTATTAAGATGCGGATCACAAGTGGACAGTGCTAAATACAGGTGTAAACGGAGTCTAAAACTTTTCAGATTGTCCACTTTCAACCACTTCCAGAGGCAGTCGAAAACGCATTCGCCCGGATTGCTTTCATATCTAAATGTCGCGAACTTATGTTGTCCATTAGTTCAAAAGATTTGATTATACATTTACTGGCCTATAGAACTTCCCCTCAAAGAAATCAGGACAGAAGGGGTTGAAAGTGGGCAAAAGAGATGGATTAAAACACCAGGTGTAAACGGATGTATCCCTTGTCTACTTGTGATCCGATCGACCAAAACAAGTGTAAACAGGGCCTCAGTAGTTTTATGGTCCTTTTTGCATCGTTTATAATTGCAACTGCACCGAAAAGTAGGCGAGTAAATGATGACAGTTTTCATTTTTGGTTGAAACTGTCCCTTTAAAGCTCATTGTTTGCATATGAGACAAAGCATTTGCCGATATTCTTCAGTTGGATCGCTACGTGTCGGACCCTGCAATGAACCGGATGTGTTTAATGGCTGAGGTTTTCTGCCTGTATTAAATGGCTGAATGTGTGTACAGGGAGTCATATTCTTACAGCGTGAAGAAGACATCAAACACTGCTCTGAAAGGACTGTAAATCATTTGTGCTCGGAGGCAAAGCTACTTCAAGTGTTACATCATTTGTGTCGCCAATAAACATCTGTTAGAGAAAGCCTCACTTTCCCTTGCCAGGGAATGGAGGAAAATATTCTTTCACTAGCACCCTCCCTTTTATAGTGTCCCTCAGAGAACGGTAAAGCTGTGAAAGCTGTCCATCTTTTCTCTTTCAGTCTGTCTTCCCTGGTCTCCCTTTTCCCTCTCTCTCGCTTATATCATTTGATACTTACATGCACACAAGAGTTTGTTTAACTTTTAAACTCTCTAGGGGCTCTAATGTCTGAGAAATGGCCTTGTGCTGTGACAGAAAGAAGATTTATCCTGACTGCTGGTCTATTTCAAACAATTGCATCCTAAAAGATGATACAGGTCATTTACTCATTTCTTGTACTCATAATTTTTGGGTTAGAGCACCCAAAAAGGAATATTTTGTCATCATTTATTGATGGTGTTCCCAAGCCCCTATGATTTCCATTCTTTGTTGGACAGGATAAGGAGAAGGTTAGCAGTCTATACTATACTATACCTTCAATACCTACTATTTTAAATTAATTTGTGGAATATTGGTACCTGGACTTACTATTTTGCCTTGACAACAAGAAGGATGCAACTTATTAAATATAAATGCCATCTTTGGACCAATCTCATGTCCATTTCATAAAAGATGCAATGTTGTGCATTTTTGCCATGGACAAAGTTTGTCCCAGATGGCCCCAGAACCTGCAGGATATGAAGCCACATCAGCAAGTTGGGCCCACCTGGTGTTGGGGTATCTACCCATCATTAATTAGTCACGAACTCACAGGTGGAGCTCAAGTGGCTTGTTTAAATTGCGTTTAATTCTTTAAAACACCCCATAAATTATATATATATATATATATATATATATATATATATATATATATATATATATATATATATATATATATATTGCAGAATTGTATTTTTGGTTTCATACAGCAACATTGCAGCATATTTAGAAATATTTAGTAGTGAATTTAAGTAGTTCAGTCAACCTGTCAAACAGAATATCTACATCCATGCTATAATTAATGAACAAACAAACAAACAAATTCATTTATGTCCTATTTAAATGTAAAACAATACAATGAGACAGTATACATTTACACTTTGCCAGGTAATTAAGCACTTTATCCCAGGTAACTTTTGGGGTACTGACCCTGTTATAATCATACTGAAAGTCACTTAAAACATCAGCTAAATGGCAAAATAAGTTATAAATATGCAAAAAGTTTTGCTGTGTGTTACATCACCGCTTTAATTTGTGCTCCAGTAACTTCATCTGTCTGTGGGAGTGCTGCGCACCAGACTCAATCAGCAACCTACGGTGTTCACTTGAGCGAAACGGCCCAGCTGCACAGCACATAAACACTCGCTGCCACATGCTGGAAAGTCGTCGTTTTTATCAGGAGGCATGAATTTGTGGTGGGATGTGACGAGAAATACAATAGCCAGTGAAAAATGAGGGCCTTTTTCAGAGCGACCTAACGGGCTATCTAAAGCCGCTGACCCCCAGCCCACTAATGCCATTACAGCCCATAAACTGCTATCGGGGTTGAGGGAGGCCATTTTGTCAGGGCCTAAACCCCCTAGTGGAGGGAGATAAATAATTGAGGGCTGCATTCTGCACTTGGGCTGAATTTGAAGCGAACGGGCCTTATGAGGCTCTAAATGGTGGAGTGGAGTGCTGTAAATCATTAATCCACTGCTTTTATCCTCTTTGGTTCAGGTCAGTGTCCTGAAGGCACTAGAGAGCAGTGGGGAAGAGAGAGTGAGAGCAGCATGGACAAACAGATTAGACTCTTTTCTTCCTCTTTAAGATCCGACAGCGCTAGAATGCAAAGCACAAGAGAAAAATCACATGCCCCTGCTGGCCTGTAATGGAAACAAAATAAATGGTTATTTTTCTTAAGAGAGGACTATCTTAAAAGCCAGTGCAGATATATATTTTTCTGTTGTTGTTTTTTTCTAAGATACATCTTGCAGTTTTGGGAAATAATTTGTCTTGTCATTAAATGTGCTACAAAGGAAAAGAAACCTTTGTGATAGAAGACAAGGTCTAGGGTCATGTGATGTTGAGGTCACTGCTTGATGGTCTAATGGAGTCTCGATTACCACTAAGAGCCTCTGAGAAAAGTGGTCATTCTCTCAGAAATGAAGAGAGGTCAACTTTGAGAACAACTCTGAGTGTTACATGCTTTGGTGTTTTAGTGTTTTGGAATGAAATAACAAAGCTTTAGATTCAGTTTACCAATTAAACTACAGTTAAAAATATTGTAAAATGATGGAAAAATCTGCATAATGGGTCATGACAATATATATATATATATATATATATATATATATAAACAGTGTTATCTTTTGATCAGTAGTGTATGTATTGGCTGCATAACTGCTACAAAAATTACTTCTCTATTTCTTTACAGAGACCTGATGCCTAAGACCCTGGAGGGCCAGATCACCATGGAGAAAACACCAAGCTACTTTGTGACCCGCGAGGCTCCGGCCCGGATCTACGCCATGTCCCGCCACACCAAGCTGATCGTGGTGGTCCGGGACCCTGTCACACGAGCCATCTCTGACTACACACAGACACTGTCCAAGAAGCCTGACATTCCTACTTTTGAGAGCCTGACGTTCAAAAACAGGACTACAGGGTTGATCGACACCTCGTGGAGCGCCATTCAGATCGGCATCTACGCCAAACACCTGGACAACTGGCTGCAGTTCTTCCCCATGAGCCAGATCCTGTTCGTGAGCGGAGAGCGGCTGATCAGCGACCCGGCTGGAGAGCTGGGCCGCGTGCAGGACTTCTTGGGGCTCAAGAGGATCATAACAGACAAACACTTCTACTTCAACCAGACCAAGGGCTTCCCTTGTCTCAAAAAGGCCGAGGGCAGCAGCAAGCCCCATTGCCTGGGTAAAACCAAAGGGCGGACCCACCCAAACATTGACCCTGAGGTCGTGCAGAGACTTCGAGACTTCTACAGGCCTTTCAACATGAAGTTCTACCAGATGACAGGCAGGAAATTTGGATGGGATGACTATCAGTAGACTGTGAGATAGACCCTGAATGTTGGAAAAAGGGAGAAACAACCTTACTGTGACCTCATCAGCAACAGAACTATGATAACAGTTCTTGTCTCTGAAAAAATACCCTAAAATTGGTCCAATCTGGCTGTGCAGAAATTGGAGCAAAAGTGTGGAGAAACGTCCACATCCAACTCAGAGTAAATGTTCTCACACTGCTATTACTGTTCCAGATTCCATTCAAATTCAGATTCCAGATTCAAATGTGACATTTTGACCTCTTACATCCTCATGAGGCAAAAAGATCCAGACAAAAAGAGGGTTAAACATTGCCTTTGTTGATTAAAATAGTGTGGGCATTTATTTATTTTTTTCCTTTAGGTTTTGGCCATATTTGTTATTTCAAAATCCACATACTGTACCATAAGAGAACCTAAGAGCTGGAAGCTGAAGAGATCCCTGTAGAACTATGCATTTGGACGTTGAACTGTGAATTATCCACTGTGTCTGAGATCAGATTAGTCCTTCTGCCATATTTAATTTAGAAAAACAATAGCTGTTTATATACCTTTGCAATTACTTTGAAAAAAAATATTACAACAATAAAAAAATATGTATTTTTTTTATGTATTTATTAAAGAAAAATTACACGTATACAGTTTACATATTTTGAATAATCTTCACTAAGCACCTCTCTTCACTTTTTTGCATGTGGAGCGTGGGTGATTTCTTTTGTATTTTGAACCATACAACACAATGCCTTCTCCAAAACTTTTAAATGAGGTCTGAAAATGTGCACATTTATACGTTTACCATCCAGTTCATCAAGACTGCTTTTTTTATATTTACTGAAAGATATTTGAGTTATGAAACAATGTTATCTCAAAAATATTTCTTGTGTCCATGAATTAAAGAGAACAATAGGGCTGCCAATGTGGTAAACATGCAGAATGCAATGTCATTTCCCCCAGGTTTGGGTTTTTGGTTTCACAGAACAAACCAATGTTTGTTCAAATTGTGATTTGACTGGATGGCAAGCTTTTAAGTGTCCATTTAAAGCTGTGTGTATGGTGTAAATGTGTGTGACAGAGAAAGACACTATTACAAAGCATCAGTGCCTCTAAGACACTTAATAGTGTTTCTCAATTTAAAGGTGGTTTGTGTAAGTTTTCAATGATAAAATGCTTTAAAACCTTTTTAATAAGCCATCCATAGGTTGGTTTCCTCAAAAAGATAATTTTTTGCATTTCCTTTTGGTGGTGCAGAGATTACACACACCACCTTTAAGTTTTATTTTTCCTTAGCAATATTATCAGTGACATTATGCTTTTATTATGTTTATTTAATTTGAACAATGGATTTTATAAAGCACACTTTTAATAAACATTTTTAAAAACAGCATTTCCCAGACTGTGATTTTATTCGCAATCCTACATCAATAAGAACCTAAATGGAGAGCTTACTGGCCAATTATGACACTCAGTTCTTAGTTAATGCTACATAAATGAAATTACAAAACAATCAAAATGCAGAGTGTTTTGCGGCTCCAGAAAGGCTCAAGACCATGGCAGCAGAGAGCAGCCCTCATCCACCACTGGCTGCAGTCCTATCTGTCCTGCTCCATCCAGCCTCATTGTCTTAGCTTATCTTTGTCCACGCCAGGCGGCTCCAGGATGCTTCGAGGCCCCCAGAAGATGCTCCTCATTGTGGGTTTATTATTTTCTGGATTGTGCATAAGCCTGTCGGGAGTTGGCTTTTCTAATTTGGCTGGATAACGGCCGTTTGTCGAGCACCGCTGGAAACAAGAGACGGCAAGACATGGACAAAATGGATATTTGGATGGTCCACTTGCATTGGCAACCACAAAAACCTCTTGAGGAGGAATTGGATTTTTAACCCAACCTTTATCTTTTGCTCGCTCTCTCTGTTTATCACATGCAAATGTATCTCCGCTTTAAGGCTCTTGACAGCCACCAGCTTTCCACCAATCCTTCGTTCCTTGGCTTCGGTTTGTTTTCGTTTTCATCGCTGGCCTCTGTGCTCCCCTGAGACCCGTCCATCCACTCCATGCGTTTGTTTAAAAAGAGACTCTGCAGTCAGGCTGGAATCTGACAGTGTTCATTATGAATTTAAACAGTGTGTTAACCTGACTCGCAGCAAAATTAAATTCCACAGGTTGGGTTTCTTACAGACTCTGCTCCAGCTGTTCAGCTCAACCACATCACAATCCTAATCAAGGACATCTATATAAAGCTGTCGAATTTAGGGATTGAGAACTTACTAATGAGCCCACAAGTGCTTAAACACATGCAATAATCCATATGTCAAAATAATCATCCATCAATGTAAATCTACAATGCTCTGCATGATGTAAAAGTTTCTCAGAAAACTCAGTCACCTACTGATTTGAAAATCTTCAACTGACTTAAAGCTGAAATACGCCACACGACTTCTATAATCTTAAAGGAGTCATGATATGAGAAATCGAATTTGCTTTGATATTTTGACATAAAATAGGTCTTTGTACCATTAAAACATCCTGCAAGTTTCATAGCTTAAAATGTCCTCCTCATTATAAACAAAAGATTTATTTAACCAAGTGACGTGTGATGTCACCCAGACAAAAATATTTGCATATGACTCCAGAGCGAGACATAAATGAATAGTTATAATTGATTACATCATAGGCCCCACCCACTAGTTTTCAGTCGCTTAACGGATGATCCTTGTGGAAGTGAGCGTCGTGTCATGTCAAAAGAAAATGGAAGCCATTATAATTACACTAG
Source organism: Zacco platypus (assembly GCA_038088235.1). NCBI lineage: Eukaryota > Metazoa > Chordata > Actinopteri > Cypriniformes > Xenocyprididae > Zacco > Zacco platypus. The sequence continues at coordinate 23,175,196 of CM076068.1, read as the reverse complement.
ATGCAGTACAGAAGCCCATTCAATTTTTGAGGTACTATACACGATTGAGTCTCCCGACAACGCTCGGCATCATACACTTGCTGACTTTCATACACTTGCTGACTTAGTATGAAGCTAAATACTGTATCGTGATTTGTTTTTTCAAAATCCATCCACTCAGACAGCCAAAAATCTTTCATCAGATTTTCAGTCAATAGCATCAACACACACAGACTGAAAACTGGGGCAAAAATCTGGGCAAAAGCCATGTAGTGTATTCCAGCCTTTACATTACTGTAGATCAGATTTTAAATGCTGAATAGTCGAACAACGACTACGTGTACATGTGCTCCAATAATAATATTATATAAGAATAATTTCTCATAATCGCAGGTCTTAATTGCAGTAAGATGTTTACGTGACACGAGCAGAACTCTACACTCCAGTTCACATGCAATTTTCATTACTTACTAACAAGTATTGTTATACCGCACTCAGATAGGCATACCGGCCATTGTTAGTCTACTCACATCAAATTCAAAAAACATTTTTATAGTAATACTGGATATTATTTGGCGTCGTGATGGACATCGTGATGTTGGGTTTGCCTGCGTTTTCGTCGTGTCTGGATGAAGATACAGAGCAGAGACTGTAGAAAGTTGTGTTGACAGACTTCAGAATAATGTGAAGTCTGAACAACACTCGGCATCCGTGTACGTCCGAGCACAAGCGTACTTTGGTCAGAGGGGGAATAATGCGATTAAGGTGTTTACGTGCCTGTATATTGCGACTAAAATCGGCGTACGCCACCTAGTGTAATGCGATAATGCTTACTACGATTATGAGCTTAATCGATTTTCTTTAATCAAAGTATTTTATAATTTAATCGCAATATTGCCAAAATCCAATTATAATTGCATTATGAGAGTCCATGTTAAAGCACTGATTGATGTCATATTTGAATTTCAATTATGTCTTATTTGGTCAGTCTTTTCTTTTATTCAATCTATTTAACCATCTAAGCTTCATCTACCATCTGTCATCTAATTTAAGACAGCGGCAAACTGAGGCTCTGATTATGAAGGCCACAAACATACACACACACACACACACACACAAGACTATACCTGTCCCCAGCTGTCAGCGAGGGCCTGTGCCAACTCAACACTGGGAGGGTGAAGACACCTGTGTGTAGTCACATGTACACAATTACCCTCTTTCAGTCTCTTTTTAGTCCTGATAACACAGTCATCCTTCCCCAACAAGACCATGTGTTCTGCAATAAGACAGAGAGAGAAAATGGGACATAGATAGTGATATTAAAACTTTTTTACTAAGGGGCAATATTTGCTGCCCTTAAAAGGTTTTTTTTTTTAACTGTTTTAGAGTTTTTTCTTCTTCTAAACTTATTTAAAAAAATTCACACATCACTCATTTCATAATTCAGCAATTTTAACAAACTGTAAAATAACCTTGAACAATTCAGGCTGTCACCTAAAAATCTAAATCTAAAACCATAAAAAAACATTAATTAATTGACATGAAATAAACTAATTGACATGAAATAAAATTTCAAATAAAAACAAAGGCAACATTTCTCATTTATTTAACTTGATGTATTAAAATGCTAAAGGAAAATACTAAATACTAAACATACAGCTCTGGAAAAAATTAAGAGACCACTGCATATTTTTTGTTATTTTGACCAGTTGTTGCTTTTGGCAAATAAATGCTCTAAATTACAATATTTTTATTTGGAATTTGGGAAAAATGTTAGTAGTTTATAGAATAAAACAAAAATGTTAATTTTACCCAAACACATACCTATAAATAGTAAACCCAGAGAAACTGATAATTTTGCAGTGGTCTCTTTTCCAGAGCTGTATAGGCATAAAAAATATATAAATAAAAATCACAACATACAAGAAAATTACAAAAATTTCAACAAAAATTACAATAAAATATAAAAATCAAAACTAATTGAAAATATTAATAAGGACTATAATAGTGCTTAATGAAACTAAAATTACACTGATATGTTCTAAGCAAATTACACTTTCATCTACCCAGGAAGGAAGCCTCACTCAGATAAAAATATTGTGAAATAGATATGAAAATATTATTAAAAAAAAAAAAAAAAAAAAAAATGATGATATATCAGAGAAAAAAAAAGGGCCCAATGTTTTAAATATCGGGGGAATTTTTGCCAATCCTGGTAGATTGTAGATCGTAGAAAGTGCCAAAAAGAAAATCTAGATTTACAAAGTGCACAACATCTAGGACAGGAAAATAAGGTACTTGACACCGGTAAAGGCATCCAGTACAGATGTTGCGTGCACGGTTCATTAAAAAGGTCACGCAATGTAAATGAGAATGTGGAGGGGATCACTGGTCACCTTTGATGCTGTAAAGTGATGGTGGTCTCTACAAGTCACACATGCAACTTTTCTGATATTATATTGTGCATACACACACATAGAGCAATCGGCCCTGCGGTTGGCCATCAGGGGGATCTGCACGTTGTTTTCGCTGGATCTCAGAAACGACACTTAATCTTCATAATCATCTGAGCAAACAGGATTCAAAAGCATAGCCTAAAGCCTGTATTAATAAAAGAGCTTCTCAGCCCTTCGTCTTGGATGGGTTTTTAAACGGTTTTGTTTCATCTTTGTGTGAATGTTCAGTCCAGACAAAGAGCAAGTGATTTTCAAATGAGGCAGAGCTCAAGGCCAAATGCCCTGGGTAAACATATCAAAATCTGCATTTAATAGACTCATTTGTCGCTGTCATGAAACAGACCATTTCTTTTAAGATCTGATTAAGAGGTATTTTATGAACAGCTGTCACTCCGACTGGAAATATGTTGTTTACAGAGCGATTTCTTTTCAAGTGCCAGTCAGGAAAAAAAAAATGGACAAAATTGGCAAATTTGAGACCAGGCGACTGTACCATTATAACACTTGGAATATTAAGACATATGTTCTGAAAGAAAACAGCAGCACCTCTTTAAAAGACTTCATATTGCTCTTAACTCTAAAAGAAATTTGCAGCTTTTTTGGAAATATTAATAAAGTCCAGCCAATGCCCAGAAAAACAAGAGCCTGGCAGTTGAAACAAAACTTTCAAAGGCATCTGGGAGCTACTTCTGGTTTACAGAGGTTCCTATTTGTTCCCCAGGTCTATCAATCTCATTTTATTTCCATAATCAGATATATTTAGGAGTGAAGGATTTTTCAAACAAAAAAAAAAAAAAATATGTTGACTTGAAGGGTTAGTTCACCCAAAAATGAAATTTCTGTCATGAAGTACTCAGCCTTTACTCAATCTTGTCGGTCTACACCTGTGAGACCTTCGTTCATCTTGGGAACACAAATAAGGATATTTTTGATGAAATCCGAGAGTTTTTTATCCTCCATAGAAGGCAACTTAAGTACCACATTCAAGGTCCAGAAAGGTAGTAAAGACATCATTAAAATAGTCAACATGATTACAGTAGTTCAATCTTAATGTTATGACGCTACAAGAATACTTTTTGTTCATAAATAGAATAAAGTCTTTATATTTGTTTTGTTTTTGCGCACAAAAAGTATTCATGTCGTTTCACAACATTAAGGTTGAACCACTGTAATCACGTGGACTATTTTAACCATGTCTTTACTACTTTTCTGGACCTTGAATGTGGTAATTATGTTTCTTTCTACTGAGGATAAAAAAACTCTTGCATTTCATCAATTATATCTCGATTTGTAATCCAAAGATGAATGAAGGTCATACATGAGGTTTGGAACAACATGAGTGTGAGTAATTAATGACACAAGTTTCATTTTCAGGTGAATGAACACTTTTTTGTTACGTTTTTAAGTTAAAGAATTGATCAATTTTTGCAGGACTTACAATAAATCATGAAAGGAAGGCTATCAAAAAGGAGACCACATGCACTTTTAAAACCAAATTCTAGTGAAAACTGTGTGACACTGATGTATTGCAATAATCGACTTTTCACATATAGCGGGAGGTCCTCTTACGCTTGTGAACATGACAAAATCGTATCAGCCTATTGAAACCGATGAACACGAAACACTCAGTCAGATACTCCATCAAATATGCATGTTGATAAATGGCTCGTCCTTGTGATAGGGACAGTAAGGAAGCGCAGCATGAGACGAGTGGGACCGTCTTGTTTCTTGGTGGCTCGCAACAAACACCTCTGAATAAGTAATAAACAAGTTTGTCCATTCAGTACGATTATAAATTAATGAAAAGCTCAGTGTTTACCCTGTCCTCATTATAAAGGGCAGAGCCTGAAAACATTACAACACATAGAGTATATTGTATTCACACACACACACACTGATGAAACCGCACATGAAGACACGCACACTTAAAAATGCACGCTCACACACACTTGAACAACACCGCTCAGTCAAGCAAAGCAAGTGATGATGAAGATTATAAATAATTAACGCAGTCCGAGTGCCAAAGTGCCATGCTAAGAGATGACAAGCAAACAGACGGGGGGCAAAGTCAGCAACTTGAGCGGGAATTATTCATGACCCCGGCACACCATGCGGGCCGCCCGATCAAGAAGCAACGGCAGTGATGGACAGGGTGCCACCTAAATAGTGGGCTTGTTTGCCATCCCAGTCAACATCACAAAGGACCACACTCACTGAAGAGCTGAAGAACGGTCTGGAAATGCAGTCTGCTCTGGATTTATTGGGTTCTGTGTGCTGGTGTGCCGACACATTCTGCCAGGGTGCTGCTGGATAAATCAAGCTGTGCTCAGGAAGGTTGTATGTGGTTAAAATGGAAATTGTGGAGAGTACATAAATTCAGCTCGGGCACGAAGAGGCCAAAGGGCAGCAATTAACCTCCTCAGAGAAGGTGAAACAGACCGCTGGAACATTTCTGAGCGTGTCAGAGCGAATGAAATAGTGGGAAAGAAGGAGAACAATGTCTAATCAGCACAATGGGAATCAGGATGTCCGACAATCTATATTTACTTGCCACCCTGCTCTTATCACAGCATGTGTTTTCTACTCCTGTTCCATCCCACAGAAAAGAAAAAGCACAAATGAGACCTTTCAAATAACTATAGTGGCATGTCTCAACCAAAAAAATTAACTAATTTTAAACAATAGGAAAAAACAACGGAAAAAATAGGAAGTAGCAAACAACCAAGTTGTTCTGAATTCTTTAATAGGCATTGTAAAATTAACATGATGTATAGTACTGAGGGTTTAATATAGTTTAATATATAATAATGAAGAACAGTATATATATATACATATATATATATATATATATATAAGTCTTGATTTATATGCATGTATGCATTCAAATATATAAGCTAAATTATTGATAGCATTTTGCTTGTTAATATTAGAAACTGTGCATTATTAAACTAATATGCATTACTTTTTGCAAAATTTACATGTAATTTACTGTACTGACATAAATTAATTTCATTGTTGATTGTATATAAATAATTATACATAAATATATTAAAAATACTACTAATAATTATTATTATTATAATGACAACAAATCTTAAAACAATCTTAAGTCCAAATGATCTGAGCTACACTATTCACCTTCATTTTTAGATTTATGCTCTTACTTTCAACAATCATTTTATTTGTTTCAATATTTCTATTTCTATATTTATTCCTAAGGATTTTAAGGAGAAACACATAAGACAAACCTGATACTTAGGGTACTTTTACACAACAATGTACTAAAAACAGAAAGGTGTTTGCATTTTTAAAAAGATTCGAGTACAGGTGACTACATTGTCAAAACGACTCCCATTCACACAGATCAGACTAATAGCACTGTATTGTTCATGCCAGGCCAATAGTTGGCGACGCTACAGACCTGCGCACATACGCATTCTTCTACAATGCAAACAATGGCGAAAGTATCAAGCACGTAATATGCATGCACATGACGTCACTGTTTTCACAAATTTGCATTTTTGTACTTTACAGGAAGATTGTAACATTATCAAAAACATGCACTTTGAAATGGGAAACTGAAGCATTTTCAAATGTTTGCATTTTAAGACCCAAAAATACCATTGTTGTGTGAACTAACGGCCACAAATCATAAAAAGTTTTCCATTTTTAGCTGAAAACGGTGTCGTATGAACGTCCTTTGAGCAATCTCGCTTTTCTCTATGCAAAAACTTCCTCATTTATTGTTTTGTTTCTCCGGCTGTGACAAATGTGCTGCTATGAAGTGCAGACTATAAGACCCAGTTATGGAAGTGAATAAATAACAAACAGGAGTGGGTTTTCTCAAGGTCTCACTGTATGATTAATGCATCTTAAACCGTGACGACAGTGTAAACAGGTTATATTATGTCTGAGCCAATGGTTGAGCCAGACAAGTTCATACAGACATTTCATGTTTGGCTTTAGTATGACATGAAATGTGCCATTGATTTGCTTTAGGCACCTTCCCCTGAGACATATGAGTTGCATGACATACTGTACTTATTTATGGAATACGGCCTACAATTACAGACAAACTGGCTAGCAATTTGAAAAATCCAAGAAAGACATCAATTACAAGGCTGTATTTGCTCAGGTGACTGACCTCCTGGTAAACAAAGTCTATACTGTAGCACTTAACTAATGCGCAGCGTATAAAATAGCAAGTTAAACTAATTTTTACAAGTCTGCTTCATCTGAGAACATTGTGCAAAGCACTGCATGATTAAATGTGTGCACATGAAATCAAACAAAACAAACATTTACTGTAGCCCTTCTTTGGTTGAAGGTGATATCGGGAATATGATCCAGGTAAGTGTGGTGGCATCTAATGTGTATCTACTAGGGTCAAATAACAGAGTCCAGGTGGCAAACCAGGAGCACCCCGAGGACATGCTTGAGAGCTTTGTTTTGCATTGCTAATCTCTCGTTCCCTTTCTCCCTTGTTGGTGTCACCTGATCCGAGGTGAGGTGAAAAGGGGGATCGGATCAACACAATGAAGCCCTTTTAATTAGCAGCAACGCTGGGATTCGCTCGAGAGGAGCCGATGAAAGACGAGCATCACCAGCACAGGCTGTACAGTAATTGCTCTGTGCTTCACGTTTTATCAGCTGATATCATTTGAGAATTTGGATTCGAGCCACTAGTATTGATTTCTACGGTAAACATGAAATCAAAACTGACCTTATTTACTTAAATGTACATTCCCGGTGAACAATTTACATGTGCACATTGTTCCGAGTTATAAATAATAATAATAATAATAATAATAATAATAACAGTAGTAATATTTTCCTCAGCTTGTTCAGCCCCTGAAAAAACTTGGGATCACAAATCCCTTATTTTTAGCCCCATCTCATCTCAAATACAAAAAAACGCTTTCAATATACCAATTAAAATTTAACTTGATATTTAATTAACTAAAAAAACGGTCAAGAGGGTGTAACTCTACATAGACCGTAAAAGAAAAGTCTAAAATAAAAAGGGTAAACTTCAAAACGTAGTCTTGTAAAATGCAAAAATATTAAGATTAAAAGATTAAAATAAATCTTAATACAAATTATTTATATATGTATATATATATATATATATATATATATATATATATATATATATATATATATATATATATTTAAATATATATATTTTTTATATTTCCTATTTCTATATATACATTTATTGAAATGTAATTATATATATACACAAAATAATAAAACAAAAAATCAACATATGAAAATTACTGTATTATTTTTTATGGAAATACCGATAAAGGCAGTCATGGCAGCAATGTTGGCTGGGTGTTTTCTTTCTCATGAAGAGAAATGTTTTGAATCAATTACTTTGACGTTCAGCACGGAGCAGGCACGCCGTCACTTCTAACCTCCAGGTTACAGAAAGCCTGTATTTGTTTAAGCCTCTCTCTAGCCCACATTACTGAAATACGGCTTCTCATAACGAGCAACACACCATGGCTTCTTTCAACAGCGGAAGTCTGACACGCCCGCTGGGCCTTTGGCTCTCCATCTTCCAAGTTTAGCAGTCTGACCACACTTGCATCCCAAATCCTGCCCCCAATACAGTACACCGCAGCACATGGGACCACCATGACAAATGAGTCACTGGAGTAGAAACAAATGTACAAATGAGGCCCCTCTTGAGATTTAGAGGTGAGGTGAGCTCACCTATCATCACAAGGATACAGTAGTCCAGGGTGACTTACTCTTGGCATTAGGTCACCAAACAGACGCAGAGGTTCTCACAGAAGAAACAGAGGTGAGAGGTCACGTTTGTGTTTTGATGGAGCCCTCTCTCTGGACTTTCTCAGGCAGCGGTTCAGAATAGGAGTTTGACTTCGCCTCAGGGCCGTCTGGGAAAAGGCAATCCAGGATGAAGGCCAAACGAGACATTGATAAGAGAAACAGGGTTGTGTTAAGTCACTCAGCAAGTTGTTTGAGTAGATTTTAAGGATGAATAATGGTAAAGAACGTGCAATACATCAACACATTTTTTAATTTGTTAAGCCAGCGATGTCAGTAGGACAAAAACAGAAAAACCTTCCTTGGTTCTCATGGAGCCTGTGGGACGTCTGAACCGATGACTATTTCAGCCGCTTCAATCACAGTTATATCTCTTCATGCCAGAGCAGGTTATATGGCCCATATTAAAAGATCTTTATTTCCTGGTTTCAAATGGTGTCCTCTCCAGCACACCATGGAAATCGAGTTTCAGGCCAAAAAAAAAGCATAAGCAGCAAGCCGTTAAAATCTCTACCCAGCCTCCACTGACATCCAGACTTCCCTTTGAGGACTAACCAGGCAAAACGAGGGAGGATTGGCTCTTCGGAAGAGTTATGGAAGCCCTGATCCCATTACTCGCCCCTTGAAGAATGCATCTGTGTGGCTCGGGCGCTTTTAACCTTTAACTGCTCCTGGCTCTGGATCACCAGGGCAGTCCAGCCCTTTTTAAAGAGTTGCTTTTTGTCAACCTGATGGGCCTTGCTCCTAAAGAGCATCTGTATTTCAAGGGGCTTCGGTTAGAAAGTAGTATATCCTCATTTCAAGAGCACTTGCCTCTGCACACATGGAGCAATCTTCAAGCAGAAGAGCACTGGAAATGGTATAAGTGCTGTCAGTTTAAGTAATGCAAAGATGTCAGAAATCATATAAGATGAAGGAGGGAAGTTAGAATAACAGCAGAGCAAAAGACGCAGGGTTAATCATTTATTGACAGCTGTCTGTATTAGACAAGACAACCGGATTGTGGGAAAAGATGAGCTGCAATTGTCTTGAGTTACATAAAAGGTTGCATTTGGTTTCAGTGTACAAAGAATTTTTTACTTGCAAATGGGGTTGTATGCAAAATAAACAAGGTGAGGAAGAATGGAAAGCGGACACTCCCAGGCTGGTTTATGCTTAGAAGTCTGATAGAAACAGCTAAAAAAACAACAACATATGCTTTTCAACAGGATTACTGATAGCACAGGTTGAGAAATCAGGTGCATTTATCTCATTCTCTCTTCTACAAACATGCAAAACTCAAATGTGACATCTTAATAAGACTATAACATCAAGATAAATGGGTCTTCCAGTTGTTGGGACCAATTAAAAAGTCAAAGACCTGATGTGACGCTCCGTTGTTAAAGTTTAATCTATGAAGCTTTGAGGCTCTGAACTAGCACCAAATTTGGACTTATTCTTCATAGTGTATCTTTATCCCCCTTTTGATGAGACAGGTGCAAGAGTGATGTGAATGTAAAATACATTCTTAAAACCATGCGCATATGCCAAAAGTACTTGACAGATGCCAAGGAATGGATTCCTGCTGCATGTGAACAACAGATTCTGGATGAGTGCTTCCATGAGGTGTGTGTGTTTTCAGATAGCCACTAAATGATTAACAGGAGTGGCGCTACCCTGTACAAAAAAATAAAAATAGGAATAAATGCCACAAAATGGGGAGAACAAAAACTTGGATGCCCAAGTGAAGTGAATTTGAGGAAATTTTACAAATTAAAATGGAAATTATGACACTTCCAGAGAGTGTATCATTGGCCACTCTACTATTTGGTGCTGCAAAATATAAAATATCAAGTTTCCCAATGTTAAGGGGGGGAAGATGTCTAGACGTAGTTAAATGTGTTAAAGACATCACAGACATCAGTCCCCTGAAAAAAATAATAATAATTCTTGGTTAATCCCTGTTGTTCTGGGATTTCCCAGTCCTGAAATATAACAGTCATCCAATTCATCATCTCAGCAGGTGAGTCTGTGACCAATTCCTGACCAATGCCTGGACAGCTTTCATGGACCACAGACAGCAGGTCAGGATATTGTGAACTGGCAGGTAATGGATTGCCAAACAATATGGCTAATGCGTCACAAAGTTACAGTTTTTTAGATTAAAAAATGATTAAATTGGCCAGATAGCAAATAAGAGCTGTATATCAGTAGCAAACCGCAAAAAGCATCTTTTTAAAATATAGATCCAAACTTCTGTAATGACTTCCAGGAAAACAGAGGGCAAAAAAATCATGGAACATTATATTCAGACGCACACATTCTCGTAATGCTGTGGTAGTGTGCGGAAACCCGTCGTAAATTTGTCTCTGTAGTTCATGCTCTTGGGGTTCCAGGGCTCAGAACATTTCATGCAGTTCTAGATTGTTAATTTTAACACAGGGAGGTAAAAGTCTAAGGGTAAAGTGTGGAATACTATCAAATCTTGTTCAATGAAGCATCAGAATGAATTTTTAAGGAGGCCATTCTGCTGCAAAGCCCTGGTTGTTTTACAGACAAGCTTGTACAAAATGGCTGCCAAAAGAAGAGTAAATGTACCAAAATCTGTTTAACCTATAGCAATAAAGATCGCTGCTCCAAATACAAAATATACAATGAGTTTGAAAGATATTTTCAGTTTAACTTTTCTTTTACCAGCGGTTACATCATGACACTGTATTTTCATCTGAGTGCCAATGTTGTGATACATTTGAATCCTTGTATTCTCAGCTCGTAAATTGCAAAATGTTGACTGGTTTACTGGTAAGGTTTCTGTGGTGACAAGTTCTTAGGTGACGGTTTGGTGCTCTTGGGGTATACTGTGTGTTTTATGAATGACCGTGGCTGTTGAGAGTTGATCCAGTGGCTTAGAAAAAGGTTCAGCACACACTAAGAGCACAGCTTGGGAACAGCTGTAGAAACATTTTCTCAGCCTGTTTTCTCGGCTGATGATTCAAAGAGTTATTAGCAGCTCCACGAAGAACCTTCAACAGGCACTGTGGAATGGATTCCTCTGACGGAGACTAAAAGAAATATTTGGAACATAATGAATATGACTCACAGTGAGGAGAACGTATCCAGTCTGCACCAGGAGTTCTGTCTTCAGATCTCCCCTCCAAAACCATTCCCCAGTCTCATCATAATGGATTTATGATCGATAATCTCATCAATCTGCTATATATCAATTGCAGTCATGTCCGTATTCTAAACGTCTGAGATACCGGGTCAGCTGAGAGACGCTGTCAGGCATATTCAGGACATACTGTTGAAAAAATGCAGATGTTAGAGGTGGGAGCGAATGAATGTTTAACTGTATGTACAACTCGCACGGACAAATGAGAAAAAAAAACACTCACTTGGGTATTTTGACTTTTAGCAGACAACTAACAGTTATTTGCTACAAGCTTATTAGTCAATACCACAGACGGTCTCCTCCGATACCGTATTTACACCGCAGGTTTTCATAAATCCAACTTTTTTTATTTAAAGAGAGACCTAGTTTGTTCAATAAGGCACTGTTTAATAATAATAAAAAAAAATATTTTTTTCCCTTGTACATACTGAGCCCTAAGCTAAAACAAAAACAAATTAAAATCACAAAAAAATCCTGATTTTTTTTTATTTCTCAGATTAATCTGAACTATTTAATGTGTTTAAAAAAAAAACACAGCATCCATATGCTTTTATTTCATGCATAATCTCGGTTTCAATTTAAAATATGGTATTAAACAAATATTATTTCAATTATTAATATTTATAAATTATTTTGAAACATTTATTAAATGTATTATGCTATCCTTATGTTGATTGTACATTAATTTGGCAAAACCGATGCACTTAACATGATCAAATGCAATTTACTACATAAAACTGTGTGATTAATTATATTTTTAATAAATTCTAATTAAATAATTTTTGCAAACAAAATATAAATAACACAAAATGGTATTATAGTATAAATTAGAGACAACCGTGCAATTATTGTAAATCAATTTAAGCGATTCTTATCCATAATTCTTTTTGCAAGCAACATATACTATATTTACATTTTTGTAATATTGTATATGCTTCACTAATGCACATCTAGAGAACAAGCCATTTATCACTCATGCGTTGTGCCCAGGAACAATGCTAAGAGATTGGGGTGCCAATAACTCTCTCAAGGTCTCTCTCCCCATCTGTTGTTTCATTAACAGCTCAAACATACTCAAAAGACTTTTGGGCAGGCTATGCATCCTCACACTTACACATGCACACTTTCCCTGCTTCGGGAAGCTTCGGGTCCAGCCGTGATTTCTTTTTGGCAGCATTCAACCCCTCAGCAGCAACGCTACACCAGATGTGTTAATGCTGATGCTCTCTCTCGTTCTCAGTGCTTCTTGTTTTTTCGTTCCTCTTTCTTCAGTGACTGAAAGAAAACCCTCTAGAACAGTTCAAACGACAGGGGGTCTGTGTGCAAATATGATAAGAACAAACAGAAATTGCCAAACAACAAACAAATACAGACCGAGACAGAAAGAGACATTTAGAAAGAGAAAACAAAAGCATGAAAAAGGATGTTGAATGAAAAGGCAGATTAAGGGACTTAGAGAGAAGAGGACGAATAGTGCACCGGATAAAAGGGCAAGCAGCAGCAGAAGTGATGGATGAATGAGTCGGGGTTGTGCGGATGAGTGGAAAGAGGTCTGGATGTGGGATGGCACAGGAGTGAGTGGCGGATTTCCGAGAAGGTTGTGGGGCTGGTCCTGGCAGCCGAATACAAGTCATTTGTTAACAGCGGAGCATTAACGACCTCCACGGTCTGCGCCAAAATACATGAACGAGCTTTAATCAAACCGTGCCTGCATGTGTTACAGCTGTAGGATCTCTCCAGAAAAGGAGGAGGAAGTGGGGAGCCGGACGCAGGTTTGGGCCCGGCCAGTTGTGGTTCCTGGGATGCAGAGGTGGGAAGCTGCGAAAACAATTTGGGCATCTGTGTGCGAAGCATATGTAGAGGAAATGGGAGAACATGCTGATTTTTTGAAGCGTGGGGAGAGATGGAGAGAGCATGAAGAACAAACACAGGCCTGGGATGGATTTTTTGGCTGGTATGGAGCTTGACATATTGGGCGGAATTGTAGAGTTTCAGATCAACAGTGTAATTCTAGAAATGAGTCGACAATGCTTTGTTTTTAGGTACGCTATTGAGTATTTCTCACCTGAGTTTTAGTTCAAAATGAATTATTAAGTGTTTCAAGAAATGGTTATTGCCTTAGAACCATGTTCTAAGACACAATGGTAAGCCTAAAATAAAATAAATAATAAATAAAATTATTTAAAAATGATTGAGTCATACATTAAAAAAAAAAAGTAAAAGTTTTCTTGCCTTGCCTTTTTAAAGGGTTAGTTCACCCAAAAATGAAATTTCTGTCATTTATTGCTCACCCTCATGTCGTTCCACACCCGTAAGAGCTTCATCTTCGGAACACAAATTAAGATATTTTTGATGAAATCTGAGGGTATCTGAACCACACATAGAAAGGTAATAAAAACATGTTTAAAATAGTCAACGTGATTACAGTCACAGTGTTTGAATCAAACAAAACCAAAGTAATTGGTAGTAATATTGACGTAGTAATATTAAGGTTGAATCACTGCAGTCACGTTGCCTATACCGTTTTACTACCTTTCTGGACCTCAAAAGGTGCAATGACGTAGCTGTGTGGTTAAGATACCCTCGGATTTCATCAAAAATATCTTTATTTGTGTTCTGAAGATGAACGAATGTCTTACAGGTGTGGAACAACATGAGAATGAGTACTTAATGACAGAAATTTCCTTTTTGAGTGAACTAACCCTTTAAGTCCCTACCATAAGCCTGAAATAATGAAAATAAATAAATAACTAAATACATAAAAAGTACATTTTATATTCGCTTTTATATTCCTTGGTAAACTATTTTCATACAATTTTTTTTTTTTTTACTAGAAAATTAATGCAGTTTTGAAAAATTAAGCTTAGTCCAGTAGTAGGATCAGGGAGACATGATGAGAAAACTAGACTGATGAAAAGACAAATCTTGTTGCTTCAGTAACTAGTAAAACTGAACTCAGTGACTGAACTGAGGTCCTGTTTACACCTGGTATTAAGATGCATGTCGGATCACAAGGTCAGTGGAGGATACTGAATACAGGCGTAAAAGGGGGTCTAAAACGTTTTGAGCTTGTCCACTTTTCAAAAAGGCATTCAACCAGATTGCTTTCATAGTGTCGACGCTTAGTGGTCGAATGCGTTCGAATAGCCACAAAAGACCGCCTGCTCTCCGCCTATTGAACTTATGTGTAAACATTTTGGGAACTGCGCCAGCCAGACGGGATTGAAACTTTGTCAGCTGAAGACCCAAGTTTGGTTTGGTCATGCCAAATGCAATGTTCTCTCACCATTTCTTTTTACAGAAATTAGAAACGAAACCTGCTGTTCTCTGTATGCTTTTCCGTCATCTCCGATCGCGTTCATGTGCGAATTGCGTAAAGCTTATTTTGTCCATTACATTGAAAGATCTGAAAAAGCCCATACCTTTACCCACCCATAGACTCTCCCCTCAAATAAATCAGGACAGAAGTGGTCGAAAGTGGACACAAGAAACTGATTAAAACATTGGTACGTGTCTGCTTCGTCCACTTGTGATCCGGTCGACCAAAACGCATCTTAATACCAGGTGTAAACAGGGCCTGAGTAATACCACTGCATTACATACTCTGTCACCTCTCTCGGTCAGTGCACTGATATAAAAATAGGTCTGCAATGGTTTTAATCTTTGATTAATGAGACCTGCCTGCAGGCTACATCTGTGTCTGTTAGCCTGTTTGCTGAATCATACCGGTTCCTGTTTATAGTGACTTGTCTAAATAAACCAGGCAGTGCAGCTAATGAAATCACTGCTCTTCTGCTCCAGTGGGAGCGAGCCTTTGCGGCATCCAGCACAGCTGTTCCCAACACACTACAGTTATCTCTGCGCTACACCTGTTAGTTTAACCTGGATAGAAGTTTCTGGGGCAGAGAGGTTTAGTTATTTTGTAAGAGGCCCAAAATGGTCTCACAAAGTAAGCAAGATGATTCTGGTTGAGTGAAAATTTGGAAATGTTCAGCGTGAGAACATTATTAGCGAGGTAAACGTTACTATAAATTCTACGAAAGTACATTTGAAAAAAAAAAAGATCGTTCTGATATTATGTTTACTTAAAGACTATCTAGAAAACCAAAAGAACTCTTCAGTCGGCTCTGAAAGGTGTCATGGCTCCACAACACCCACTGCGGAGGCAAATTAGACTTTAATACGAAAAAATAAATAAAAACAAAAGCAGAAATGTGTGCGGAGCTGCCTGCCTCCAGCTATTCAAGAACACTCTGGTTCTCAACACAGGATGCTGGACCAATCCGGCTTCTTGCAATAATTAGGATGATCAGGGCCACATCAAGGCACACATCCAAATCCAGATCCAGTTCAAATACTAGCCCCAACCAGTTTTTCTTTTACTAAACAATACACTTTCTTTGACCACAAGGGAAATAAGGTCAATGACTGGTCCAGCCAGTTACCTTCACGAGCTCCTTAAGGGAGTATGTCAAGTTTAGTGTTGAGAGGAACACGTTGTCCTCTCCTGACAAGCTGTTGTGAATGACTGCAACAACTTTCTTGTTCTCGCTATCTCTTCCCCTCTCCCTATCCGTCTCTTTGTCTCTCATCCCCCAACTCCTGTTCCTTTTCTCCCAGCGAAGGGAATCTGCTCCATGTCTTTGGCACATGAAGAAAGGGAAGCCCCTCGGTTTAATTGGCAAGCTCCCTGTGAAGCAGATCTTTTTCACTACAAGCTTTCACAACAAGCTGTTAGACAGATTTCATCCATTATAGAGCCCGCAAAACAGCAAGGCCAGGCGAGGAGCAGGGCATGAGGGGATGTAGCTCACAAAAACACTGACCGTAATTTTGTCGCCAAGAGGCTTTCCCTTCAAAGTTCAGGAACGGCTGTTCTTCAGTATGAAGTTATGGTTGAAATTTACAGTATAGACCCCAAGGCCCAAGACAGTTGGTGTGACGGTGTTTTCTGATGGAAAAATGAGAAAATAAGGGAAAATGGAAACAGTCAGGGGTTCAAGGTGCTGGCAAAGTGCTGGCTAGCCTCTACTTCACATTATACGGTTTCCTTTGTGGTGGCGGGACTGTCACTCTTAGTGATTGAAAGGTCTAGTACGGTGCTCCCAATGCAAACAGTAATAGCAGTCCATGTTCCCGTGGGCTTTAAAATAAATAATGATTTCATTCTCTTCTTTAAATATGATGATAAAATACCGAGCAGGATAATAATCTCTAGCCTTCGTTTACCCTTGATATAGTGTTCCCGGTCTGCAGTGGTCAGTATCCATCAAAAGTGGTCCAAGGAAGGAACAGTGGTGAACCGGTCATGGGTGGCCGAGGCTCATTGATGCACGTGGGGAGCGAAGGCTGGCCCGTGTGGTCCGATCCAACAGACGAGCTTCTGTAGCTCAAATTGCTCAAGAAGTTAATGCTGGTTCTGACAGAAAGGTGTCAGAATACACAGTGCATCACAGTTTGTTGCATATGGGGCTGCATAGCTGCAGACCAGTCAGGGTGCCCATGCTGACCCCTATCCACCACTGACAGTGCCAACAGTGGGCACGTGAGCATCAGAACTGGACCACAGAGCAATGGAAGAAGGTGGCCTGGTTTGATGAATCACTTTTTTTTTTATATCACATGGATGGTCAGATATGTGTGCGTCGCTTACCTGGGGATCACATGGCACCAGGATGCACTATGGGAAGAAGGCAAGACGGTGGAGGCAGTGTGATGCTTTGGGTAATGTTCTGCTGGGAAACCTTGGGTTCTGCCAGCCACATACCACCTACCTAAGCATTGTTGCAGACCATGCACACACACACACACACACACACACATATACATATATATATATATATATATATATATATATATATATATATATATATATATATATAACATTTATAACATAACATTTATTCATTTGGCAGACGCTTTTATCCAAAGCGACTTACAAGGAGAGCAATTAGGGGTTTCATGCCTTGCTCAAGGGCACTTTAATCATGGTATCGAAGGTGGAGAGAGTGCTGTTCATTCACAATCCCCGCCTTCAATTCCTGCCGGGATGGGAATCGAACCAGCAACCTTCAGGTTACAAGCCCGACTGCCTCACCATTAGGCCACGACTACCCTATATATATATAACATCCCTTTTAAACACTCCGTTTTCCTAACGAAAACTGGACTTGCAGAAATGTTTTTAACAGACAGCTGGAGACTTTTAGGTTCATTAGCTGAACCAAGAGCCAATGTTCTAGTGTCAATAACACTGAAAGCTCTATTGATTAGTAAAGCAGGGAGCAGGTTTCACAGATACAGTGATTATAGTTTTAGCAGGCTTTTCTAAAAACTGTCCAGCAAATCTGATGAGCTGTAAGTGCTCTTCACTGAGCAGTAAGTGGTTGCTGCCATTACCTGTAAAAAAAAAAAAAAAAAGTGTTCCTGCTGGGAGCTGAAAGTGGAAACAGTCTCTGTTTTGGAAACTTCACAGTAGAATCCATTGTTCCATTAAAAAAAAAAAACAAGAAAAAAACAGTACATTCTAAAAGTGACTCCATTGAGATATATAACCTGCAAACACCTGTACAAAAAAATGTCCTTTACACAGGACAGTCACCATAATGACCCAGATTTTTTAACATTTGGATGTTGATCTTTGAAATCCGTTTTGTTTTATTGAAGTATCAAGTGTCTTAGATGTTTAGATGTTAGATGTATGAGAAACAAAATTTGAAACACTTTAGACATTAGTCTATTGTAAAAGTACAAAACTATATAATTAATGTGGCAAACAAAGCTCAAACATTTTAGCCTGGGAATGGGAAGAATTTAATGAAAAAAAGTTCATATTTAAATAAAGAGTTTTGACTGCAGACTTTGGTATCTTAGCAAATCAGAGAACTGTTTGTGACATTGTTGAGGTCGTAAGTGAAGTTACTGAAACATTTCTTATGGAGACAAATCTGAGAAACAGTTATTCATTTAAAAGGATAGCCTTCACCCAAAATTTCAAATACTTTCAAGAACGTTGGGATCCAAACCATATTGGATTTCGTGACTTTTGTGTTTCACAAAAAGTCAAGACATGAGGGTGACGTATAATAACGAAATGTTCAGTTTTAGGTGAACTATCCCTTTAAACTCATTACTGCCTAGGAGAAACAATTGAAATATTGTCTCATTTTTGTGGACTCACAGAATAACTGGAATAAATTCACGTATTTCGTTTTTTTTTTTTTTTCTTTTGTTGTTGATGCTTGACTGAATAAAGTGTTTTGCAGTCTGCTAAATTGAAATTGCAGTTGTTCGTCTAGCCACTCTGTCTTTAGCCAAATGCTGTGGTTTGTTTATGAGACAGGGGGGAGGAATGGAGGGATACAGGAAGAGATGGAGATTTGGAATAGTTTGGATGATGAGACTGTCCATCTCAGACTCCGAGCAGAGCTTGAAAGCGGACCATTCCCATGCACAGCAGGATCCATGTTGTGCGGTTACGACAGGAAAAGTGTACAGTCTAAAAGTGCATATCTGGGAAAGCCAGACTTTAAAATTTTGGCTTATACTTCAGTTCATACTGCATCTTATTCTGTCCAAGATATTCGGCAAATTAGGGATGAACGGGCCATCCAGTTTGCCTTTTTTACATTAATATGTATAATATACTGATTAAATATACTGGTATGCTCAAGGATATCTTGTTTACTTGCTGCTGTCTCAAATATAACTCAGAATATTTCAAAGATTTAATGTCACGAACCTTGTAAAACTAGCAACTAGTTCCTCCTCAGCAGCGTTCATCGTAGCAGCCTAACCACAACTTTACTTTCTGGGGGAAAACAACAACATTTATCCAGCCTAACTGCAGATATCTGGAAAGAAGCCAGTCAATAAAGTTTGAGCTAATGACATACATGAGATCATGAGATGAGTGAACGGAAAGCGACCAACACATTCTCACAGAGTTCACTGTTCAAGACTTATAAATGCCAAATACTAAAATGACTGTTCATTAAAAATGGGTGACTATGTATCCTACCTTATTTTCAATATAACTACATTCATGTAATACTGTGAAATATATTTACAGTTTTGAAATAACTTTTTCCCCAATTTTAATACATTTATTCCTGAGATGGCAAAGCCCAATTTTCTGCACCATAACTCCAGTCTTCAGGGTCACATGATCCTTCATTCTTTTAAGCTTATTTGCTGCTCAAGAAACATTTCCTATTATTATCGATATTGAAAACCACTGCTTCATTTTTGTGGAAAAACCGATTTAAGATTCTATGATGAAGAGAAAGTTCAAAAGAACAGCCGTAAGGTCTATTTTATATAGAAATCTTTTGTAACACTATAAATGTATATAGATAAATGTGATATAAATTTAATGTATTCTTTCTGAATTAAGATATTCAATTTCTTACTGACCCTAAACGGTTTGAACAGTAGTGTAGGCTATATAAAAAATCATAGTCATTCATACACCATCACAGGAAGTGCTACAATGAATGATTTCAAATAGTCAGTTAAAGCTGAGACTAAGAGACTGAGATGTCTTTGGCATCTAACTAACAGGTATCTACAACATAAAACTATTTTTATTAGTATTTTGACATTTAGTGGGCTTTGACATTTAAACTGCTATCACAAGAACAAGACCCTCAAGTCATTCACAAATATGCATCTGAGAAACATTCATAAAATCCTCAAAGTCTTTTACTTAAAGCTCTCCGTAAAGCTCGAGAGAAGCTCCCGATTGGGTCTCATTCACTGCCTGAGTCTTGTCATTTTTATTACACTGCTCTCTTTATATTTTCTTTTTTCTGTGCGAGAACACCTGAATAACATTAATGCACAGTTCTCTCTCTCTCTCTGTGTGTGAATAGAGAGCGTTACATAATGCTTCTGTGCTTCTGCTGACAGTAACTGGAGCTGTCATGTTGATGTTTTCATGATGGTTAGAGGCTGTATTACCTGAATGTGTGATCATGCAGAGCAAATGCACAGTTTTGGCATTACAGCAGCATTTTCTTGTTCTGCATCTGTTCTGTTTGTTTAATTAACTATTTGCTGTGATGTTCAACTTTTACAGATGCACAAAACCCTCAATGACATGATATATTTGGTATGTGGCTATAAGAGTCATTAAAAAAAATCATAAAAAAATACAGAAAGGAAAACCTGTAAGTTAAGATGGAATAAAAAATCTAAATGAAAAAGCAGGGAAAGAGCAAAAAAACAAAAAACTAGTTGCCTTAGACATCCCCAAAAAAAGAGAGTCTAAAAACCTTACTTCTCTGTAAATGAAATACAAACGCGCAAACGTGGTGATTGAAATTTATTATTTAGGGAACACTGGCCAAGAAAGAGGACATTTTGTCACATCAGACTATGCTGTTTTACTTTCAAATGAGTGTAAATGTTTGTGTATAAGAGATTTTCTTTTGGTTTACAAACCACTAAGCAGACCAGTAGTTTTAATTAAGACAAACTGGAGACTTTGTTTATGTGACAGAAAGCAATACATTGTGAGCCAATTAAGCACCACAACATTACAGAATCAAAACTGTCTGTGACTAATTACCGGCTATCCCAAAGCACTTTCATTGCAAGAACACATGCACAAAAACGCATGGATATGATGTCACATTCTGGCTTCTGTTTAATAAATCATTCACAAATAGCCAATGATAATACATGCAAAATGTAGTGTTGTGATGCCTAAAGTGCTTTAGTCACAGTAGTATTTCCAATGTTAAATTATAATTATTGTAATTATCCATGAATTTTCCAATTTACTGTTTTACAAGAAAAGCAGAAGAAAAAAATAGTAAAGGACGTTATTATTATTTTTATTCAAATGTCCAATTACAGTTATTTACTTGCAGTCCTTAAAAGAAAAATAAGTTAATGGTTGAATAATTCACTTGATTCATTTCTGACTTCTGAGAGATGAATGTGCCAGCTAAAGTAATAGTAAAGCAATAAAGGCTATTTAATTGTTTCAGTTTGTTATTTGTCTAATAAATGACAATAACATTTTTCAAGTTTTTGACAGATTCCTCTTGATTCTGACAGGTGGTCTAATAATTTTTTTAAGCACTATATATAGAAATTCAGTATTTACCTGTTGTGATGGATGATTAAGGGAATTTTATCTTGGTCTTATTCATATTTATCCACCTTATAATATTATGAAAAGGACAACATATACTACACATTTGTGGTATGTTCTCCTGATTTAATTTACAAAATATCCCATTAATATTTCAATGGAATGCACAAGGAATCTCTCATTTTTCTCCTCATATCCTCACTTCTCTTTTCAGTTTTGTTTTCACAGGTAAATACAATTTATTTTCTGTCAAAATGAAATCACTTTGAAATAGTACCACAGAATACTGAAGTTAATGAACATTTATGATTAAGGCAACGTATGTTACATAATACAAATATATATATATATATATATATATATATATATATACACACACACACATATATATTACATATACAGGTATATATATATATATATATATTATATATATATATATATATATATATTACTACAGTGATATTTAACCAGTCCGTTATTGCTTTTGTGGTTATTCGTGGTCTGTTTTTACTTTTTACTTTTAAATGTTGTTTTAATGTTTGATGGTTGAAGGGTGAGTAAAATAACATGCTCTCATTGTACCATTTTTTTTTTTTTTTTTCAAAAAAAAAACAAAACATAGCCTTCATAAAGCAAGTATTTCACTGATTGTTTACAGCTTAACATAAGTTACACTCATAATTCGGGCAAAGCATCATGGGGTGTAGGAATAAGGTGGATATTTCCGCGAAACAGGAAGTCAAGGCTCGATAATTTCGTGTTCCTATTCACACCCTGATGTGCTAAAAATTGTAAATACGAAGAGGATTATACTTCAGGTATATTTTACTCATAAGAATTTCTAGGGGTACCAATAATTTTGTCCTCCCATAATTCAATAATTCTGACCACAACTGTATATCCCAAACCAGTAATATGGTAGTTTATGAAAAAGAAGTGTAAAGTCCAGTAATTTAGCTTCTTTTTTATGCAAATAGGACGTTTAGAAAGGGAACTTCCCAGCACATACAATCCAAACAATGTCATAACGACAAGTATGTATAAACGGTCCCTTTCCAATCAATACAAACTACAAAGCACAGATCAGTTCACTGCGAGATTAAAAGATAATCATCATCTCTCTCGATGCCAAGAATTACTTGAATTACAGAACTGCAGTTGATGAATGGACACATTTAGCTTCGGCATTGTTTCGACATATTTTCCTGTTCATTCCGCTGCACGGTCATTTGCATAGAGCAGGGGGTCTCCACATAGCTGTGGTCTTGCTGAAAAATACAGGGTGGTGCAGTTCTAAAGCCTCTGGGTTAAAGGTGGCCAAAGGCCAAGTTCAGGGTGGACCTCACGCTGGCACAATGCCTGCAGTATAGCAGAGCCAGAGCATGTGGAAGTGCTTTAGGCCTGGGGAAGGAGCAGCCAGCCTCGCACAGAATCCCTCACCGCAAAGACAGAGAAGCTGAAAGCAAATTACTCTTCATTAGAGCCACACAGCCAGTTGCCAGGGACCCGAGCGTGGAAAAACAACAGGCCTCACAATTTATGATGAACGCATCATAAAGGAAGGAGGTTGACATGCAACATGCCACCTGCTGAACGCACTTCAATTTTGCTTCGGATGAGAGAACGGTGGCTCTCATCGCCGAAGATGAAGTACTTTTGCATCTGTGTGCGAATTGCACATTCTTCTACTTTATGGTTCTGTCTGTTACATCAAGAAACGCCAGTCGTAATTCTGCCGATACAAATTCATGCATTTCCAGCTCCCTGTGGAGTTTTTTTTTTTTTTTTTTTAGCATTCTCTGTTCCTACGCGTTGGTATAAGAGCAAGCGAATTTTAATGTGCATATTGAAAGTATTACTCCTTAAATAGAACATCTTGTCCTTCAAGATCAAGTGACAAGACCGGGCCAAAACTGCATAAAAATCCGCTAAGTCCAATTGAAAAGATTTGCCGAAGCTTTCGCAGATGTTCTGAGGAATATTTTTTTTTTTTTAGGGCTGCAACTCTGTGGTAAATTGAATTGCTATAGATATGGTTTCGTAGAGGCCATTACCCTCTGAAATGTTCCAGTCTCGTCCGCGCCAGAGAGCAGAGACCCATTACGCACGCAGGCAGCACCCCTGGCCCTGATGACAGGCCTCAGCCACCCAGGGATATCATCAGCTCTAGTCCAGCGTCTCCGCTGTCGTAATATCATCGTCTCGAAGGTGTCATGATAACCATCATTTTCTCCAGCGCAAAAGCCTCCACCCGGCCTCTAATGAAAACAGCCGTCTCTGAAATCTGTTTTCGCTCTGGTCTGCGTTGTCGTCGAAACATTTTCATTATATTACACCCCACAGAGTCATAATGACTCCCACATAGACAAAACAGGACACAGAGCTATGATGTTGTCTGGAATTGGATGTTATGGTGCTCAAGAAACCTGGTCCAAGGTGAGGCTGATGGGGCAACTGGCTACCAGCAAAAGCGAGCAGGACTCCTGAGGGATTGCTGAAATCTTTTCATGTGTTTCAATCAGTTACTGCAATAAGAAAAATCCCTCAACTGACCGAGTCGCTTTAATACGTTAAAGATGTCTCCATTTATGATGTAGTAAAACAGTGAATATATGAGATTGTAGTCTGAGCCAAGGCTGATGTGTCTGGAAGTCCTCCAGGTACCCAACTGGACAAGTGCAGAGCCAAAACACAAAGACTTCCATTCCAACAACATGGAAATAGAGAAGGTGAAAGACAAAGAGAATAAGAAGCCATCAAACTGCTTTCAAATGCATAGAAAATACAAACCATAATTAATTACTTCATTAGGGTGACCAGATTTGTCATGATGGAATACGAGACAGGACAGGTCAGATAGTTCTTTTCTTTATGTTATATAAAAAAAGAACAGTATTTTACATTATTTAACATCTTTTGATGTTTGATTAACATTAATGACAGAGTCAAGTATTTTAGGCTGCTGTCACTTTAAGATCGAACTCTTGGATCTAATATACTGACATATTCAGTTTTCACCGAGCGGTTTACGACGTTCAGTTTATTTACATGAGATACTCCACATGATGGTCATTTTGACAAGTGTGTCTGTATTTGACCATTCAAGCAAACTGAATTCGAGATTGCACGATCTGAGAGAGCAATTCTGGTGCGTGTTATTCAGTTCATTTTTCACAACTTACTGTGAATAATAACTTGATAAACTCTTATGAAAATCCTTGTTTAATGTACAGTAGACACAAGCTTCTTTGACATCTTCGCATCTCCTCTGCACTCTCTAATATCCCGCCTTCAAACTGGAAGATAATCGATAACGAATTGTGATTGGATGGCGATTTTGTTCTTTAAAATATACTGTGACGAGATTGGCTACCTTTGATTAGGTTATTCTTGCATGAAAGAAGACTACTATAGCTTTCTTGACCAACTATCAAAGTTAATTTAGGAAAGAAGTAGTAGAGGACAAAACATGATTTTCTCATAAGTTGGGGCACTAAAAATAGAGCTGAAATACGACTGTCCCGGGAAACACAGAAAGCCTGGTCACCCTATGAAGCTTAATTTTTTTTACTTAATCTGAACCTCTGTTTCAGTAATTGAATATTTGGTTGCACTTTATTTTACAGTACGTGCACTTACAATTTACTTACAGTGTACTGAATAACTGAGTAATGTACTGAAATACTGAATAATAAGGTAACTACATGGGGTACTACATTCAGGTTCCTAGTTATTACCCAGCTATTGTAATTACTACAATAAGTATATAGTATGTACATGCGAAACAGGACTGTAAAATAAAGTGCTACTGAATATTTCAAGAGCAATCAACTCAAATTATGCATTTAAAAGTACATTAAGAAAATATATAATTTTTAAAATTCATAAATATTTATAAAATATGTGTTCCATTTTGTTGAGGTGTGTATGTGTGCATGGTGTGTGGTGTTAAGAATTGAGCTATAATGTCAGTAATAACTGCTTTTTAAGTGCTTTTTAAGTGCCAACGATGCAGTGTTGTCAGATATTGCCAAAGACCAAAGATGATTAAATTAATTGGATCTGGTAACACGACGGCATTTTCACACCACGGACGGACACTAAGCAATCCAGCAAACTGTCTCGATTAAATTCGAGTTATCAATTTTAAAAAATCCTCAATTGCAATTAACCTGTGTTGATTAACCGGCAAAATACCGGAAGTGGCGCATTCCATGGACCGCATTATTAGACCGTTTTCTAAGGCTGCACCATTTTAATATAGCCTAGCGCTATTGTGAAATCACAAACGCTACGATTCTGTTAAATTAATATATGCACTGAGGGTGTTAAAGTGAAGTGTGACGCATTCAGATTACGCGTCTCTTCCAGAGCGGTTCCCTTAACATGCTGCTCCACATGAACTCAGTCTCTGCATGTGCTGTTTGTTTGGGTTTCTAATAAAGTGCATTTGGGAACACATATAAAGTCTGACTCGCTTTGCGTTTTATAGCTAAGTGCTGCAATGTTATCATTTACATGCCGAGTGCGTCTCGGCAGCTTGGTTAACAAACTCCATCTCGACGTATGCTGTGAGTTTGGGTTGCTTCTAACATGCTTCTGGTAACATAAAGTGCATAATTTCACCAGAATTGTAACGTAAATCATTTATAAACCTACTCCAACATAGGAGAATACGTAAATATTTCTGTACATACGCGAATTGTTCGTTGTGATTTCAAAATAAAAGTCTGCTGTTTTGAAGTCCACATTCTATTGTTCAAAAAATTGCAATTGCTGTAGCATTTCTACCATAAAAATATTAAAGATTAAGTGGACATATGAATTAAATGTTGTTTGGCTAATATTAAACAAGAACTTTTACTGTAAAGTGTAACAACAACAATCTCCAGGCTGTTGGCGCCCTCTGCAGGCATTTATTATAATACAATGTGCATAAGTTGATTGATTATATTAAAGTACATTATGATTACTTGCTTTTGATACTTTATTTGAATTAATTATTATTGACTTACTGTTATTTTATATGTATTTTAGGTCATTTTAAAGGCTATAATTGCTCTGATTACCTGATTAATCGTCAAAATCAACTGATTACTCGATTAACAAAATAATCGTTAGTAACAGCTCTTGAATTATACATGCAGGCACTCATAGGAAGAGTTTTAAATGGATAATTAGTCATTCAGAGAACTTCAAATTTTATTTTTGAATATGAAAGATGTACCTCATAGCTGACTATGACCATGTGTGTGTTAGAATGCAAAAATTTGGGGTCCGTAAGTTTTTTTTTTTGTTTTTTTTTTTAATATTGTATTTTTTGTCATTTACACAAAATATATTAAATTTTGGCATTGGTATTTCTTTTGCAATATCAATGTGGTTCAAACCTAATCCCCATGCAGTGATAAATCACAGAACTTCTGTAGAGATGTTGTCACATTCTCCTCCCGGTGCAAACTAAGTTTTGGATTTTCCAGGGCCAAAAGTGAAAACAAAGGCACAACATGTCTGGCTGTCACAGCCGGTAGCAGGACCTTCATACTATTGGATTCAAAGCAAATGTGAAACAAAGTTGCCGCCACCTAGCAACTGAAATCTCCCATTCTGAGTTAGTCAGTCGGGCCAAGATTCCCATGCTGGGTGTGATTGTCTGTCTGCGTGTCTGCTTGGTTTTCTCCCAGATCTATAATAGAATGACTGATCACTGAGAAGATTTGGGACAGGAAATGGGCTTTTGTCCCAACCACAGTCTCCTGAGTTTGATATACTTATTTTAGTTATTTTTTGTTGTGACTGTAAACAAGACCAAAATGAAGATAGGCTTCTGTATTAGACCTGTCCATTCCCCTTTTATAATACATCATCTGTGGTCACAAACTGGATGATTTTACCTCAATCTACAAGGTTTTCTGGTAGCAGCTTTGGGGTGACAGGGCTCTGCCGCTGTTTTGTGGCAGCTGAAGTGACGGCGTACTTGTTCACAATGTGCCTCTCCCTGCAATTATGTCCGCTCATCACCCCACCCTCTCGCCTTTGGCTTCCACATCATTTCCAAATCAAATCTGCAACATGAAGCCAGAGACAGAGTGAAAGCTTGCTCTGTGGTTGACAGTAAACAGCTCCACTGGCTATATTCAGCTTGAGTCGCGAGGTGTTACTACAGTCCTTTTGAGATGTAGAGGTTGTCATTGTGAATTTGACAGAGAAGTACGTTAAAATTGCTTTACACTGCTTTCAAGGTCTTCAGTCTGTTAGGGATGGTGAGTCATTCACTTCTTCTGATTTGCAAATCAAATATATTATAAAGAGACCTGAGAGATTGAGCTCTCTGACACCTCCTAACACAAACCGACACCAAGGTACGAATAGCCTCACTTGCGCTTTAACCTGTGACAACAGTGTTGGCAACTTCAACTTGTATAAAAGCACGAAATCTTGAGAGTGAAGTTATTTCTATAGACATGACATCTCTGTGCGTTACACAATTCAAATACAGCACATATGTCAAGACAAGTACAGTTTTACTGCGGTCAAAAATAAAAATTATTAAATATCTGTTGTGATTAAAAAGCATCACGTTTTCCACTACAGAAAGCACACGTTTTAAAATTGCGCGGGGGAAGCAACCGTCAACATCCCTCAGCTCGTTATTAAAACTCTGAATATTCATGACACTTTCGACAATAAAATATATTCATTTCCCAACAGTGAAACACCCCCACTACCAATATTTAATATGATTTTCACTCTTTCGTGAACGATGCTTTAAACGTCGCACGTACCTGACACACTCAAGTGGAGACGCAGGCCACGCAGTCAATGTATGTTGTATGATGTATGCAAAACTAAAGCATCTAAAATGCATATGTTAGCATATTTATTAAAAGGGGGATGTAAAAAAAAAATAATTATTAAACAATACACATTACATTTAACAGTAAAACAGCAAAAAGAGCAATAAAAGGTTTGCTGGAATATGTGCAAACTTCCCAATATTACTTCCCTGCTCTTTGACTCGGAGTCTGAGCTGTGTGTGAGGCACAGATGTCCCACTCCTGAGTGCACTAGTTGGGCTGCACACCGGGACAGCAGATGCTACACTGGACTACTCATGCACACATTCCTGATCCTACATGATTGTCTGTAATTACCAGCTGTAAGCTGATAGCAGGGGGAATAAGGAGTCTATTGAGCTGTCAGTGCAAGCAGGTCGTTGACAAGGACAGGTACAGGCTGAGCGGCAGAGCTGGGAAGAGAGAGGGCTACAACCATACACTCACTCTCTATTGGTCAGGCAATGGATGTCAGTCTTATAGTCTCATACTGAACATGACTAGAACAAAGCCTGACCAGCTATTACACTCATGATGGTTAACAAACTACAGAGTGTACGCAGGCAGACAGACAGAAAGACAGAGAGACAGACAGGTCTGAAGGAGAGATAGAACAGGATTCTTAGAGCAGGAAGTCATAGAGCTTGTTGGGGAGGCACCTAATTGTCTACTGCGGCATGTAATTACAAGCTTACTCAACATAAATCTTTCATTATTAAGCACTATTTCTGTCCTGGAACACTGACGCTGCGCATCCCTCAGTCCCTCAGTGAGTGAGAGAAACCTCTGCTTTTTGCTTAATTCAGAGAGAGAGAGAGAGAGAGAACTGAATAAACAGTGCAGTTTAAAAACTGTAAATCTAATACTGTTTGCATGTCAGTGAGCAAAGAAAAGAACTGGATTGCATTAAATCTGTGTCAAAAAAGCAACAAAAAAGCGAGAAGCGTGATTGCAATTACAGCATTGTTGTGAAGAGTCATCGTGCAAGTGTTCACTTGGCTGATTTCACGAACACCTGCCCTCAGGGTCATGAAGATGGACAGAAGCACAGTTATACGCTTGTTCAGCTTCTGAGTTCAGTGTCCTGATTTTGTAGGATAAGTTTTTTTTTTAAAAAAGGCTTTATGCTTAACACTAATTACCAGTTCCTTTACAATCAAAATTGACCTTGATAGACATTCCTGGACTTAATGTAATATTATTGACATATCAGTGCACATTATTCCAAAGGAAAGATATTTTTCTTCATAATCTTTCATCAAAATGTAATAATTTGCCTCACCTCTGACATTACTTTTCGCCTGACCTCACCAAGCCCTCTTATTTTTCAACCCTTCCTCTCCAAGCACCTGCCACATAGAGGCTGCTTTTCATCATCCAATCAATTCCCAGTGGGCAAAATCAAGTCCCACCATGCCATTTTTCACTTGGAATTACACCACATAATGAAATAAAATATTATTTTTCATGCAGACTATAGACATCAGATGTTGAAAAACTAGAATGTCGATGCATTTGCATTACTTTAGGTATTAATAAAAAACTGTATGTATTGTGTTGTGACACATAAATCACTTTTGAATATGAAATATGCACAATGCAAACACTATTAGGATTTATGAAAAGTGAACTTTGTAATCCAGCCACATTTTTTTATGTTGATTTATTGATTTTACGTTAAATTCAATCCTTGCTCTAGTCATGCAATCTCCAAGAACTAATAGGTAGACTCTTGTTGTCTCATATATCCGATTTATGTTTGTGGATACTGCCCCCTATGCTCCAAAAGTGTAATAGCATTCTCTTTTTTCCACTGAAAAGAAAATGTTTTGCTGGCAGTTGATTTTCCCGTACATTTTTGTGAATAATACACAAGTTTGTGTGTGTGTGTGTGTGTGTGTGTGTGTGTGTGTGTGTGTGTGTGTGTGGAATCCTTTTTTATTCTAAAAGCGGGAAAAGATTTTGCTAATGAACAGACGGTTGTATCCATGAGCTCTGTGAAAGCCATAGCAAACCATTCAAAGAACAGAATAAGTGATGCATTAAGCGTTTCTCTCTTAAATCCTGTTTTCACTGGCTGATGTTTTCTGCACTTCATTACTCAGTTCATGTGCTGAATCAACAGTAACAGTCAATCCATTCTTAACGCCGCAGAATTAGCGTCTGGGCCAAACGCCAGCCAGGAGGGTTTGAGCTAAAGTCCTAAAAAACTGTTTCTCTAATCTCATCTGTCTTCTCATTGTCACCTGATTGATCACATATGTAGTTTTAAAGAAACAGTTCACCCTAAAATATGACTTTCTCTCATTACACTCATCCTGTTGTTGTGTTTATTAATTTGACTAAAAAAAAGTAGAAACGAAGAATCATTACTTTATCCTTTCCATCGAACAGTGACCATGAAAGTATAATCAAAGTAGTCCAAATGAATTCTTTTGGTCCTGACCAAAAAAGAAAACGATTTAGTCCTGGTTCGCTTTACTGTCATTTTTTTAGACAGAACCTGAAGAAGCAAAGCAACATTGTGTGATATGATATTTTCAGCAGCTGAGAACTCATGAAGAGCTTATTAAATGTGTAAAGGAGTCAAAACAGAGCCAGAAATTCCTCCATTGCACACAAACAAAGATCTACAGCAAGGAGACAGTATTTCTGACGCCTGCACCGCACTGTAATGGGCAACGTAGGTCTTATGAAGATAAATACCATGTATGTTTGCGCATTCTGTTCTTTTTTAGGGTTGTATCTTGTGACGTCATGTCCTGTTTTTGGTTAATTTAGATCAGGGGTGTCCAATCCTGTGGAGGGCCACTGTCCTGCAACGTTTAGCTCCAACCCCAATTATACAGACCCAAACTAGTTGGTCAAGGTTTTACTAGGCATACTAGAAACTTCCTGGCAGGTGTGTTGAGGCAAGTTGGAGCTAAACTCTGCAGGACAGTTTGGACATACCTGAATTAGATGTCTTTAGTCCATGCAGGACGCATTCATATTTCAATCGAATCGCACAAGTGTTCATTTAAAAGCAGACCGAGAACCATCTTTTTGTCTTCTGAAGCCATACGATTGCTCTGTGTGAGAAAAAAAAGACTAAAATCCTCATTCTCTTACAATGTTCATCTCCACTGTCCAGATTCAAAAGTGTGCTAACAAAACACAACACGTCATTTGAATGTGTGTCATGGAAAAATAACAGAATATGGGATTGGAACCACGTGATGGCGAGTAAATAATGCCAGAATAATCCATTTTGGGTGAATTAGTCATTCAATACCCTTTTCTTAACTATAACACTTTGTGCTTTACCTCTGTGGCCGTCTCTAGTTTGATATGCAAGAAAACATTAATTAAAGGCGCCAGAGCTGCTCAATTGACCCATCGCCAGCAGTTTGATTGACAGGCGACTAATCTGACCAATCATAACCCGGCCCGAATTCGCCATTTTGTCCGACAAAGCAGTCAAGGGAGTTGGTAGATTAACATTGGTGAACTTGAACTTGAAAAATTGTGCATACTCACGTCTTTCCGCGCTTGAAACAACATTCCTTCTGATGTTCATTCATGTTTATTTGATGCTAAATGAACTAGTATGAAGAGATGATCGGTTCACGAGCCGGTTCGGTTCATGCAGTGACATGACGAATACAGTCAGTCACAGACGATCCATACTCCAATCCAGAAGGGGGCGCGTGCGCTAATGCAATACTGTTTGCTACCAGTAAAAAGCGCTTAAGAAGAGATGATCGACAACTTTCTTTGTTTACAACATCTCTCAACTAGTGATTCAACTGCTGAAAGATATTAATAAAAAGCATCGCACGTAACATTACATTTAGCTCTTTTTAGTGTCGTTGACAGCATGTCAGTTCACTAGAGAAATTAACTCTAGAAGGGAGCATTTTGCTACAAATATACATTTACATGTATTTACCTGTTAGCATTGTCTTGATTATTTAATATATGTTTTAATAAATGAAAACAAGTAATGACAGCTGCTGTGTAAATGTCTATATTTCAAACATGAATTGCAGTAAAAAATTAATTTTATAATGATAATGCAAAATCTGCCTTATATGCAATTTACATGTTTTTTGTTATTATTATTTGAGCGTTGATTATTATATTTGAAAATAAATGGAAACTGAATTTAATATTTTGGGCTTTGTTGTTAACTATTACCTTTAAAATAGTAGTGTGTAAGTAAGGGCTCCCTAGTTAGCTAAAATAGATTTTATTGTCCTTAAGAAAATTTTAATTTTAACTGAATTTATTCAAAAACATTAGTTTAAAAAAACAGAGGTAGGTATCGAACCATCATATGTATTTATAAGTATTTATATATGTATATATGTATAAGTATTTATTAGGTTATTTGTCTTCACACACACACATATACATATATATATATATATATATATATATATATATATATATATATATATATATATATATATGTGTGTGTGTGTGAAGACAAATAACCTAATCAATACTTTTAGAATTATAATTTTTAATAAGAAAACTTTTTAAATTTCACTAATCTTGTTAGATCAAATCATCAAAAAGGGAATAATACATTTAAATTAAGATCTGAAAAAGTTTTATCGTCTTACACAATTTTACTTAAGTAATTTTTTTTCTAAGATAGTTTAGATATTCTCACTGGAAAACCAGACAGAATAATTTAAAGCCAAACACACTGACTCACTTTAAAAACTAAAACTACTGATTAAGAACTTCCATTCTTCAAAATAACACTACATTACTATAAACCTCTGTGTGGACAAGGAGAGTGTTTAACTCCCCCATAGTCTGCGGATCTTAAATTCCGAACTGCTTTTCCAGCTGTTGAAAGCACGGCAGGCATGAGTGAGATCCACAGAGGAGTAACGGATGTCTGTCCTGTGGGATTATCATGCTGAACAGATCCTGGTGCTGAGCAGCAGCGGATTTAAAAGCACTTTACCGATAATAACGGCACTCCTGACTGAAGAACAAGACCCCTCAGAACGGTAAAAGGGGAAAAAGGGACTCTGTAAGAAAAGCAGAGCGCTGTGGTAAAGAAAACACAGCCTCATCTCTGGACTCTTTGAACTCTCCAACCACCTGCTCTCCTCCAGAATAATCCCTTGTTCTTTGCTTTCCTCCCTTTTCTCTCCATAGCACTATAACATATGTCGTAGTACAATGTAAGTTTGTTTCTTCTGCAATTCAAAGGCGGGGATCTTCAACCAGAAGGGTTATTACAGAGGAGGAAAGGAATTTTCGAAGTTTTGTTGGGGGTGATTGACTTGTCTCTATCAAATTTTCATCCCATTTGAAGATGATTTTAGGCACAGATGTGTAAACTTGCATTTTGTGGTAAGGGCATTTTGGGGGGGGGGGTGGGGGGGGGGAAATCATCGAGCATTAAAACAAAAAAAACATTTCTGATGGCTAGTTCATAAAATCTGAGTCAATGATGACAGGAATTTCGTTTTTGGGAGAACTAACCACTTAAGATGCATGCGGAAACAAAGAGTAGAGTGTCTGAAATAAACATCTATAAACATTCACAAATGCAGAATGAAACAGAAAGAAAGTGTGAAAGACATACATGAATACTAAAAGAAAACATGCTGACTTTTGTTTTCACATGTTCACCCATTGTGCACAAGCGCAGCGGTGTATTTGAGAAAAATCAGGGTTTGAATCAAAGACGTCGCAGGAGCCCTGTTCATCTTAACTGACTCTTCACGCAAACCCTTTCATCTTTCTCAGCTGCCATCTTGAGAGGTCACAGGGTTTTGGGCACCATGGGGCAGTGCACGCTGGGATACATAGGCAGTGGAGAGACCTCCCTCCAGTGGCCCTGACCTTCACACGCTTCTGTGCCACTTGTTGCCAGGGTGAGCTGCCAGCTGTCTGGCAACAGAAGCCATTGCCATTTGTTCTGGTTCTTTCAGTTTGAAATTACAAAAGCGCTTGTAACTGCCTCACCTATATTCAAATTGAGTTTTGAGGTCATACTTCATTTGAATCTATCTTGTGCAACTTTTTGAAATTGACTCAAAACTGACAATAAATGTGATAGTAATCAATAAATAGCATGTGAATAATTAAAACAATCTAAGTTTAATAATATAAGTTGATAATGACATGCAGCACTCAAAACAAAAATGAGCTTATTAATGAAAAATTAAAATATGAAATCTTCAGGACATGAATTTATTTTGTCTAGTGTTGGAGACAAAATATATTTTAAAATATTTTCCGTTTTCACTTTTTAGTTGACGTTTTAGTAATTTTGCTGTGTTTTGTCATTTTTATTAGTTTCTTTGATATTTTATTTAATTTTATGTTCATTTTATTATAAATTTATGAAAATGTTTTTTATGGTTTTGGTTGTAGTTTTTTTGTTAACTACAATACATTTAATCATTTAGCAGACGCTTTTATCCAAAGCGACTTACAAGTGAGGAAAACAAACAAGCGATTCTTCATGAAGAGGCAAATAGACACAGGAAGTGCTCACAATACAAGTTTCATACATTGCTCAGAGTAACATAAGCTATAATAGGAAGGGAAAAGGGAAAGGATAGATTTTTTTTTTTGATTTTTTTTACAATAAACCTGCAGTGCAGTCTAATTGTTTATTTAAATGTAAATGTAAAGAATTTTTAGAA
This sequence comes from Zacco platypus, assembly GCA_038088235.1. Lineage (NCBI taxonomy): Eukaryota > Metazoa > Chordata > Actinopteri > Cypriniformes > Xenocyprididae > Zacco > Zacco platypus. The sequence continues at coordinate 23,140,214 of CM076068.1, read as the reverse complement.
AATAAACTACAAGTATATACAAATAACATACAAAAACAGAGAAAAATGTAAAGAAAAAAGTTAACATGATTTTTGGGATGTCAATGAGATTTAAAAAATCTATACAAGATGGTTCTGTTTCAAATTAAAAGCTCTGTTATAAATAAATTGGTATGAGTGTTTGTTTTAAATAACATTTTTGTCTAATACGATGGAATTATCCCTCTCTGACAGTTCCTCTGTCTACTAACCCAACAAACCAGCATCATTAGCTATAAATGTGCTTGATCCCGGTCCTAATCCCTCTGACTAGACATGTTAATGCAGGCTAACACCTTAAGTTCTCCAATTAAAGTGATCAGACAAACAATGTTCTCGTTCATTTTCCTTAATCTGCTCATGCAGAGGGCACAACAGTGAGGGAACATGACACCCTGTCGACATAAAACTGCTGACATGCTTAAATGCAAGAGCTTTGCAAATGTTTTAGTAAATAAACGAAACTTCATTTTTATGGTTAGCACCAATATAATATAATATTTTAGACACATATCGCTACATTCCGAAAAAAAAAAAAACAGCTCCATAAATCATAGTCACAGTTCTGGGAAGCAGTAACTCAAAAGATACTCTATAGCACTTTTCTAAGTCTCTGATGCTATTTGAAGATAGAGACATATGTTTCTGAATTTTCTGAGCATGGTTTTATGTGCATACATTCACACAATCATATTGCTGCTCTGCGGCCCCTAGTTTCCCATGGAAACAATGCAGGAAGGGCTCCTGTAACCGGAGAGGGCAGAATGGTCCACAATGGCACCGCTGAGAGATAAAATGAAATCAAAACAAGCTGATGACAGTGATGGCACTGGTGTCAAAATTTGAGACGAGGGCCACCACCACCCCCACTGAGATATTTCAGAATGTCCTTTCCACACACACACACACACACACACACACTCATGTCCATTTCTTATTTGTAGCCAGTGATGATTGATAGCTATAGGCTATCTTTTCATTCACTTTAAATAACCTATATTTCAACACTGAGGTGAAGGTCGGAACGAGTGAATCATGTAATCATATCTAGGATTAAAAAGTAAAAGCATTTATGTCAAAAGCACAGGCCCCCCATCAGTCAGTAATGTGTATGGTCTGTTCTTTGAGCTTGTCCTCTCTGAGGGGGTCTATGTCGTTCTCGTCCACTATAGAGATCTGTCACACATCTGCCATCATCCTTTGGAGGCCTACATAGACATGTTCATACTCTGGGATTTCTCTGATGAGATGTGTCATTAATTCCCCTTTCCTTGACGGTTGTAATGACAACAGTGTCGGGTTCCTTTAAGCGTTGCTCAGGGACGAGCGAGCACACGGAGGCCAGTCCTATAGGCAATGAAATGATTAGACCACACTTTCCCCCCATTAACAACAACTGAAGCCCAACCGTGACGGATTACGGTAATAGTTAATACAAGACGCAACTAATGCAGAACAGGTTCCAATTAAAGAACCGAATTAACTTTTGTTTCTATGAAAGCTTGTTTGTGATTAGATTAGGGTTCAACTCTTACTATCAACTATAACGACTTTTGCCTCAATAATCTCCTAATTACTGCTTAATAATAGTAAGTAAGGTAGTTGTTAAGTTTAGGTATTGGGTTACAGGATGTTAGAATAAGGTCATGCAAAATAATACGTGTTTTATAAGTACTAATAAACAGCAAATATCCTAGAAATATGCATGTTGATGAGCAACTAGTTAATAGTGAGAATTGGACCCAAAAGCAAAATTGTTATCGTGACTTTTTATTTTACAGTTCTGACTTTTTTTCTCAGAATTAAGAATTCGGTCTTTAATAATTGGCAATGACGATTTTATCTCACAGTGCTGAGAAAAAAAGTCACAACTGCGAGTTTACATCTCGCCTTTTTTTCTCAAAATTGTGAGATTTATAGACTACAGACGTATTTAATTGCGAGTTTATGTCTCAGTTGTTTCTTTCCTCACAAATTCCACAAATGCAGACTCAACACTGTACTAAAACACTGGTAGGGTTTACTATCGCAACACTTCTACGAATCAACAGTGCAAAACATGATCAGTGTAATCCGATCATATAAAGAATTACTCTTATGAGTCGGTTCTTTTTAGTGAATCCAAAATATACAGTGCAAGTATTGTCTGACTCCTGAAAGAATGACTCTTACGATCCTGTTCTTATAGTAAAACACACGCTCGCTTCTAGAAGACTGCGATATACAGTTAATAAGCAAATACAAACAGCATTATTGCATTCTTAGTTGCATTTGAAACACTGTTGGTTTTACATAAAGATGTAATGAACAAGTAATCCAATATATCTATTAATATAATATAGTTCTTTATTTTTTTACATAGATGTTTAGTTTAATAACAGCGTTCATGTCGCTCAAACGGTAACACCAAGGTTATGAATGCAAAGTAAGCCACTTTGGATAAAAGCATCTGCCAATACTGTAAAATAATGTGTTCTGTAATATGATTAAAACCACATAATTAAAATCAGGAATGGAAGCAAAATCAAAGCCGTACTTATTCCCATCCCTATTAGTTTGGAACACACAACACCAGTCAAAAGATTTAGAATAAGACTAATAATATAAATTTTATTTCGAATAGTAATGTCATCCAAATGCATAACACAAATGGAAGTGTAAAATGATGCAGTCATCATAAATGTTTTTTTTTTATTTTGGACAAGACTTTTTTTTCCGACGTGTCAGGGAGCATTTGTGTTTGACTCAGGTTCTCTTAACGTGTTGCTCTCCACCAGGTTTTATAAATCCACCAGTTCTGACTGATTACAGGAGTTTTGCCCATTTTCCTAGTCAGCCTTTACTTCTTTTTTCTTTTTTTTTTTGTTCAAGGAAGTCCAGGCTTTACCCCAATTAGACCTGTTCTGGAAACATTACACCATAATGGCAGATCTTAAGCAGCACATGTTTTTGATTTGGACGGTTTTTGCAATCTTGAGTCCTGGCAAAGCATAATTTCAAAACAATTTCAACAATTGGATGGTTTACATTTTTGGTACTTTGTTGGAGCTCTCTGAAACTGAGCTCTGTTGTTCATTAAATGTAAACAAGAGCTCGTATCATCACCTGCTTCAATACAGAGGAGTACGACTAAAAGAGTATATTTTGCATTCATGCCACTTTTTTGGATTTGGAACGACTAGGTTTTCCAACAAATCCAACTTAAATGCTGCTACTTAGTCAGTGTTGCTTTTGGAGCTTTCCAAGTCTAATTTTGCATTGCAAAAGCAGCATGCTGTCTCTATCAGACTAACTGTATATGACTTGCATGTTGCATGAAAGGATATCCCTGTGGTTTCCACCCATTCCCCATTTACATTTTTTTTTAAACTAGTAAGTTTCACGCTCTGTGTAGGCCTATAAACACCTCTTTGCTCCCATACTTGACCCACCACAGACAGTGGAGCATCTCATGGAGACTGCAGCAGACAGGTATGAATTGGAGCCCACACTGCTTCCATCCAGCTCGGTCATTAAGAACCACATCCTGGGCCAAATCAAACACAGCCCCTGCCCACAGACAGCCATCGGTCCACTTCCTCCAGCGTTCTGTTGGAAGGTATTAAACTGAGCACAGCTACATTTTAAAGAAAGATGTCATGAAATATATTCATTAATCTGCAGATGTCAAACATATAAACATTGCCTGTTGTTCAAGCGTAGAGATTTGTGTCCTTTGTGGTTTTGATATTCAAATATCTTCCAGGTATAAGCGTTCACTAGAGCCATGGTGAAATGTGTAAAGCAGATTATGTGTGATACATTAAAATAAAGTCTCATGTGGGGCTGTAAATCACATCAGAAAACTGCATAAGAGATTAACTCTCATTTATGCAGAATTAACTTGTAATGAGGTGACATTTAAATATTAGTGTTTACATTCATGGCATCTTACTCTGTTAGTAACTAGACATAACCCTGTTGATTTTGGATCTGAGTGAGGCTTTTACCACAGAAATTTATACAGTTCCACTATGCGTAGACAGACGGCACCATTTGTAAATAAAAAAAATAATAATTACTTTTTAGCATTGGCTGTCATTATTAGTAAGAATGGAGAATTTAATGGGGTGGATTCTGCTGAGTCTTCAAACAAGTTTGATTTCTTAACTGTTAAAATAACAATTCTTTTAGTGCCCCTAATTGGAAGGAATAAATATTTGAGAAAAAACGAAATGCAATTTCAGTGCCAAATGATTAGATAATTTCAATAAATGTAAAACAATTCTTGCCAAACGTGTTTCAACAGACTTTTAATGACTTTTTTACAGTGTGTTTAGACGTGGCATAAATGCAGTCGAATAACTGTCCTTAACTACTGTATATATTACAGTACAAAAACACACGAGAGCCAGCACACAAGAAAAAAAACTTAATTCAAAGTCCATAAAAGTCTTCAGTGCATACCAAAAAGTGCCCTTTTCTAGAAGTTGTCTGCTGCAGAGATATAATGAGCTATCTACAGAGCTGGGTAGGTTACTTTTAAAATGTATTTCATTACAGATTACAAAATACATGCTTTAAAAAGTAATTTGTAACGTATTTTGTCACATTACTCAAGTTTAGTAACTCAATCTAAATACTTTAGAATACTTTGGAATACTAATAAGTGTGGAACAAATACAAAAAAGGTAATTGCCAGTTTTTATCTCACAATTCTGACTTTTTCCCTCAGAATTGCATGATATAAAGTTGCAATTGTGTGTTATAAAGTCAGAATTATGAGATATAAACTCGCAATATTGAGAAAAGTCAGAATTATGAGAAATAAACTTGCAATATTGAGAAAAGCCCGAATTATGAGATATAAACTGAAAATATTGAGAAAAGTCAGAATTATGAAAAACAAACTTGCAATAGAGAAGTCAAAATTATGATAAACTCACAATATTGAGAAAAGTCCAAATTATGAGATATAAACTCACACTAAATTCACAATTGCAAGAAAAAAAGTCAGTATTCCAAGTTTATATCTCCAAATTCTGACTTTATAACTGACAATTGTGAGTTTAAATCTCGCAATTCTGAGAAAAAGAAGTCATAATTGTAAAATGGAAACTCACAATTGTGAGGGGTGAAATAAACAAATTGTGGGAAAAAGTTGCCGTGACCAGTGAATTATAAAATGACTCACAACTATCACAAAACATGAAAACAGTCATGGATCATCCAGGTCATGACAGGACAGTTAAGTTAAGTTGACAGTTGGGCATTTTATTTTATAAATTCAGTCATTTTGTCTTGTCAGGACAGTACTAGTTAAAAATAACAAAATTTGTATGATCCCTCTTAATGTTGATGAAATTTAACTCTGCTTTTTCAGACGGTCAGAGTCAGAGAATCACTAATTGCTGTTTAAATGAGATTAAAATTCAAAGTAATCACTTTGGTAATCTAAAATACTTTTCAGATGTAACTGTAATCTGATTACCACCCATTTAAAATGAAATACAGTTACTCAAATTTTGTAATTTAAATACGCAACTAAGTTACTTGTATTTCGTTACTCTCCAACCCTGACAATCTATTATGCATTTTCATGTGCTGAATTCAAATATTACAATTGAAACAACTGATTGACTACTGTTTCCAAAATATTTAAGTTTTTTTTTTATTTTATTTCTATTTGTATATCGTGTAGATAGTACCTGTCACCTGTCCTGTTTAAGTATTTTACAAGTTGCCAAATTTGTATGAATTCGTACAAATTACCCCTAACCGCGTCGCTAAACCTACCCGTTACTGGGGTTTAGACAAATTTACTATGCAACCAAAGGCAAAAAAAACAACAACTATTATGTATCTAGTTTTGTTCAATTCGGTGTACTCTGCCATTCTTGGCTTGCCTCTTGTATTCATTAAACGGAGCATCTCTTGTCTTGTCACTGTCCAGCAATTTTCTGCAAGCATTGATGGGCTCCATTTGCATCATTTGAAGTTATCTGCACTGTTCACACAAGTACGAGGCATCTCTGCTCAATCTGTCCTAAAATCAAAATACGAGAGCATAATGTTGTACGACAGGGTTGCAAAACTCAGTTCCTGGTTGGCCAGAGTCTCCCAGAGTTTATATATTGTCTTATTATTAGGAGATATGAGGGTCCATAGTTCTACAATTGGAAAAAAGCGTAACTTTGATCATGTGTGCCTTGATAACCAATCACATTACAGCCTTACTGTCACTGAATTTCGTTCGGAGTTGTGCAACAGTGAGTCACTGTGTGCGGATACCATAGAAATGAATTAGAAGTGTCATAAACGAATCATACCTTTCGCGCAATGGGCTGTCGATTCATTAAATGATAAGCTATTTCCTCACAAAAGCAGTTTATTCAGCGTAGTGAAGCGTCTCCTTCCTTGACATCCATTAAAAAAAAGGCCTCTTGTCTCCTTCCCTGCGTACCACAGCGTTAGCAGGCATTACGCTTTTTTTGGCTAAGGTTGCAGGCTTGCCTCCAAGTGGCTTTGGTTTAGTTTCAACCCTAATTAAATACACCTGATCCTCTCATCAAGTCCTTCAGGCTTATTTGAAAACAACAGTTATGTGTGGGTTGGAACTAAACTCTGCAGGGCTGTGGCCCTCAGGATTTGAGTTTTGCACCCCTGCTGACTTCTAGAGCTGATGTAGGGAAATTTGTGATGTAAGCTTTATCCATGACTTTTATGACTTTCATATCATGTATGATGCAATGCCAGCTTCAGATTGCATCATTCATTGTTTTGCCTAAAAAAACAAGCACTGCCTAATCCCAGTAATAGATTTATTCATAGATACAGTCAAATATGTATTTTAATAATTTCTGGTTTAAATTGAGATCTCTTCCCATTATTACTCACCTATCCTCCTCCATTCCCGAGTCAAGGTGTATACTGACCCAATAACATATTTTGAGCCAATCAACAATTTTAAGTATCATTTTTATTCTCAGTGACCAATTCATACGGATTCATACAACCTCACTCTTGCAATTTCTTATGTATCTGATGTATTTTTTCCAAATTCGTATGAATTTGAACGAATGACTTACCCTTAACCTCACCCTTAAACCTATCCATCACTGGGGTTTAGACAAATCGAATGAATTCGTACGAGTGGAGTCATACGAATTATCCACCCCATAAAATACACACAAATCGGTCGTGAGATAACGTTGCAGTGACATAGAATTTGTAAAGTTTGACTACATTCATTTCAGAAGCATTTGGCTGTAGACCAGTGGATCATTACTACACTGGTTGTGCTGTATATGTTTTTGATTCACTAAAAAGATCCAACTCAACAGAGTCGTTCGTTCTGGAATTGGTTGGACAACACTAGTTGAGCTGTATTCTGATTCTAGCTGTGAATTCAGAAGTGGCGCCACTGAATAATTATGGTTGCAAACAGAGTTTAAAGAGTGTGCCAGAGTATTTTAGTATGGCTTTCCATCCGTCCGCATCTCGAACGAATGTTCGAGAACCGTTAAAAGACCGTCACATTAATAAGTTGTCCCTCTCTTTTCTTGGACCTGCATTTAGTGGTCTTTCACTAGTAGACAAGTAGGAATGAACCTTTAGTAGGACATGGCCTTCTTTGCATTAGATGTGCCAGATGTATTTCATAAGTCATTCACAGCCTGTCTCATAACATTAAATTTGTCCAGGATTTATAGTACAGACATCTCTTACAGGGCATTTTCCCTCCTGTCTTGCATTACTAATCAACCTGTAAAACTCTCACTGCCGTACCAGAGTGGCGAAGCAAAAATAAACGGTGATCAGCCGGGCGTCTATAAACTTTGGGCACAATGCCCGTGATCATAAGTGCCACGCTGGTTTGTGTAACTAAAGAATGACAAAAGCAACTTGGCTGATGGATGAATGACTTTTTTTTAGTGCAGGGAAGATCTATAGTTTTTTTACTTACTTACTGTCAAGGTTTGTTAGTTGGCATGGTCTAGTTAGCCCCTGCTGGCTGAAGCTGCAACTACACCAGTTTGCACACATATCTTTATTCATTGCCAAAAGTAACTTTGTATTATGATGATTTTTTTCTCCCCGGCAAACAAAATAAGCATTTTGTTATATTAGATTTTTACTCTGCGGTGAGGCTTCATTTTTATGTAGTATATTTATAGTAAAGTACATTAATGGTTTTAATGTTCCAAATATATATTTGATATATATATATATATATATATATATATATATATATATATATATATGCATATGAACCTTATTGTAAAGTGTTTATATTTACATTTATTATATTCTTTTTTAATATATATTATAGCAAATTAATACATCTATGACCTTCTTAAAAAAAATGTCAGTGGTGTCTTGAGGGAAATGGCCGAAATTGACAGCTAACAAACATTTTGTGTGAAAAGTGAGACCAGTAACTCATTCCTGTGTGTCACATTAAACTCATCTCTTCTGTTATTATATGTGACAAAATAAAACAAACAGAAGGACAAAAGCAGATCTGTGTCTTCAAACATGGATCAGCATCTGCACGCACATTTTAAATACCACATTGAGGATTCAGGGAAGACTGCACAGAGGCTCTTCTTGCCTGTTTGATTTCCTTTGCATAAGACATGCTTCTCACATGACCAGATAACGTTCTTGTCCTCCAGCAGCTGGGTCAGACAGGTGGGAGCTCTCCCTCTCATTGGACAAATTCAGTAGCCAATGCCTACCTACAGAACTCTGGAGGCAAGGGCGTCTAATTGGTTTAAGCTGAGGGGTAGACGAAGGAAAACACGTTCCACAATGAACTTGAGACAGCCAAGGCTCAGGCCCAACGTTTACCCAAGGGGCCGACAGACAAGTTGAGGACGGCTGGCACTTGTAACACTTAACTCATTCGACAAGCTGTGGAAGGCATGAAGGGAAAACATCTCATGGGGTCCATTGGAGATTCAAAAACAGCTTTGTAAAATGGCAACTAATTAGTCAGTATTGTGTCTCACAGCTGGTCTGTTTGCAGGCTTTTACTAAAATCGCTTCTGTGTTTTATTATATTCTTACATTGTTCAGCAGGTCAGTTAAATTGCAGGGTTTAAAACTATGGGAGAGAGCATGCATTAAGAGGATTAGACATAATTGAAAATCCATTTATATTTTTTTACATAATGTATTTACAATTTATCAAATCATTTAGTCTTTAATTTCAAGCTGTGCTCTGATGATCAGTATTATTTATAATTTATTTTATGAATTAATTTTGGTTTAATTTTGACCTAAATATAATCTACATTATGCATCGTCTTCAATAGGCATACATTATTTGAATAAATATAACGTTTTAATGCTTTTGGATAGCGAAATTCCTTTATTTTCTCCAGTCTGTTGGGTTTATGTTCGCTGCTTCCATTAAAAGCATAAATCATTCAAGCGTTGCTTGTTTTGATTATCAATAATAATCCTAAAAGCATTTTTAAAATCATATGTTTAATTTGGAATTTTATGCCATCTGCAATGTGTAGAGTCTCCAAGCAACACTGTAATGCAGTGCCTGAATGAATCACTGGTTTTGAACAAATCAGTTGAGTAAATGATTCAATGACTCGCTTATAAAATAGCTTATTTTTTGTCGATTGAATGAAGGATTCAACTCTATAAAAGTCTCTTGTTGCCACCCACTGGACACTTACTGCAATTTACGTACTCCCCACCTCACACACATATATATTTAACAACCCTTTAATGACACAAATACTTTGTATTGGCTGTAGTTAATAGTTTCCCTTCACATATCACTGGTGATAGTTATAGTAACAAGGCCAATAGAAAGAGACAAATTGTCCATGAGCTGGGCTAATATATCTCACAGAGGAACAACAGTTTTGATGTCATATTCCTAAATGGAAAAGGAGCCAGAGCCACTAATATGTCTTTGATGTGTCTGGGGTTTTCCATAACCAGATCTGGGGACCAAGTCTAGTGACAGCAGGACTTCTCATTATTATGCAATTAAGAGGGTTTTTCTCTGGCAAAATAACTTACTCAAATAGAGTGTCTGGAATAATTAGGGCTCTAGTATTGTCTGGTTTTGGAGAGTCAGACTGTCTGCCAGGAGATGCTTAAAAAATTATGGAAAGCTGGAATTTAATGGAACAATTCAGAGACAGTGACAAGAAGCAAAAACAGTTTGTAAGGATAATGTGGCCAAAACCAAAGACTCTTTACAGAATTAGAAAGCGGTTACTCCAGCAAACTTGAGTGGCATCAATGTAAATCTTTTGACTCTGAGTACAAAATTCTCCAATGTCGTTCTATAGGCCCCGATATACAATACCTCAATGGGCCGAACAGAAGAAACGAACTGAAGATTTCCACATCAAAGAAGGCGAAACCCCAGAACACACCTGCCTGTAATGTAATTGCCACTGACTAATGGTAGTTCAAATGTGTTTACCAGCCTTCTGTTAAACTTTCTGGAAAGGTTTGCTTTGGCAAGCAATGTTGAACCCCTGAAATGAACTTCATTTTGGCCTGATTTTGACCACACTAGTTCCTTCTTCTATTTCACTTGAAGTATATCGGAGCCTTAAGGTCTTCCTGCTACCATCATTGCCAAGCGCAGGAGCCAAGTCAGAGGTCAGAGGAGGCCGTGACCTTGAGGTCAAGCCCTAATTAGGCCCCCGCTGGTCTGCCATGACTGATTACCTGACAGGCTAATCAGTGAACAGAACAGGTTGATGTATGTTTTAGAGCCTGTGGAGTCATGCATAGATGTATGAGCTGAAAGCTGACGGCAGCACACCATCAGGACATCAACGCTAGCAGCGGGCGGCTAGACAGATGACTTTAGCACCTACTAGCACACACACACACACACACTGCTCTATCCTGCCTAAAAAAGCTCTGCTCATTTATTTCTGGCAGCCACAAGAGCGTTTTTCATCCTGGACTTGATGACAGGTCTATACTAAGAATGCACTCTTCAGAAAGTCTCCTTAGGAATCTTCTTCTCTGATGTGGTTATAAGAGAGAGCAGTTTGTGCATCCTATCAGCGGGTCGGGGCTTTTCATGGATCAGGGTGAACCAGCAGACGGTAGAAATACATATATATTTCTACCATCTGCTGGTTCACCCTGATCCATATATATATATATATATATATATATATATATATATATCCTGTAAAACTGAACAGTGAAATTGATTAAATGAAATGAGTTAGTTACAGGAAATAATAATAACTAACAGGAAAACAAGACCATTTGGAATAAAACACAGCTGAATAATCTAAACACAGAACGCACTTCATTAAGTTCATTGTACTCAATAGAAAAAAGTTGCATGAATTGCATTGTAGTAAGCTGAACTTAATATGATTGAGTTGCAGCAGATTTCTGATTCCCAGCATGCTTTGCGTCAGACTGTCTAAATAAATGTTGAAATTAAATGTTGTTTTGTGTATTTTTGCACAAGATTAACAAATGGAGACACAAGTTATTGTTTTTAATGTTGGGATTTATAGGGGGTTCGGTTACTTAAATGTTTTGAGGTAATAAGTTTCCTCAAATGTTTTGATCATTCTGAACTTATTGAGTTTTACAGTATATCGAACATTTTGTTTTTATTGTCTTGACAAACTTTGCCTTTTTTTAAAGCATTCTAAAAATTACAGTTATATTATTTTCTTTGAATTTGAATTCATTTTCAGTTCAGGAACTGAATTGGAATTTTAAAAAGGTATTCTCAATTCAGTTCTGAATGGTGTTCAGAATTGTTGTTCCCTGTTGGGTTCATAAAGTCTGATAAACAAATTGCATGATGGTCTGTGGCTAATACTAACAGGAAAACAAAACCATTCGGATTAAAACACAGCTGCCTAATATAAACACAGAACGTAAGCTGTGGATTTGGGCCAAGTACACATCTAAACCTCCAACACACAAACTATTTTTACCCAGCTGACAACTGGAAAAGCACTTATCTTTGTAAAAATCGAGCGGTATCGTTTTCCATCATTCAGAGGCGTTTTATGACTACTGTGAGGCTCAAGGGTGTTAATTAAAATGGAATTTGGTGCCTTTTACTATATTTCGCGACAAGATTCTGCTGTCCATTTGTCAAATGGTGGTAACCGTGTTTTCTCAATTAAACAGTATAAAGCTGTCATTAGCTTTTCATTGAAAGAAAAAATACTGTGTCAACCGCCAAATTCCATCTCTTCTGGGACACGTGCAGCTCTGAAACTCAGTGATGTTTTTGCTGCATGGGTTCCTTGGGTAAGAACGGCATGGAGGATGTTGAGCTGGCTAATATCTCACACCCCAATAATGGGGCTCTGTTTTAAGATATTTTCTCAGAATGAATAGACACTCCTGTCTGTGAGAGCTATGTTTAGTTTGAGGAAACATATAATGGAGCAATGGAAGAGATCAAGTGATCACCTGAAGAAGTATCTACTTAAAATGAAATGTCTCCACACCGGAGCACCGGATGTCTTGGTTAATGACCTGTAGACAGAAGGGACATTTGTGTCGGAACACCTCAGTATAATGACCCACATTCAAATAAAGCAAATACATCTGTTGAGTTCAATCCAAACATTTTTATAAATTAAAATGATTTAAATACAGTATTTAGATTTTTTTTTTTTTAAAGTCAAGACATGATTAATATGAGCCAAGATGGATTAATCTACATGTCTGTAGGACATTATGTAGTTTTTATTGAAAGATTAGTTAAAAATTTATTTAGTGACCAGTGAAAAGACTAGACTAAAAAAAACGAAGACAAAACATAGAGTCAGACAAAAAATGATTCATTAACAGACATTTTTATTTTATATATCATATATATATATATATATATATATATATATATATATATGCAGCATATTATAGCCAAAAAAAATTTCATAAAATGGACTACCAGTAAAATTAATGAAAAAAATAAATAAAAAAATTGGGACCAAAAATTATTCAGACACTTTGAATTGACCATATTTTACTTAAGTGTTATCTGACGTTATCAAGATTATTTTTATTCTGACAGTTTAACTCATATTCATATCATATTTTATTACAGTTTTTTAAACTACAGCAAATCTTTTAAAGTGTGAAATGTTGAAGGTGTCTGAATAAATTTTGGTTTGACTGTATATATATATATATATTTCTTATCAGCCACATATCCAATATTTTAATTATTATAATAAATATTTACATTAATATATACATTACTTATTGGATTATATAACATTCAAACATTTAATATTAATGTATATTTTTATTATATATTAAAATTTCTGTAATTATAATATAGAATTATGATTGTTAATTTTATTATATTTATTTATGACTTACTTTTCTTATTATGGTAAACAGGCAAGAAACCTTTTTTTTTATTTGCATTTGGTGCTTGTTAATTTCAGTTACACTGTATTTGCAACACAGTACATACTTTTGCAACATTTTGCAACAACCATTAAAAATTTATATTCAGGCAATATTTCATTTCCAAGTGTCCATGCTGAGATCACAACTGTGAAGAACATTGCGGAACATTGCCAATGGCACATCCTATTTTTTTTCTTTCAAGCCCGCCATCCGCTCCTGCGGGGTACAAAGCTGCCCTGCTATGAGGAGCATTTCCTGTTTCCCCGACAGCCGTGATCTCAGGTAAGAGCCCATTACTGGACTGCTGAGTTTGCTGAGACAGAAAGGAAGACGGTGGTTGCTCTTCAGGTAGCCTTCGCAGTCTGCAGGTGGTATTGTTAAAGAACAAAACCTAGACAAAGCAAATTCATGAGTGTCGTCTATATTTCCAGGAAGACACTTATGGTTTACCAGGAAAGCTGAGCAGGGGGTGAGTAAATCTAATGGTTTAAAGGGGGAGCCACTGAATGAGATCTTCTGTTCATCAACTTCATACTAATAAGTCGGTAATTAACCATCACGCATCATCCGTTCTAGTAATTGCGGCGGCAGGCATCAATAAAAGCATATGGCTGTGATTATTGCAAGACTATGAGCAGAATACCTTTCAGTTGCAGTACAAAGCCAGACTAAAAATATCAAAAGGGTTTGTGATATTTATGCAGAGCAGAAAAAAGAAAACTGTCCAGCTCAAATCAAACTCAGATGACCAAATGATGGAGAGAGAGAGAGAGAGAGAGAGAAAAAAAACATCTGGGCCATGTTTGTTGGATACAAACAGTCAGTGTTTGTCTATTTCTTGGCTTTCTTGAAGGTGATGTATCTTTTTAATAGCACATTGTATCTCTATCAGACTGTGAACTGCCATGACGGGTTGCAGGCCACATGTGTAAACTAAAACCAGAAGTTAAGCTTTCATTTGTGCTTTTCTATTTTTCTTCATTTTCTTATACATCCTTATAGTTTTCCTCCAATATTTGAATTATTCATCCTGGCTTATTGCAACATTAGTTGATAAACTCAATGCAATGATTTATTTGCACTTTTTATTATTTTGCTTATCAGACTATAACCAGAACAGGAAAAAAAAAAGAAAAAAAAAAAAAAAAAAGAGAGTGTGTGTGTGTATGTGTGTGCGGTCTTTTATTTCTTCAGTTTTTCACTCTTTATTGTGTTTGACCGCCATTATACAGCTGACTTTAAATGTTCCTTGCATCAGAATACAATAAAACATTTAACTGTCTGTTGTCTTTTCTGCTGTTTTCTTCCTCGAGTCTGTTCCAGGTCTCATGAGCATCAACAGAGTCTAAAGACAGATGTGAATCATCAGTAAAAATTATGTCTATGCCCTTAAGGTTCATTCTACTCTGTTTAGCAAATTCTGCACTTGTTCACCATTAAATATGTGACCCTGGACCACAAAACCAGTCGTGACACGCACAAGTTTGTAACAATAGCCAACAATACATCAAAATTATTATTTTTCTTTTATGCCAAAAATCATTAGGATATCAAGATCATGTTCTATGAAGATATTTAGAAAATTTCCTACCATAATTATATCAAAAAGTTATTTTTGTGAGTGGATATGCATTGCTAAGGACTTCATTTGGACAACTTTAAAGGCGATTTTCTCAATATTTTGATTTTTTTGCACCCTCAGATTCCAGATTTTCAAATAGTTGAATCTCGGTCAAATATTGTCTGATCTTAAGAAACCATACATTAATTGAAAGCATATTTATTCAGCTTTCAGATTTAAAAAAATTGACCCTTATGACTGTTTTTGAGGTCCAGGTTCACATATGTCAAGTAGTAAGAAGCACATTTTTCACCCCCAATGCAAACATAAAAATAAAATAATGATTCATTTGTCATCGATTTCAGATCAACGAAAAGTTTATTTTTTAAATATTATTCATATATTATTTTTTTTTAAATGATTAATGTTACATAAATATCAAATATATATATAAAATACACATTTTATACTCTCATTTACTCTCTCAATTGTCTATGGTAACATTTATAGCCAGTTCTCTTTCCGATCGATTTCTGACGGACACACAGCAGCAAGAATCCACCAAAGATTCAAATGAAATCTGTGCTTTTCACGACAGTACATGTAAAGCTATTCCCTCGATTGCAAAAAGCCCATAAACTTGCGACTGGATGGGTGTTCTTTGGGCAGCTCACGATATTCCTGTGAATCAGTTGACGTGTATTTGTTTTTAGGGCCAATAACTCAAGTGTAACACTCTTGGCTACTTCCTTGGCTTGTCACTTGGAACATGTTAAAAATGCGAAAGTGAAAAGAAACACTTTGAGAAATGGAGACCTACAATGGCAATAATTGATGCAGAGAGACTGAGACAGTGTATAAAATCCAGATCGGACAGCACACACAGAGAGTTGTTAAGTGAGCACGAGATGAAAGCTTATTTGGCTTGGCGTGGGTGTCTATAAAACGGCTTTTATTTCCTTTATTCCTCATCAGTACTGTAATGAAAGGCACAGATCATGTGGCTCTGGTCAAAATCACTCTGAATGATTGAATACTTTGGCTGTTCTTCACTTAGTTTTCCTTTACGTCTATAGCTATGTCTCTTACACCAATGACCGGTTTCAAACGTTACACCCACGGACCACCCACAGTCCGGTCACTGACCATTTGATGGATCCTGCACAAAACATTAAGCAGTTGCAATAATCACAAGATCCAGTCAGAGTGCCTGAATTGACCATTTGCAAAGACCTGTCCCCTTTAGTTACTGTTGCTTTGTCAGACAAACCATGCGCTCTCACGCCACACATCATGTTCTCACACAGTGAAAATACATCACAGAGCAAAGAGGACACTGACAACACCTCGACAGACAAGACGGAGCAGGTTACTTTTGATATGAAACAATGTTTCAAATTTCAAATATTGTATTTTTTCCAAGAAGTTTAAACAATAAATAGCGTATAATGGCTCTTTAATGTGTCGTGACAGATCGCTGTAGCTCCTTCAAGCGGCTCGTGAACTGATCATCTCTTCATACTAGTTCATTTATAGCATCAAATAAACATGAATGAACATCAGAAGGAATGTTGTTTCAAGCTCGGAAAGATGTGAGTACAAGTTTCAAGTTCAAGTTCACCAACGTTAATCTACTAACTCCCCTGACTGCTTTGTCGGAAAAAATTGCGGATTCGGGGTTATGATTGGTCAGATCGCCTGTCAATCAAACTGCCGGCGAAGGGTGAATTAATATCAGGGTTGTGCGTCATTCAGAATTCAACTGAGAATGCCTTTAAATTCTGAATTTGATTTGAGGTATCATTGAAATTTGAATTTGAATGCAAGATGAATTTAAAAAAGTTCAAATTCACATTCAACTGCTGAAAATACCTTTTTATAAATTTCATATAATTAATTTTTCATTTTAAATTAAAATGTTTAACACGAAACGCAATGTCTGTCATGACAAATTTGAAATGTTGGCTTGACGAAGTCTTGTTTCATTTTTTTTAAAGACCTACAGAAATTTGTATTTCATTTATATATTTAATCAAACGTCTTTGGACCAGAACACAATTTTCTAGAATGCATTGCTAACTTCCTCTACCTGCCATTCCAATTCAACTTCCTGTTAGGCGTGGCCAATTCAAATGAAATTCACACTCATGTTTTGAAAAGTAGCCAATTATTCAATTGTGAATTAATTTCGACATTAAAAAAATATAAATTATGCAATGATGCAAACGTGCATAAGATGAAATGATTTTATGTTGCATTCATTTGAATTGCATCTTGATTGATTCGATTACCATCCTTGACCTGCAAACAATCCACTGCTCCTCTTCATCCTTCATCATTCACGTTCAATTGCTTTACCCAGAGATTTTACAGCTGCTGTGCTGTACAAATGGACCATCTGAAGGGACTGCTCAGGATGTGGACTAACAGCTCTGGTCTGTTTGAACAGTGCGCAAAAAGAAGGGAGGTTAAATGTGCAGGAAAGTAATTCTCATCCGAATCATTAAGGATTCCAATGGAGAGAGTAGATCCAAAGGGACCATTCTTTAGAATCACTTAGCCCTAGGGCAACATTATTTGAGGGCTTCAGTCCAGATACTGTCAGGGGTGAAGATTTGAAAGTGATCTTTCCACTTGTGTGATGAGAAAGAGATGAGCTGCTCTACAGAGGATTGATGCAGAAACAGCCAAACCAGCAATGACTGATTTGAGCCGAGTGGCTGCTGATCGTAATGTGGAATCTCTGGAAGTTGTCTTCCCAAGTGAACGTTCCCATAAATGGATGATATACATTATAAAGTATTCTGAACACAAAACTATTAGTTTCATGTTCTCACCATATTCGTTTAAAGGGGTACTTAAAATGGGCTATCAAAAAACTACAGGCATACCTATGCAGTAGAAAGGCTTTTTTTTTTTTTTTTTTAATTAAATCGGTGCTACCCGACTAGAGAAAACAAAGGGGAAAAAAAGCTATTGTCTTCTTTTTAGCCAAATACATTGGAGAACTTCAATACCCATAATGCATTTTGCATGTTGCCATCCAAGGCCACTCCCACCAGTCTTGACCAATCAAATACCTTCTTGCTTTAGTAAGAAATACTTCTTAGCAAACTTTTAGTCATAACGGTGTCGACTTGTATTGTTCCCGGGTGCAAGAATTCAAGGAGAAAATGTTTATCAGGAATGAATTACTTTCGATTCTGTCAGTTTCGCCCAACCTCTGAAACAAAACGCTGTTGCATACAGGTGAGAAAGCTGCCATAGTGTTCCATTTTCACAATAATGCTGTTTTTACGACAAAGTAGGATAACACATATTCACTAACTACAACTTTTGCCTCAATCAACTCCTAATTTACTGCTAATTAATAGATTTTGTAGCCTATAAATGAAGCTACTGGGTAGGATTAAGGGATGTAGAATAAGGTCATGGAGAAAAAGGCATTATATGTGCTTTATAAGTGCTAATAAAAAACCCAACATACTAGTAATATGCAAGCTAATAAGCAACTGGTTAAAAATGAGAATTGAACCCTAAAATAAAGTGTGATTATATTATAGTCAGAAGCCATTTAATAACTGTGTCATAATTTAACTTTATGCCCAGATAATCATCCTTATCTGCCATAAAAATCAAATGTTACATTTAAGAATTCATTTAATTTAGTAAATAAATATGAATGTAAGTGTATTGTAACTAAAATGCATTGTTGCTGTACATTTCATATTGTTGATGACCTTAATTTATTAATGAGATTGGGCTGGAATTATAATGTTCTTTGTAATGGAGCTGATGACGAGAGTCGTATTTTTCTTTAGGTAGAGAATAAAATCTTTCTCCAGAAGCATCTGGACATATGGAGGGGAGATGGGGGGGATGTTGAGATATCTGCTGAAATGATGGCTTTTTTTCACAGGCAAAAAGATCACAGCTCATTTGTCAACCTTGTATTCCCGTGACAATGCATGAAAGGAAAATGGAGGTCTGTTATTCCGTTCTGACATGCCAAACGTCATGATATATTGTTGCATGATAAAATCCCTCACACAGATCTCACTTCAGAGTTGTGTCCATTGAAAAGCTTCTCAAGAATTCATACAGAACAGAAAATGCTACACTCGATTTAGAGCTTTAGACAATCGGGGTTCATTCAAATTGAAATAACACCACTATGGTTTTTTTTTTTTTTTTTTAAGAAATTAATACTTTTATTCAGCAGAGATGCATTAAATTGATCAAGAGTGACAGTAAAGACATTCGTAATGTCATTAGCGAGTAAATGCTGTTCTTTTGAACCCTCCTGAATCCTGAAAGAAAGTATACCACAAATGTTTTCAACATTGAGCTGCAAATCAGCATTTTAGAATGATTTCTTAATGATCATGTGACACAGTAATGATGCTGAAAATTCATCATGGGAATAAATGACATATTAAAATATATTAAAAAGGCAAACAGTTACTTTGAATTGTAATACTAGCTCACAATATTGCTGTTTTTACTGTATTTTTGAATGAATGACCATTTAAGAGACTTTAAGTCTTGAATCTAATTTCTTTCTTTTTGAATAACCGATGCTCACACCCAAACGTCATGATCCAAAGATGTTTAAATCGGCCAATCTGGATGTTAAAAAGCTCCAAGTCTTTTGTCTGTGCAGTAGTCTGTGTCAAGCATTTCACATCAAAAACTGTACAAAAAGTACGTCGTGTGTTCCTTGTGTGAGCATGCACTGTTAATGTAATGGGATAAACATTCAACTTCACTCCACAATCCATCACTCCCAGTTTATTCCTAGACAACTTTGGAAGAGGATGCAGGGGTCTGCGAATGATATTACACCACAAACAGGAAGAGCGTAGAATGATGATGACTTTTAAGAGAGTTGGATGTGTTAAAAAGTCTGGCTATCTTACTATCTATCTCAGAAACATAACCAACCGACACTCTTCCTTTTGCATGTTCATAAAGACTTTTGCAGTTGGAATCCATCTCCTTCAAGCCATTGGAATAAACACTGAATTAGAAAGTTCTGCCAAAACTGCCATTGGGGAAAATGAGATGTCATAATTCACGTGAATTTATAACAAAGCTACGTCAGGCGTGAATGAATGATGCTGAATTTATTCATACACATCATTTGTGGATTAGTAACTGGTCTTAATTGAAACCATCTCATGCAAGTCGGCCCATCGCGTGTTTGGTATGGTGATGCGTTCCAGTCCCATAATGTTCAGTGAAATATGAAGAGCACTGGCACTTTCAAAGGGGGAATTATGGGTCTTTATTTTTCCTTGAGGAACCTGGTTGGTAGGTTTTGTGGTATGAGGCAGAGCAGGAGGTTTTGATGGAGCTCGAGCCTGCTGGTTTTGCACCTCCTTTGCATTTTGGCGGTTTTGCTGCATTTGTGCTTGTGGAGACTAGTTTCTTGTTGGGCATTATTACAAATTACAGCTCTTTAATACCTCAGTTGTTTCTCCTAAAACTCAATTAGATTAAATAAAATGAAAATGGAGTCTGTTGATAAAGTCTCCTGCTTCTGATTTCAATATGAACAACTTTTGTCTATTTTTATTTCTCTCTAGCAGAATTTTTTCGGAGAAACATCTCGTTTCATGGAATCCGAGAGCTAAAATCCTGAGAATTAAAATAAAATAAAACCTTCCTTAGGGTATAAAAACTAAACATGTGACATAATTCATTAACCCATGTGCTGCTGGTAATATGTTGCACTGTGAAAATAAATTAATATTGTTGTAAACGTACAACCACAACCTGATTTTTGACTCAACTCATAAAATGTATTGAAATCAAAATAGATTTCAATATATAACAACAACAAGTTCTGTCTTGTCTGTATTAGTTCTTGTTAGTCACTATGGTTTGTAATGAGTTAAGTCTTGTCAGCAGTTCCCATTTACTGTGTATTCATACTCCCTCTTCCATTCTGTTGATTACGATTATTGTTTGTTAACGGATGTGCCCTAATTCTTCAGTGTTTGTCATTTGATTAAAGAGTGTCTGTTGATAACGTTGTGTGCGTTTTAAAACACCTACACATATGTTACCTTAAAGGGGTAGCTCTCCCAAAAATGTAATTACTCACCCCATGTTGTTCCAAACCCCTAAGACCTTTGTTTATCTTAGGAGCACAAATTAAGGTATTTTTGAAGAAATCTGAGAGTTTTTATATCTCCCATAGAAAGCAAAGAAATTACCACATTCAAGCTTGAGAAAAGTAGTAAAGACATCATTACAATAGTTAATGTTATGAAGCGACAAGTAGTTTTATGTGTAAAATAGTTTTTGTGTGCAGAAACAAACGACTTTATTCAACAACTGAATAAATCTCTCCCTTGTCATTCTCCTAGTTGTTCAACCTTCATAAGATTACGGTTGAACAACTGTAGTCACGTGGACTATTTTAACAATGTCTTTATACTTTTCTTGACCTTGAAAGTGGTAATTATGTTGCTTTCTATGGGGGATTAAAAAAACCTCTTGGATTTCTTCAAAAAATATCTTCATTTGTGTTCTTAAGACAAACAAAGGTCTTACGGGTTTGAAACGACATGAGGGTGAGCAATTAATGACAGAAATTTCAATTTTGGGTGAACTAACCCTTTAAAGAGCTGGGTTTTTTTTTTTTAACTTGATTTAACCCAGAAAAAAAAATATTTTGTTGGTATAAATTAATGTATTTAGGTTGATTCATCAATATTAAATAATATTTTTGACTTGAATAATTAAAAATAAAATAGGTTACCATTTTTTACAGTGTAATTCAATGAATCCCAAGTCTACTAAGCAATAAAATAAAATAAAATAAACATTTCCTTTGGGTATAAAAAGTAAGAACATAACATTACTAATTATTAATTGTGACATTGTTAATTGTGAGCCACGTGCTGCTGGTAATTTATTGTGCTATAAGCAAATAAAATAATATTGTTGTGAACGTACAACCACAAATTGATTTTTGACTCAACTCATAAAACCTCAAAAATCTAAACTCTGTGGTCATGCATCAACTTCTTCCAGCTGTCTTGCTTTGTTTCTTTTTTCTCTCTCTCTCTCTCTCTTTAACACATACACACATGGGACGTCCATGTCTGCTTTTCGACCCAGTGTACATGCCTATCAATCTCTGTGATATATTCAAGCGGGAGACAAATTGCCCCGTGCCTGGTCTGCACCCAGTCAGCCTGTCTGGCTTGAGCTCATTGGTGGCCTGCTCTCTCGTTTGTCTTTGACAGCCGCCTGTTGTTCGCCACCAGAGCTATTCATCTCGGTGTCAGTCACTAAATAGGAAGTCCCACGGTGAGGACCTGCTCATTAATATAGATATGATCAAAGTCAGACAAAAGACGGAGTGTGTGGATGCCTTCTCCACTCATGGCCCAGGTGAGGAACTGTCTCACATCACAGAATTGTCTAAGAGACAAAACACAGCCGGCTGAATTTGAGAAATGAATTGGATGAGGAAATAATATGTAAATCTGTCAATGTGCCATTTAGAATTAACCCACCGACGGGACAACCCTTTCACGACAAATCAAAAAGTCGCCTGTTAATATGCTTTGAAATAATAGATAAATGTATAAGATACTATGAAATTTTCCTACAACAAATACTTTTCTGGCCGCGACATAACAGACTAAACTGTTGAAACAGCAGAAAACATCCATTTTGAATTCGATTTGAACACCTTTCAGCAAAAAAACAAATAAACAAAAAAACTCTAAATAACAGAAACTAAATAAATATCCAGCGGACAGCGTTTTAAAAAAAAATTACTGGAAGCAGATAGTATATGCATTTGTATATTATACATTTTATATTTATATTATAGTTTTAAAATATTTTATGCATTTTTTTAAATTTAACATAGTAAATTAACATAGTAAACTAAAATACATTGTAATGTATTATGCACATATATAATGCAATTATATTTATATACATTTATATATATGTACTTATATGGACATAAAATCATTAATATATATTAATCATATTAAATTAAAAAAATATATATATAATTTTTTAATTTAATATGATTAATATATATTAATGATTTTATGTCCATATAAATATATATATATATATATATATATATATATAGATAGATATATATATATAAAAATATATAAAAATATAATGTATATGGACATAAATTCATTTAAGTCATTTATTATATTTTTATATATTATTTACATAATATAAATAAAAAATATGCACACACGCACACACACACACACACACACACACACACAGGCAGTAACTTGTGAATGAACACCACAAATGCTTGACTGCTTTAAACGGTAAAAAGATTTAAATTTTGAGATGTTGTCCCACAAACTGATTTTTATAGAATCATTGCTTTCAGACCTAAAATAAAATCTGGTTCATTTGAGGTACAGTTGAGAGCTGAAATGACCATTCACCAGTCACTTGTGGTTTGATAATGTTTGGTTTTCAAATTGATTTTTGATGGATGTACATTTAAATACCCTTAAGAGACCTGCTTATTACATTCACCATGCAAGTCCACCACCAAAGGGCCAAGACATACAACAGAGTCACGGTTGGAAGCCTACATAGTAATTTACACCTTTATTAAAAACATGCCTTCAATTTCTACCAGTGATCTCCTCTCCGTCTCTCTTTCTGTATACCGAACATATCAGCACAACCATCTCCAACACTTTTCCTATCTTTTGCTCTATACATCTGGCAATGTGAAGCGTTTTCATTATAACTCACTATTTGGCTCATCAAAGTTGTGTTATCCGTCCTCACTCTCTGTCCCCGTTCACCCTGCGATCACAGCACCTCTTTTCTGGGTCGCAGCCAAACAGGCCAGCCTTAAAAGGTTTCCTGCTTACCGGCATAGATGCTGACTAAAAAGGGTCACGTTTGAAGTGCTCATCTTGTTATCTCTTTTAAGCCAGCAGCAGTCTGGTGGCTTCAACACTATTATCACTTGTCTGACCATGTATGAGTGAACTGCATGGGGAAATATTGCGCTTGGCAGTAAACCAGGTATTTTACTGTGGCCAGGAAAAGCGCCTCATGCGGCAATGCCTGTTTTCTTTCTTTTTCAAAGGCTGTGTGAGTGAGAGAGAGAGAGAGAGAGAGAGAGAGGGAGGAAGAAGAGTCAGACAAACAAGACAGTGTTTATCCTAAACTTCCATCATCCAACAATCTATAGGGCCTAGACACTACCACTGAAAAGTTTTTGACTTTTAATGCTTTTGAAAAGGAAATACACACAACAAGACTACATTTATTCACTCTAAAAAATCCTAGGTAATTTTTCAAAAACGAAACAAAAATAATGACTTATTTCAACAATTTCTTCTCTTCCCTGTCAGTCTCCTATGCTGTTCACATTGTAAACACAGTGGGTTCTACGTCCGAACGCTGGCTTAGTATTGGCCGATGCTGTGCATGTGAAATATTTGTGTTACATCATAACATTAAGGTTGAACTGTAGGCTGTAGTCACCATTTTAACGATGTCTTTACTACCTTTCTGGACCTCAAAAGGTGCAATGAAGTTGCTGCCTATGTGTGGGTCAGAAACCCTCGGATTTCATTGAAAATATCTTTTAAGGTCTTACGGGTTTGGAACGACATGAAGGCGAGTACTTAAACGGTTAGTTCACAATGAAATTTCTGTCATTTATTACTCAACCTCATGTCGTTCCACACCCGTAAGACCTTTGTTAATCTTCAGAACACAAATTAAGATATTTTCTGATGAAATCCGATCCGTACCGTTACACCCCTAATTTATATACCATAAGAGAATAGGCACAGAACTACAACTACAGTATAAGACTACACCCTTTCAGCAAATAGCTGTGCAACAGGCTGTAAAGGTTCAAGAAAACCACACATATGTTAAAATACCTTTGTTAATTAGCTCTCCTTTTCTTTTCAATGTCCTTCTAACTCCTCAGGGACCCACAAAGGTACCCAGCATCACCTGAATAATGGGCTACTCACGGAGAAGAACAGAACGGATCAGAGCAAAAGGCTTTGGGATATCAATGATATAATCAGCCCTCAAAGGCAGAACCAAAAAACAGACACCTTGAAATTTCCATGTCGGCTGGAGGATGTGGATAAGTGTGTGATATTTCACACTCTCCCACGAATCACATAGCAAACTAATACTAAGGACTCCTTCATGGTCATCTGAGAGTGCTGCAAATGACGGAAGGAGGATGGCACGCTACTCTGAACCGCATCTGCACAGAAATTAGGAATATCTTGATGGGACACAGTGCACCAAAAATTCCTTTTGGAAATCTGTGGGTAATTAGCCATTTCAAACCCATTTAAGGTGGGTTTAAGTTAAGCCTATAAGGTTTATGGGTTATACCTGTTATACAGAATTCCTCGAAATCTGCCAGAATTCTCTCCTCATTATTTAGGATAGGCATTATTCCCATTGCCAAGATTCCCAGATGCTGCAGATGCACAGCTGGAAAAAATGAGCTCATGGGTCTGTCTGGGAGAGACTCATCCACCGGAAAATGTCTCACTCTATGAATGAATGACTTATAGTGTTATCATTCAGCTCAAATACAAGGCAAATTTATCTAATTTATATCATTTATATACAAGGCAAAAATTATCCCTCAGGATAATTTAAATTTGGACTTTTCAAACTTTTGATGCTAGACGGACCCCTAAATAAGTGAAGGACTCCCTTACTAAAATACAGAAAATACACTATACCATTCAAAAGTTTGGGATCAGTATAGATTTTTATTTTTATTAAAGACATTAATACTTTTATTCAGCAAAGAAAGACACATTAAATTGATCAAAATATAAAGACATTTATAATGTTAAAAAAGGTTTATGTTTCAAATAAGTTCTGTTCTTTTGAAATTTCTATTCAAAGAAAATTCAGCTGCGCCAATTGACCCTTCGCAAACAGTTTGATTGACAGGCGATCTGACCAATCATAACCCCGAATCTGCCATTTTGTCTGACAAAGCAGTCAGGGGAGTTAGATTAACGTTGGTGAACTTGAACTTGAAAAATTGTGTGTACTCCCGTCTTTCTGCGCTTGAAACAACATTCCTTCTGATGTTCATTCATGTTTATTTGATGCTATAAATGAACTAGTATGAAGAGATGATCGGTTCACGAGGAGCTACAGCGATCTGTCACGACACATTAAAGAGACACTATACGGTTTTTATTGTTTGAAATTCTTTAAAAAATTATGATATATTAAATATGAAACTGTTTCATATATCTGTCGACGTCCGTGAGACTCCGTGAGAACATGATGTGTGGCGTGAGAGCGCATGGCTTGTCGGACATAGCAACAGTAACTAAAGGGGGCCGGGTTTTTGCAAAGGGTCAATTACACAAATAAATTAAATTGGGGAGGTGGGGGGAGGGGGTTCTCACAGCAGGCATAAGCAAGAGCATAGCTGCAAAGTACAGTTAAACAAATGAAAAAAGCTCGACTGAATTAATTATGAAAGCAAAGAATGGAAACAAAGAAAACATGATGAAAGAAAACTATAGACAGACCTAATTTCAAGACCTCCCCTCCTCTGGCAGAAAGATAAATCGGCTGAACCGGTCCTGAACCTTATCACTGTATGAACTGAAAGAGAATCACTTCATTAAGATTCCCAACTCGTCTATCCCACTCTTCTCCTGCTGTTTATTAAGTCTAACTCTATCGGCATGGCACTTATCTCTGTTTTCATGTCTGCAGAATGTTTATTGTCATTTCAAGCTTGTTTTCTGTGACTACAGGGAGATTGTATTCCTCTTGCTGTCATTATTAATCATGAGAGGAGGAATGCATGTGGAATGAGATCCACCAACACAATCACAGCAGCCATCCGTTCACAGGTCTTTCCAAAAGTGTATTTTAGAGTGTACTTTTGCTTTTGTAATCAGAGTGGCTCATGAAACGCTTGACTTGCATGTGATTATTAACACGCTGTTTAGAAAACTATGATGTAGCACCTTTGATAGGAATTTCACACATGAGTGAAATTGGCTCCAAACAATCTCATTTTTCAGACTTTTTCACTGTTTATCCGTGTCTGGTTTATTTTCCAGATTCATACACTGTGTGAAACCAATAATGAACTGACAAACCTGATGTCAACAGTTACACATGCTGAACGCCTCACCTGTAGCTTACTCTATATGAGTATGAGACCTCGTGCTAAACCCAAATATTAGGGTTGAATATTTCTCCCCCTTTTCCCATGATGTGGCCAATGCTAACACCCTTTCCATCATTCTAGGCATGTTTACAAGTGCTATAGCAACAAGATCATCCAAAATCAGTTTGTGCATGTCAAAAATGAAAGCTCAAATCTTGTATGCTTTAAATCTTGTTAAAAGCAAAAAAATACAATTTTTCCCCATAGGGTTGTTTTTTTAATGTTTAAATTTATAAACCTCTTTAGGCAGACCTATCATGAGCACTAAGACACTAAGATTAAGCGGTGATACATACATCAGTAGAACATACGTATGTTTTAAACATTGTTTAATATCAAATAATCGTGGGGATAAAATGTCAGCCGCCCCGTTCACTCCAAGCATTGTGAAAGATGGAATCGAGCCGATCTCCCGACACTGTATGTATAAATAAATAAATATAAATAAATATATATATATATATATATATATATATATTTATAAATATATATATTTATATATATATATATATATATATATATGTAAAGTTGTAATCTAGTAAATATATAAAAATAAAAATTCTAAAATATATTAAAAACAAAACACAGTAAGAACAGTAATATTGTTACAATTTAAAAGAATAAAAATGTAATTTCTTTCTTAATTTTTGAACATTGTCACTTTTAAATCCTTGCTAAATAAAAGTATTACTTTCTTAAAATAAAAAATGCTATTAAAAATATTATCTGTTAAATATAAACTATAAATAAAATAATAATATTAATTTATATCCTGAACGAAATTATCTTTAAGCAGAAGAATTGACAAGCATTTTGGGTATACAATGGGATCATTTCCACAGCACAACTTGGTTTTATCAAAATGTTTCATGGACAGAACCGTGAATCACCAGTGTGTCGGTATGGCTCTCTGCAGGTGAATGTCTATAAAATGTCTGCTATGTTGATCGTGGAATGGATAGAGGATATTGGCAGCCACTACAATTCCTTCCCAAAAGCTGTACAAATAAATGCAGACCTCTAGCTAATGTCAGCAGATATGAGAGGAAGTAGGCCTGGCAGGACATTCTGACACTTGTGAGGCATAAACAGAGAAAGAGCCTGAAAAGGGACTTCAGACATGCTAACCACTAGCCCATGGTATGTTATTGTTGCCGTGGGAGAAAAGGGCGTTAAAAAGGTATGCAGAGATATTACACTTTCCCCACCAAGAAAAACAAGCATGGGTTAGACCTTTACAGCTCCTGAGCGTTGGAGTATTGTTATACTTTAACAGTACTACAGTGGGTCAAATACGCTAAAGCTACCATTGCCAAGAAACATGGATTTTGATAGATATTCTCTAGCCTGGGTTCATTTACCCAACCGGGACCACTGAAATATGAATATGGAGGATTGAAGGAAAGACAAGCGGATGGAAGAACAGCCCTTGTGAGTTCAGTTCAACTGTATCAGCTCAAATCTCTCTGGCAGTGCCAGATGAGCCAGTCATGCCTGCTGCTCACATGTGGAAATATGTCTTTTTGAAAGGCTCTGGATTCATTCAAACAGCGTTTGCAGCTCTCTTACTGGAAAAGACCATTATTTAGGGCCCACTGACACGGCACAATATCATCTGAGAAGGATCGGGCGAGAGTTTCTTTTTAAAGCTCACCGCTTGCCCTTGATGATGACAGATTTAATACGGCACGAGGTAGATCTGATGTCAAACGGATCTCGTTATTTTATTTGTCTCCTTTGGAGTTATTTTCAGCCGCCCATCGCAGTCGCACAGGTCACAAAATATCATTTAAATAGGCTGAAGGCAGACCTCGAAAGGCCTGGGAGGGCAAAACCAGATTGTTTTTAATTTTTCGCTACCCAAGGAGAACTGAATAAGGATGGCGAGTTGGAGCTGATTAGCCATGGAGATTATTCCCAGTTGGTTTTCATTTTCCCACCTTGTTTATAAAACATTACATTCCCCTAGAGTCCCAAAACAGCAGCTGAGGTTTCAGTAAGATTACATAGTACACTCACTGTACACGGAGGGACCGGGGTATTTGTTACTTTAGACGAGGCTTTGGAGTACAATTGGGTAAGTCAAACATCCAATTAGTTTTACTGAAACATTTGCGGCCAGCCCGTGCTGCAATGTTTTAATTGCGCAGTCTGTTGGCGACTGTTTTGTTCCTAAGAAGGAGTCAGCCCTCTCTGTGCTTTTACTCGCTGACAATGGCCATCCAGAAAAGGTGATAAATTATAATGTAAACATGTCAGCATAAAAACGGCTCCCCTCTCTCTTGTCTGTGTTTTAATATTTTCCAATTTGATCATGATGTACTGATTTCATTAGTGCGCTTGGTCTAAACTATAAGCACAGCTTGAAAGGTTAGTTTTGGCCCCAGGTGATGTCATTATGCACATAATGTCTGTAGTGGAAGACATCTCTGTTATATTCTGTCTGCTAAAGGTTATGTTAACATTCCCTTAATGAGTAAAATCAAATTCACTTAAACATATAACATTTTTCGAGGGTGACACATTTCTGGGAAACACATGGCGATCAGAATAATGGTGAGATATACCATTCTAGTGCTAATAATACTACCAGTGTTGCATTACAAGTAACGTGAGATATGTAATCAGGTTACTTTAAGTAACTAGTAAAAGTAACAGATTACTTTTAAATTTACAACAAAATATCAGAGTTACTTTTTCCCCATTTATTGACCGATGGCTCTCCTGTCCCCATGTACATACACACACACACACACAAATGCATTATTTTATTACCTGTATTTAAACTAAATTAGTTGTAGCAATGTCCCAGCGTATCACTTGAAGCTAAAATATCAAGGTGCAATCTTACAGTCTAAGTTACAGAGCACTAGTGCAGGATCTAAGGCACCTCAACAGGATGTGTTTTTATGATGCATCCTTAAATGTCTAACCAACTGGAGCTGTGGGTGATGGCCAGCAATGTGCGTCATACTGTAGCCACCAGCGGTTGGACGCTTTGCACTTTTTCCCCTTAAAGGAACATTTGCAAGAAGCCATAACTCATTTGCTAACACTGTCCCCTTATACTTCTCTTTCTTTCTGATTTCCATTTTTACAACTTGAAGAACTTGATGGTGTGGTAAAGGTTTGCTCCCGGCAAACATTCTCATAAAACAAGAGATGATATCATTATGGCTTGACACATTTATGTAGTGTGGAAGCAGAGATATTGCTGTTTGTGATGCCATTAATATCTACAACAAAATTGAAAAGAAAAATACAGACGGGTTATATAAAATTCAAGTTGTATAATTCAACTTTTCAAGTTATAAAAATGCAAATCAGTATGAAGATGCAAGCTATAGCATTTCAATGTACAATGCATCTTATTTAGATTTGTAGAAAAATCATGTTTTTATACTGTCCTTATACAATAAATAATATATATATATATATATATATATATATATATATATATATATATATATATATATATGTACTGAAGATATGTTTGGTTACTCTCTCTCTCCCTCTAGTTACATGTTCAATTTACTAAGATAATAAGTTTTATATTTCAATGGAATGTAAAGCTTCAGAGGAAGTCTCAAAAGTCAAAGCTTGGGAAATTAATGAATCCCAAATCCAGACCTGAAATGACAATCGAATTCTGCCATTCATAGAGAAAAAATAAAACTTTTCACTCTTAACTTTTGTGTCCATCTATAAAGCTTGACTATGTGACAGTTGCGGGAATTTTATGTGACCATGCAGAATTAGTCACAAAATGTGTTTACTCTACAAAGACTTTCATTACTTGCAGAGTTCAATGAAATTTAAACGCACATAAAAAAATATGATACATTTTCCAAGATAAGATACAAAACCCATATATCTTATTTCACAGTTCTGGTTTGAAATCAAAGGCTTCATTTTACTTTGGAATCTTATTACTCTCACTCCTTCAAAAACACTTGCCATTCAAAGCCAACCAGACCAATCAGACCATCAAACCACTCTTTCAAAAAATGAGATGTAATCATCCCTCGATATGCACAAATCCCAAGATATCCACTCACTTGGATGAATTCTCCTGATATGGAATATACTGTCTTGGGCAGAAAATGGATTTTCAAAGATCATTTCTGACTTCTCCACATCACATATGTCAGCGCACAAATCCTGACACATGGGGAAGCCTGACATATTTGACTTATCAAATCAGATCAGGTTACATTTTCTCAGGCTTCAACCGCACTGAGCTCTTAGCAGAATCGTCAATTTCGAGGACCCAAGCCCCCCATTACCAGGCCACTCAGCAGATTGCAACTGATATTCTTCAGCCGCTGTCACTTTGCCCTCTATCATGCTCCACTGGCAGAACTCCACTATTTGCCATAGTTAACTTGTAGATACACTCTCTGTCCGTCTGGCAGTAAGTACTCAGACTAATGCCAAAAGGAGTTTGGTTAACACTCCAGCTACCCATTTACATGCCGGCCCAAACGCGGTCAAGATTCTGAGGGATCAATTACTTTCCAATCTTGTGCAATTGTGGCTGCATAAACACTCAAAACAATGCTGTTTATATGAGCGTAAGGTGGCCAGCAATATGGTTTTATTATCTCTAGTTTTTAACTCTCACTTCAGCCTCTTAATTAATTTCTGCGCAGCTGTTAACAGATGTTGCGAGGTGAAACTCTGAAATATGTTTCATTAGAATCGTTATAGGCGACCGGGGAGAGTCCAATAAAACAGGCACGTCAGTGCAAACTGACAGCCAACGGACGGAGCCGCGAAAACATTTGCTCAGAGCGAAGAAAATTGAGGAAAAAGTCACCAGTGATTTGTGGGTCTTGAGAAGGTTTTGCCCACTTCATCGCTTCAAAACCAAGATAAACAATGTTAAAAGAGATATGAATCTGTGAACAAGCTTTTAAAGGCGTCAAGGGAGAAAATAGTGGTTTTTGTGTTTCAGAAATTGAGAAGAAAAATATTGTGTATCAGTTCAGGTCAAAATTGCCCCTGAAATGATGTGCTATTAAATATGTACAATTATAGAAACATCTGGAAGCTTTTTATTGGTCAAATCCATTGAATCTGGGATAAAATATGAATGTTTTTTTTTATATTTATTCATTAGGATAAATATATTTATATATATTGTTTAAAAGTGTGATATTTTTGAAGATATTTTTATTAACCACATCCAAATATTCATTTTCTCTGAGAAGTACAGAAAAGTCACAATTGAAAGTATTTAATAAGGCAATGAAACATGCTGTATTTTTCAGAATAGAGTAGTTACACTGGTAATAATCATAAAATGAAATCTTTTTCCACCAATTATCATAGTTCATTTAATTAGCAATGCAACAACTTGGCATGTTAATATATAACGTATGATCACAGGTGTGTTGACTTTGAATGCAGCGAATCAAATTAGAATTTAGAGTCAGAACTATCTAGGTTTGGTGTGAAAGCCAGATGTACCGAACTCCTTCGAGCGTATACAGCTGCATGAGACTTCAACTGCAACTTTCAAAGATGTCTGATCTCTCCCTTTATCCAAGTTTTTTTTTTTTTAATATATTAACTGTTAATGCCCTCATACAGGGCTAGTCCATATCAATGCAGAAGGCAAGCACATAACAGAGACTGGAATATGAGTTTGTCTCGGTTCACACAGCAGGGGATGAGGCAGTGTAGAGTAAGAGGATTTGAGTAAAGAGACTTCACTGATGCACAGTATAGGGACCCTCTGGAGTCCCAGACACCAGCACAAACTCTCTACGATTTTGTATTCTAACTGCATCACATTAGTCAAATTCAGCCACCTTGTACAAACACAACAAGAGCTATTGAAAAAAACGTCACAGAATGAAAATGTCACACTCCCAATCTCCACAATACTGCAAACTATTGATGAAACATTCTTCACACTTCAAAGGATAGTTCACTCAAAATTCAGTCATTATTTATTCAGCCTCATGTCATTTCAAACCTGTCTTTCTTCTGTGGAACACAACATTTCTCGTAGCTATAAATGCAATTTTGCTGTTACAGAATACAAAAAGTCCTTTCACAGACCGTATTTAAATCTAAGAGGAGCCAACATAGAAACTGACCTCCATTTTCTTTTCCAAACTATTTGGTTAGTACTAAGAAAATCAAAGCAACCTACATTACATGTTTACCTTCCCACAGACTCCATTAAAAGTGCATGACACAAACACCCACACATACTGACATGGGTAACACGTACAAACATCAGAATGAAGTGGATCTGGATGTTACCACATCAAAGGCAACTGGTTAAAAAGGCTCTTCAGATGGTCAGAGATGAGTGGACTAAAGCACATTTTATAGGAAGTCAAAAGAATAAGATGGCTGAGTGTGTGTTAGCAGCTGTGCAGAGTTGCGTTGAAAGTCCGGCCTGGCTCTGTTATATGCACAACAAATGACAAATGCTAGTTGTTGTGTGTGGGAACATCATTCTGGTTTTGGCCAGCTCTTAGTACAGTTTATGATTTTTTTATGACAATGGAGACCAGTTTTCTGGATCACAAGAATGGAATGCTCATGAACATCCAACAATCTCTTTGAATGATCCATCAAACCAAATCCCACCCGTAAGGCTCAGTCTTAAAATTTAAGTAGTCAGATGTTTATTACTAATTTCAAGTATCTAATTGAGAAGTAAATAAAATGGATGAGCATCAGGGTATATTCTTGTTTTTACAAAAGAAAAATATATGTTTAGAACACACACACACACACATACATATATATATAGCTATCCATGGCCGCTGGCGGCCTCTAGCGCCAGTCGCTAACACAACTCTTGGGGCCAGGGAAGTGAGGTTTACAAGCACATCTCTTACTGGCCTACATTACACTCACCACCCTAAACCTCACTCCTATTCAGGTCACGGCAACAAATGTAACCGGTCCTACTCGACTTCTCCAAGTGTATTTCGAACAGGCATCAGTGGCATGAGGGTGGGCACACTAAAAAGGAAGCTGAAGACCGCAGCCTCTAGCGCCAGTCGCTAGCATATCTCTTGAGGTCAGGGGAGTGAGGTTTACATGCACCGCTCTTACTCGCCTGTGTTACACTCACCCCCTAAACCTCACTCTGATTCGGGTCACGGCACCAAATGTAACCGTTCCTACTCGACCGCTCCGAGTGTATTTCGAACCTGCGTCAGTGGCATGGGAGGCGGGCACACTAACAAGGAATCTAAAGGCTGCAGCCTCTAGTGCCAATCCCAAGCACATCTCTTGAGGTCAGGGGAGTGAGGTTTACATGCACCGCTCTTACTCACCTGTGTTACACTCACCCCCTAAACCTCACTCTGATTCGGGTCACGGCACCAAATGTAGCCGGTCCCACTCGACGGCTCCGAGCGTATTTCGAACAGGCATCAGTGGCATGAGGGTGGGCACACTAATAAGGAAGCTGAAGACTGCAGCCTCTAGCGCCAGTCGCTAGCATATCTCTTGAGGTCAGGGGAGTGAGGTTTATATGCACCGCTGTTACTCGCCTGTGTTACACTCACCCCCTAAACCTCACTCTGATTCGGGTCACGGCACCAAATGTAGCCGGTCCCACTCGACTGCTCCGAGTGTATTTCGAACCGGCATCAGTGGCATGGGAGGCGGGCACACTAACAAGGAATCTAAAGGCTGCAGCCTCTAGTGCCAATCCCAAGCACATCTCTTGAGGTCAGGGGAGTGAGGTTTACATGCACCGCTCTTACTCACCTGTGTTACACTCACCCCCTAAACCTCACTCTGATTCGGGTCACGGCACCAAATGTAGCCGGTCCCACTCGACGGCTCCGAGCGTATTTCGAACAGGCATCAGTGGCATGAGGGTGGGCACACTAATAAGGAAGCTGAAGACTGCAGCCTCTAGCGCCAGTCGCTAGCATATCTCTTGAGGTCAGGGGAGTGAGGTTCACATGCACCGCTCTTACTCGCCTGTGTTACACTCACCCCCTAAACCTCACTCTGATTCGGGTCACGGCACCAAATGTAACCGTTCCTACTCGACCGCTCCGAGTGTATTTCGAACCGGCGTCAGTGGCATGGGAAGCGGGCACACTAACAAGGAATCTAAAGGCTCCAGCCTCTAGTGCCAATGCATAGCATATCTCTTTAGGCCAGGGGAGTGAGGTTTACATGCAGCGCTCTTACTGGTGTACATTACACTCACCCTCCAAAACTTCACTTCAATACGGGCAATACGGCAACAAATGTAACCTTTCCTACTTGACCTGCTCAGAGCAGGATTTGATTTACATCAACAGAAATTCACAACAATGCCTTTCAAAACATCATGGAGAACTAAATGTATACCTTTGAAAGACATAAAAACACGTTAGCACATTTTACCAATATTACTTAACATGGTGGTAAGAAAGCAAAGACCATGGGTTTGATTCTCAAAAAATGCTCTTTGGATAAAAGTGTCAGTTTTTAAGTTTGTACGCACTGGACGTTCTCATTATTGAGCCCTGCTCTATTCTTTCCTATACTGCACATCAGGCCCACATTCTTGAATGAAATGGAAGGTTTATCCAATACCTATTCTGTCATCCACAAATCTCTACTTCGTTAAGTTTTTATAAGACAGAGTGTTTACATTTTTCACACAGCTGCCTCAAACGGTTTCAATGTGTTTCATGTAGTCACTATTGAAGAATTTTCCAGAATTTTAGTAGACGTATCTCACAGCCCCAGCACCTAACAGAGCTATTTTCACCCTCCCCAGTGGAGGTGTCCATTACACATCACTGGGGATGAATTAAAAACACCTGATGAACAGGGTGGATTATTACAGTGAAGGTTGTGAATACCGCAGTGGAGAGGAATGTCAGTAGTCGAAGAAATCCATGCCATT
Source organism: Zacco platypus (assembly GCA_038088235.1). Classification (NCBI taxonomy): domain Eukaryota; kingdom Metazoa; phylum Chordata; class Actinopteri; order Cypriniformes; family Xenocyprididae; genus Zacco; species Zacco platypus. The sequence goes on along the minus strand of CM076068.1, from coordinate 23,104,148 downwards.
CACCGCAGCTCCCTAACAGACCTGACTCATTCCGCTTGGCACCTTTAGACCACCAGCTCCACAAGGAAACAATCATCGACGCAATTTCGAGTGTTTTAACAGCTGACTTTCTCAGTGCATCTGTATGTGCGCGCTTTAAGGGGTGTTTGTGACTGGGAAGATGACAAGCACAATACCCATCATGCCACATGTCGGTGCACAGCTTTCTGAGCTGTCGACTCCGGGTCATTGCTCAGTGAAAAGGGCCGGAGTTCATTTTCTCACACTTCAGCCCTATGGTGGGTTCAGCTTAACTAAGTGTGTGTGTCCAGCAGTTTAGTCCTGGGAAAATAAAACCTTTTGCTTACCGCATGTTTCTATCCACAATGTGAAAGCCAATGGATGTTTAAAAGTGTAAAACCTGCTGCATCAAAAATATATTTACAATTAGTTGAATCCATTCTCAACAGAAGCAACATCATCTCCACCAATCGGAGTGAGACTAGAAGGTGTTGCAGTTCAAGAAGAGGGTGATCACAAAACAGGCTTTCGAACATCTGGTCCTGGTATATAAGTTGCATCCTACATTGCAACAATCGACAATAGAGCACTTGTAATAACCTAATTCAAAACACAAATCATTCTCATGGTCCATTTTTGATGTGGCACTTGAGTTTATGTGAAAGGGATCACTGGTGAACAGTGAAGTCAGTCAAAGAGAACAATGGGCCCCTGTGTGGAGAGGCCATTGAAGTTGTGACTTAACATTAAACAGTGTCACTCTGTCACATCAGGGGAGGGCGTCGCAGACAGGGTAAACGGTTCTGAAAAATGAACAACAAGTTAACTGACATTTAGATTAAACGATGAAATCATTCATCAATGACTTCCTAGATGCAGTCAGAACATTAATAACCTCAACATAATTGATCTTCTGAACCATGAAACATATTTGAGTAATGGAAAGAAACGTAATTGATATCGCCATTATAGTGTTCAATGTTTTTATGAAACTAATGAAATATGTATCCATTTTAAGTTTGTTCTTGATGCTGATTGTGTTTTAATGGGGTTAAGTTGCAGATTTTATCACTTAATATATTTTAGCATTGACTATAGCTCTACTGAACTCAAGCCAAATCTTACAGCCTGCAATCCCTCTTGTACCAGGTTAAATCCAGTTTAAACTCACAGCTTGAAGTTAAATCTGATAGCCCCTGAGACAAAAGTGAGGCAATGTAACTTGCTCTCCTGCTAACAATCATTAAAAGTAGCTAAAATGTTCATACTTCGATGCATTGCATATGTGTACATGTCATGTATTTGCGTGTCTTTCTAAACGATTTTATGCATCTTTCTAAGTGACATATCGCATATTGTTCTGTTTCTTATGCCTTTAAGGACCAAGGAAGAGTAACATCTCTGGCAAGCTTGCAGTAATGGCTAATTGCTTGTTAAAGCAGGATGAAGTTCTGGAGTCGGGCCCTTAGGACGTCTCTAATAGCACTCTTCATTAACTATTCTGCTCAGTGACCGCTTTGTCTGTGTTAGCGGACTAATCCCACCGATTACCACGACTTACAAAAGCAGCCCTGATAGAGTAACGGGGCAGAAAGAAGTCAGGGCAACCTTTGGTTCTTAAGGTGCTAAATAGACCTTTTTTATTTTTTGAGGTGGTAAAGGAATACTTTGATATAAATAGCTATTTATTTGAAATATATTTGCAACATAAATGTTTATACTGTAGCTTTCAATACATTTATTACATCATTTCTAAATAAAAGTATCAATTACTTTAAAAAAAAAGCACTTTTGAACAATAGTGTACATTTTCAAGCAAATGGAGACTTTTGCTTAAAGGGTTAGTTTACCCAAAAATGAAATTTCTGTCATTAATCTTGACATTCCAAACCCGTAAGACCTTTGTTTATCTTCGGAACACAAATTAAGATATTTATGATGAACTATTAAAATAGTCCATGTGACTACAGTGGTTCAACCTCAAAGTTATGAAGCGACAAGAATACTTTTTGTGTGCAAAAACGAAACAAAAATAACGACTTTATTCAAAAATTTCTTCACTTTTACGTCAGTCTCCTACGCTGTTGACATAGTAAACACAGTGCAGCGCTTCCGGGATTTACGTCAGAGTGGCGACTCAGTATTGGCCGGCTCCTCTGTCAGGATCACATGTATGCGTCGTGGTGCTCATGTGTACAGCATCAGCTAATACGGAGTCAGCGTTCTGTTTTTTTTTTTTTTTTTACTACTTTACTACTTTTCTGGATTTAAAAATGTGCAGCGATCTTGCTTTGGTTTAGAAACCCTCAGATTTCATCAAAAATATCTTAATTTGTGTTCCAAAGATGGACGAAGGTCTTACAATTTGGGACAACATGAGGATCAGTAATTAATGACATAATTTTCATTTTTGGGAGAACTAACCCTAACCCATCTGAAATCTTCGTCTCCTCTATAGTTTCAGAAGAGATCTCAATATCTGAAACTGTGCTCGGTTTGCCAAGATACCAGTGTCTGCAATCAAAAGCCAGATTTCAATATGATCTCATCAAATTCTTCCAAGATCTATGAAAACAACTGTCCCATTTGTACTGTATCTGTTTCTGTTTGTCCTACAGGAATGTAGAGAAACTTCTGAGACAACGTTGATAGTAAAATAAAATATATTCAACTACTCGTTGCTGAACATAGACCACATGATCACTCAAAATCAGCTCCACACAAACAATAAACAGTAACCAATAAATTAAACGTACAGCACAAAATCGTATGGACAAACAAACCGATCCTGAGCTATGAGCAATAAAATCTTCCTGAGTTCCTGTGAACAGTTTTAGTTGTCAGCTATACCTAAATTCAGCAGCACTATTTGACTTAACATTTGGTAAATAACTGGAAATGTCCTGAATTCACAAATTCCAGAACACTCATCAACTAACCTGTAGCTTAGACTGACAGACGGAGTCTGCTCAAATTAGACTGCCATTCATTTTGGTTCTGCGTTAAAAGTCGGAAAAAATAGTAAAGCTTGCTTATGGAAATCTTTCCTGTGTGAATTGGCTACTTGTTTGAGGCTGCCTCCCTTCATTGCCCCCCTCTGATCGGGAAGTTTTATGCAGTTCACCTTTGACTTTCGTGTCTCCATATTTATGTCTTTGAAAACAGCCAAATTATAACAATCATCACTTTCGTCTGGGTCACTATGGTCCGCCAAAACTGAGAGCCTTTTATAACACCAAAGTCTCCTTTGAGAATAAGACCAATAATATTATCTTCTTGAATAGGGTGCTTGTCTTAAAACACATGGGTTGCTACAACATTGTCTTACTATTTGCAGCTGCCATGAAATCTATAGCCTAAAATTGATCAATTTTAAAATTTCTTTTATAAAATAAATATGCAACAGTCTAGTTTTTAGTGTAACATAAGCAACCAACAAAACAACCAAAGAAGCAGAGACTTAAACACATAAATTAATAAACAGCCAAATGTCTGCCAAGTGGCTGTTTAAGAGGATATTTGGAATCAGATGGTAGAATAAATGTCAGACTGTATGGTAGAGGTACTACAGTGACAAGGAGCTGACAAAGTAAAATGCTGTCTTTATGTGGAAATAATGACACGCTGTTGCATGAGACTGGTAAATCATTTCTAAGCGGCAGCAGCAAAGAGACATTTTCATTAGGGATGTGTGGATCAAGGGCGCCACCCACAGCCGATTGCTTGCTTCTGTACAGCCACCAAACTCTGGGTTCTGTCATAAGTTGGTAACCTGAGCCCTTTAGGAAGGCATCACCGAAAACAAAGACTGACACTTGAAAATAACAATCTGTCAAGTAGAAATAAATCAGCATCCCATCAACCTTCACGCCATTCTTTGATCCACACTTTTCTTTCCTCCAGGCTGACCTAATCAAGGGCTCTTTGAACAAGTTTAAGTTACCAAAACCACACAATGTCTGCCATTGATAAAACCAATCAATGAGCAATCAGGTTAACTATATCATTGAGATTGGAGGTAATTATTCCAATAGTACAGCTCTGGAATTGCCCACCAAGTTCAGCTTACGTTTTCAGTCCTTATCAGCAAGGCTAATTGATCCAGCTTCCATCTACTTCTTCTAGAAATGAGTTCCTAGGTGGGTTGCTTCAGATAATCCACAGATCTTTAGGTATTACTGTTAATGCTGCAGGTTCCTCAGCTACATTAAGGCTCTTTTTCAAAACCTAGTGAGCCGTCAGCATTTGAGGCATCATAGGGACTATGAATATAATTAGGCTGCTTTAAGATACATTTTTGGCCAAATTCTTGCATTGCATATCTTTTTCGAAAGGCATTGGAGATGACATTGGAACAAAATGCCAATGGGGTTTTTCCATTGATTTTGAATTACTGTAGAAAATAAGCTGTGTGACAGTGTTATTTTAGTATTATTTATATACTCTACAGTATTTAATTTTTTTTACTTCGCTTTAAATATTTTCATTTCCGTTTTAGTCATTTTAGTGCTCCAACAAATTTATTTTATTTAATTTTATTTAAGATTTTTAAGTTTTTCAACTAATATTTATATTTTAGCTTTATATATTTCAGCTTTATTTCAAAATGAAATGGTTAATAGTATTAGTTAGCTGACTAAAAATATTGCTATGTGACATCAAGTGTTGATTCTTAACCATATTTTCATCAAGTAGAGAATCTTCACAAATGAAGCCTAAATACAATCACTAAAAGTAAAAAGCAAAAGTTAAGCTAACCTTGTTAGTAACCGCCTTCTTTAAGACCCATAAAAGCTTATAAAATATATAGTGGGGTATTACTGATATATTTTAAATTTTGTAGGATAAAACGTGAAAATATCTTGAGCTTTTGCCTAACCACAGACCTTATTTCAGACATTTAAATCAGAAATCTATTGGGACAATGGAACTGGAATTGGAAAAATGCTAATTTATTTCAGGGTTCTAGAACCCATTTGCAGCACGTTTCCAATAGAAATAGAAATCAATTTACAATAGCAATAAATTGTCGAGTCAAATCTCTTGTGTACCTTGTACTCGTGTAAGTGTCCCGAATCAGCAACTTGTGAAGTTTATTTCATAGAAGACAGCAGTACATGCAGGCGGTAGACTGCAAGGCTCTTCGGTAGGTTTTTAGAGAAGAAAAGCTGTGGCTTCTACGTTCCACTGTTTTTGTATTTAAGTGATGTCATTAGGTTTAGGTAGAGTTACACATCATACTCCTGACAGGATATTTAGTCAATGACTGAAGTATTTACCTCAGCCACTGGATATTTAGCTTCAGACTTCTCTCCATAGAAAATATTATTAGGAAATAAAGAGAAACATAGTTTTGACAAAGAAAACCAAACCATCTGTTTCTACTGTGTTTCCTTTCCTTTCACATCATATCCTGGTTGAGAATTACACTCTCTCACTTAGCTTCTCGCTATAATGGCGATTCCTTTGTTGTGACAATGTGGCACAATGACACAAGCACTTCTGGATGGAGAACTAACACTGGACTGCAGTATGAATCATTTCAAACTTTTCAAATAAATCTTAACTTCATCTCAATCTTCTTGGCAGAAATGTTCTTACCAAAGAGGCTCACAAAAAAGCATTCTTTATAGCTGGCGATACATATAAGCAATCCCACACAGAATCTGCGGTCACAGAACGTCCACATGTTTCGCCAGAACTGAAACCCCATCATGCACTACACTTCCCCTGACCCTTGCATGTTTGTTCATTCAATATTTTGCATAATGATAACACTTTCATGTGCTACCTGTTCCTGTAACGTAAACAGTACAGCATGGTGCTAACTACAACATAATGGGCTCAGTTGCAAAAAACAACAAAAAACCAAATGAATACCTGCCACCCAAGCCATTTTGGATGATAGAATTGTAATTATGGCAACTCTCGGAATAGCTGTCATGTTATTGATTGTGTCAATGTTAATGTGTTCGGTCGCTACACTGCTGCTGCAGAGCAAGTATGGAGTTGCTACTGCTAACAGATACACAGAGACACTGCTGTGAGCATGTAAGATGTGCTGCTGCTGCATAAGTAGACATACATTACATAAATCCCGTAGCAGATCTAGGCAGGTGGAGCTGGGGGAGGTGGAGGAGTTCAGAGAAACTCTGATAGTGCAGAAGGACTTGCTTACGGCAAACAATGAACTAGACTATTTAAATGTTGAGCAAGAAGCGAATCAGTTTGTGCCATGGGCAAATGATGTGATTGCTTTGCAGAATGCAAGTAAAGGACCTATCTGTCTGCGGTAATTTAAATTTTATATTTAAATTTTATAAATTAAAATTATATCAGGTAAAAGTTATATTACATTGTAACATTTCATCAGATTAAACACACTTAGATACCCACATATACACATAGACATATATATGTGGGTTTTGGTTTGCTCATTTAAAAGCTACATTCTTATAAAGGTTCTTTTTTGGTTCCACGAAGAACCTTAAACATCTATAGAACTTTTCGGTTGCACAAAAGGTTTTTTATGGCGAAAAATGGATCTTTAGATTATTAAAATGTTGTTCACGCTAAAAAAAGAGGTTCTTTTCAGAACTGTTCACTGAAAGGTTCTTTAGGGAACCAAAATTGGTTCTTCTATGGCATCATTGCGAATACCCCCTTTTGGAAAATTTATTTTTAAGAGCGTAAACAAACTACTCAATTTCTTTCCAAAATGAGACCTAATTACTGTATAGCCTCATTCTGTCATGTCTATCCAGCCTGTGGACAGTTCTGTCAAATGTCAGTAAGCCGTTCAAATAAACTGTTGTTTAGAAGTTAAAATATGAACCACCGGGACCTCTGAGCAACAGCCTGCCATGTGATTCCAACTGCCACCTCCATCTATGCAACACATCTGCAGCAATGTGATTTGACAGACCATCATGACTAAATCCCTCTGCTCCCAGTCAAATGGAGATCACAAGCCCTTCTGGTCATTCATATGCACTGATTCCGCCTTATTGTTCAGCCTTTCAACTCACATCTGAGTGGTTTTATGGAAAGCAGAGGCTTTTTTTCCGGGAACCTCAGAGTTTCCTGCGTGCATCCAACCCCCTCACCCCGACAAACAGTCTCAATATGCCTACCCCAGGTCTCAGGGAGGAACAGGAGGCTTGTGCGCACTCCTGCATGAAGCCTGTCTGTTGTTCACCTTTGCTTTGATTTCATGCTCGTTATCTCACCATGGAGTCGGTGACCCCAGACAACAAGGCCGCTACCTGGGGGAACAATGCCGGGTTTTCAGGATTTCGGTGTCCACTGAGAGGGCTTTTAGGAGTGCATTCTCCTCCCCCGATTTCAGACACAGTCACTGGATGGAGAGAAAAGAGGGATACGGTGAAGCCCAATTTTCTGCAGATTAAATCAAATTAGCACAAGAGAGCTTCTGAGAGAGGGGACTTCAGGGGTGAGGGGTGATTGCTCTTACTTACGGCCCACCCCTCACTCTCCACTGCTTTCACTTGCCATTTGCTTCCTCCGCTGCACTGCTGCACAGCTGTTGAACGCTCAAACGAATCATCCCTGGAACGGAACCTCATCCACACCCTTCAGTAATGCCCTGAAGGCAACGGTAGAAAGCAGGTGGCAAGTAGAAAGAACTGGTCAGGATGGCTACCAACAGCTGCTGGACACAAAACCATTGGCATCAAAGGTCCAACTTTGAAAAGTATCATGTAACTAGTTTCCGCTCCAAATCACTTTGTTGTCAGCTATTAGCCTAACACATTTGCTTTGAATAAGTGAATCAAAGAAAAAAAGACACTGACCAGCAAGAATTGTGGCCAAAAGTATCCAAAACGTATATGTTCCGTGCTTGACTGATGAAGGCTTACCTAAGAACACACTGCATTGCGGTGGTGACTTCACATATTTTATAAGATTTATTTGAAACGCTTACCCTACAGAACTTCCAAATAAATGAAAGTTGATCTCCATGTTGGAGATGTTCTTAATTCATTTTCAATGGGAGGAAGACGGCTGAACAGAGATGACAGCACGGAGGCAGCACTGAAAGCAGCAAAAGTATGACTGCTAATAACACATATTGTTCAAGATAAAAACTTCATGGGTGCTGGGTTTTATTGACAAATCAGAAGTGAGTACTCATGTCCAACTACATTAGCATTTGGCTTTTACATTAAAGTGGCAATGAAATGGAAGTAGCAACAGATCTTTTGTTTGCATTTTATGACACACCCAAATGAAACAAACTATTAAAAAAAATAAAGAACAGCGGGAACTTGGTTCTATCCATCTGTTGTTAATTGGTGGAGGCATTTGGCTGAATGCGAGCGTGCAGACGACTATAAGAATGGGACGGGGTTTAAGAAAACTAAATGACTGGAGAAGTCCGGCATACAGTACGCCACATGAGAGAAGTCTTCACAATAAGATGCATTTAGAAAATAGACAGCATCAACGTTCATTTGATGTTAACTTTAAGAAATTATTCATTTTTTGACTGGATTGCCATTTTGCATTTTTACAAAAGAAAAATGAAGGTAACTGGATGCAACTCGCATAAAACTCAACATGCTACATACATATCTTTAGAGTTAGAGAACCTCAACAGATGATGTATCATTCGATGAAAATCATTTGTTTGAAGCAGGCAGCTCAACTCTACTTTCAACAATAACAAATCTCACAACCCCATCTCACAATTATTTTTCTGTTTCAATCTTTAAATTAGAACAGCCCCCTAATAAGAATCATCAAAAGACAAAGAGACATAAAACAACAGTTCTGACAGATATAAACAGTTTTTTTTTCAAAGATCTCTTTACTCACAGTGTGTGGCAAATCTAATTTATTTTATGTCTCTCCAACTTCACCAAAATATGTTTACACTTCTTGTTAGCACCTCTCATTAATAAGGTAAAAGTGTTTGTATAAGCATGAACTGGTGATGAACTGCCTGAAATAATCAAACACTCTCAGACAGGCACTTTAAAATATTGCATAAAGATTATAATATAATGTATAAAGACACTTTGTAAAGATGTAAAGATTCGTAACTATTTCAAATAATGTTCATAATGTTCCACATTGAGAGGATCCATTATGATTTATGATTTCTGTGAGACGGTTTAGCTTGTACTTTGCTGCCCCCTAGCATCAAAACTTGCTCCGAGCATACAAAATAAAGACATAAAAGCAAGACGTACTAATAATCTCAAACTGCACAGATATAATGCAACATTTATCCATCAAAATTTATGTGAGGTCAAAAAGTATAACATAAAAATATACTATAAGTATATATACTGCACGCCAATTTATCAAATTCAAAATAACATTTAAAACATAACATTTAGTTACTATAGAGTTCAAAATGTCAAACTGAGAATTTAGTTGTGTCTGGTTAGCTATAGCTACAGCGTGTCATGCTTTTAGATTTCAGTACCTTCTCATAGGTCAGGTGCACACACCTAGTTTCTTTTACTGATGACAATGGCTGCGCTTCCAAACCGTTTTACTTTGGTCACCCCTGCCATGTTTGTGACTCTGCTGCTGTCTGGTACCCTCCTGAATGAAAGCCTCCAGCTGTGTGTCCGTCCTCAGCTGAAAAGCTCCATTGTCCCTGAACGGGTCTAGCAGGACGTGATATAAACCGGACATGTTGGTCATTTCAAAATCTTCATGGCAATATGTGGGCATGGAAGTTCGCCTCATAAACAATCGTTGTGGAGCCTTGCCATCTTCCGGTGAAGTCGTATTCGGTGGGCCTAACTTGTTTGTGCCAGACCGAATTACTTTAAGGGATCTCTGGGACTGTTTGGGAGGGGAGTGAGACGTGAAGCAGGTCTGCCTGGACTGTAAGGATCTTTGAGGGTTAAGGTCAACGCTGGGGGTTGCAAATGGGGCATGGATTTCGGACGTTATTTTGGTGATGGTTTGAAATGATGGCTCTTTGGATGAATCAGGTCCCCAGGCATCTCGTACTCTGGCATTTAGCTCCATGTTGGACCTGGTCAGATCACTGTACCAGCTCTGCTGGCAGCTGCCAGCTCTTAGTAGAATAAGGTCAGGGGTCATGGGGTGGTGAGGACCTCGTTTTCTCATCCTGTCTCGGGCTGCCTTCTCACTCTGGCTGAGTACTGAGAGCTTGGTGCCATAAGTCTTCGTATCTTTAAATAAGGAATCCATTCTCATATTTCAAGCAAGAACTTTCATCTAAAACTATAATGTTCTACAAAACACTCGCATATCGGATCATTTTGATTAGGTTAATCTCTTACCCAAGTTGATGGTGGTGGTGGCAGTGCTTGGTATGTGGCTGACTCGGTTTTGAAAGTTCTTGTATCCACTGACAGGCCTGCCTGCTGAGAGAACAGATCGGGGCAGGGAGAGGCACTCAGACTGCAGATTAATTGAGGCCCTGCTGTGACGATGAGCCTTGAGCTGACTCCACATCGCCTCCCTTGTGGACTCCTGCTGAGCATCTATAGGTTCAAAAAACAGCTACGTTAAAGACAGCATGAAGTGAAAATTCACCATCTATTTTCTAAATGCGTAATTGATCTTATTGTTAATGGTTCATCGAAGTATGTTTCTTTCTTCTTTTTTAAATGTTGAACTCGTACTGTTCAATCAAACCCCAACCCTTTTTTTTTTACAATCGATTGCAAGCTCACATCCAGATCCACCTCCATCCAATGAACTTGTGGATTGAACAAAGACACTGACATATTTTCTTTTTCCCTCAGACACTCAGATGTGTCTAACTATGGAAGAAAAGTTCTGAGATGGACCACTCATAAAAATGAAAGAGAGAAATCCTAATGCTAAAAGGATAACAATTACTACATAATTATTTTCAACCTTCATACTGACCCTCTGTCTGAAATTACCCATTTTTAAGGGGCGGCTCCTTTAAGGCTTGTCAGTAAACGGTAGGGGTTCATCGGATCGTTGTTGATCCGTGATCCGTACGGACCAGGACCCACGGTTCACCACGCATGTGATTGGCGGATTAATTTCAAGTTTGACCGCCATAGACAGAAAGTTTATCATTTGCATGTGTTTTGTCTTGCTTGTATACACATTCAATAGATTTTAAAATATTCCAGCGCTAGAAGAGGCAAACGAGAATTTAATTCGGCAACGTTAGGCCTACAAATTCTGGCCTAGAGATTTTGGTCTTTCCCCATTCTAGTACATATGACCATCCAGGGTGTTACCAATATGGCCGCCGAGTGAGGTGGCTTTTAAACGGGAGTGTTTGGGAAAAGTGTTTGGAAACAGTCATTATTTTTGTCATTACTCTTTTTGGTTATACTAGTACAGCAGAAATGACAAACTCCCCCTTTAAGCATGTTGGATGCCACATAAGCTAATTCTTTGGCAAGACTATTTAATAAACAATGCATTTGTTCAAATATTTATTTAAATAGTATAAATTCATACTTATTGTAATTCATATTGTGAGTCCAAATTAGAAATTGAATTCTGTATATAAATCTGACTATAGTCAGTATGCCATTTGAAAGGTGGTACCTCGTGCATGCTGCAAACTGGGAGTTGAGAGGTTCTTGATACGGTGGAAACCACTTTTTGGGCTGGGTGAACCCCCTCGAGTCATCTGTGAGGCACTGTGAGGCACATTCTCCGGGGAGATCTGGGACCGCTTCAAAAAAGGACTGGCAGAGTAGTCCCAGTGAACCTCAGCGAACTGGAGCATCAGAATACTGCTTTTGGTGTTTACAACCACACTGACAGAATGACAGAAATCTTTTTCAGATAATATAACATTACAAGAAAAAACAGCATCATTAAATTGTGCTTATAAAATTGAGTAACATGTCCAGACCACAGGGTAAACTCACGTGTTGTGGTATGTATGTAGAGAAAGGACAGGGCATTGCTTCATGTTTGTCTTTATAACTCTCAGGCAGTCTCCATTTAAGAAGTTGAAGATCCGGATTTTTCCATCCATGCAGCCGGTAATGATCCGCAGGAACAGGAAAGACATGGTCAACACCTCTCTAATAATTATAATAGAGAACAGGCAAGAGAACAGATTATTAAAGAAAGTACACATTTGTGCAATTAAAAGTTATTGATTAGAATGACCAGCTGAATGGTAACTGATTGGTTTTATCACTTTGGATGCTGGAAGGTCCTCAGGCATTTTTCGAAGCAAGAGTTGGTGCTCCATGCTTTGACTTCCCCATCTGAACCCCCAGAGAGGATATGCCACTGATCGAAGCACAGACATAGCACTGCACCCTGGTGACCCCTGATTTGCTGTAATGAGAAGAGAGTATTCAGTAGTTGTTTCATGAATATGTTGCTGAAATTCATCTGAGGACAGGAATGCCAATGTCATTATGATGAGAAGCTTTTCTGAGATTACAGTTTTATTTATTTTTTACAATTGCTAGGACACATATCGAAATATGTAGGTCACATTTTACATGGTCACATACATGCTTGTGTTCTGGGCAAGATCACTCTGCATCTCTCTCACCCTTGTAAGTGATGCCGTCTCCATGCTCCATATCCTGATCTGACCTCCAGCACAGCTACTGACCACCAGAGTTTCATTAATCTTCACACACATGATTGGTTTAAGGTGTTTAAACTTCAGATTCTCAACACACTTCCCCGTCAGCAAGTTCCACACTGTGATCAATACACACATAGACAAATACTTTTACAAGCTATTAGCTTTGGTCTGTTGGTGTGTTTATACACCCCAGAGCAGACAACATGCTAATGATGGCATATTTGATTTTTATTTGATCCTGCCAGAGTAGCAATTGTGCATTTTATTTTATTTTTTTGGCCAGGAGGCAGAACAAGACACATTCTCTAAGGGGAGTGTAAGGATGTACCAGCACCCAGAAATGATTTCTGAGGGATTTTGACACTGAAGACACAGGAATACATTTTTTTTTTAAATGTATTAAAATAAAATTATTTTAAATAGTAAGAATATTTCACAGTATTGCTGTTTATTGTATTTTTGATCACATATTTTCCATAAGTTTTAAAAATATTTCTTAAATTCATTTAACTTCTTTTCTGTACATAAATGTGTAAATCTATTCAGGCCTCAAAAATAACAATAAATTAGCTTTTGTTTTGGTTAAAATTGCAGACTAAAGATTAAAATGCACAGATTTAGACCCTATAAAGGCCTGTTCACACAAAGAACAATGATTATAAAGATAACTATAAGGATAAAGGTGATGTTATCGGTTGTTACATTTGTATCCTCTGTGTTCTCATTACAGTTCCTTTGTGGACTTTCCAGTTCTCATCAGAACTATTATTAATTATTTTTTAAATAAATCTATAGTTATAGTTATCGTCCTTAGTGTGAACGGGCCTTTATACGGGTATTTTACAGCTCACAACCGCCTACCTCTAACTCTACAATCTTTGGCTCCAGACACCAGTCTGTTTCCATACAAATCCAGGCAGTTTATAGTGCCAAAATGTCCATGAAAAATCATTGTACATACGCCTGTCTTCAGGTTCCAGCACCTTTGAAAGGAGTACAGAAATAAATCACAACGTTCTTTACTGCTGTCTATGATTTTAGTTTGTTAAACCACCATATAAAGTCTGGCTAACCTGATACTGAGGTCATAGCTGGCGCTGATAACCAGGTCTCTCTCTTCACAAACCAGAACTGCTCTTACACTACCTGCATGTCCTTGGATCACCAAAGGATCTTTGGGTGACGCAACATGCAGTACCTTGATGGTACGGTCCCTGGACCCAACCGCAACAAACTGCCCCCCAGCATAATGCATCACTCTACTGGGGTCTTCTCTATATGGAAAAAAAGACAGGAGGACAGTTCTCAAACTATGATATAATATATAACAATGAGTTATATTTAATACATCTATACATTTAATAAATGTATCATAGAGTATATTCCAACATGTTTTATACAGAAATTCTACCTTTCCAACAGGACCAAGATGTTATACACTCCACAGTACACATTGCGTTCTTCCATTTGGACTGTCTTAGAGTTAAAGCCTTTGTAGACAGAATCCAAAACCTGTTCTTGAGCCTAAAAACACCAAAACAGTCAAATCTATTTATTTCTTTATAATGAAGATTAAAATATATATATTTCTGTCATATCAACTCTCTGAGTGTTTGGCATAGTAATGGATTTGACGATATGGGTTTGGGATCTACTACGCTGCTGTTATTGATGCTGCAGAGCCAGTACAGGACTTGCTACTGCTAATGCATACACGACTTTTTTTGAATTACTGAGTAAATGATAAATGTAGCAATTCTGTTTGGAAAAAAATGTAGCAATTCTTTCTGAACAATTTAGCGATTCTTTTTGAATAAATGTATCAATTATTTTTGAACAAAAGACTTTTTATGACTTACATGAATTACCCATAGCATTCTGTACAGGTGGAGCTGGGGGAAGTGGAGGGTTTCTGATAGAGTGCTACAACAAATGCTGATGAAGTATTGATTGCAAGCAGATTGAGTAAAGGACCTGTTAGTCTGTGCCATTTAGAGTTTTATGACAGAACTTTGTCTATATAATGTATATGCAGTGTGCAAAAAGTACCAGCTTATGTTTGGGGAAAGATTCTCTGTGCTGAGAATGCTTGTGATCTTCACTGACGGGCACTAGAACCTCACAAATCTTAGCATAAACAGGGTTGACCTTAGATGTTGAGTTACCCTGAAAATGCAGACAAATGATCAGAACTGCAACATTTAGAACAGTTATATGAACTACTTTCATGTGACAAAAACAAAGACAGATTTTATTAAACTAACCAAATGAACACACTTACAGTATTAGTATGCTTCATCCTAAGCAATTTATAGTGCATTGAAGGTATAGAAATTATCAGTAGACTGTGTGCTCCCTTGGAATCGAATCCATGCATTTGCTAACACCATGTTCTACTAGGTGAACTGCAGGATATACGGTGACATATTTGATTTCTTTGATAAAATATATATGATTTTTGACATGATGTATTACTTGCAGAATCATGGCATGTTTCTCAACACTCTTCTTTACTTCCATCTCTGTTAAGATCTCATCAGTAAGGCATTGCCAGTGCTTGGACACACACCTGCAGCTGTACAGCGAGACCTTATCCAAAAGCCCTAGAGGTGTAAATGACAACAAAATATGAAAACCGGTAAAAACAATTCCAAAACATATATATAAAGTCTGAATAACTGAATATTTTAGGGATGTGATATGTTTAGGTTACCTTTATGATGAAAATGCATAATTGCATTAAGATATTTTATATTATGATACATTGAAGTCATGTATGGCAACTAAAACTAAAACACAACAAGTTCTGATAATAGTAATTTTCCCTAAAATTTCTAAATTAGTTATAGATGGTCTATTGAAAAGAAATTGGTTTCCATTAGTGAGGTTTAGGTTCAGTTGCCAGGTCTTGTACATTCTAGATAAAGTATCTTTTGAGCCATCCTAACCCTCTTGTCCATAGGTAATAAAGTTGTTTCCATAGCTGCACAAATCTAGACTATTTCACAGTTCTGAAAAGAACAACACAGTGGTGCTTACAATAGACATGAACTAAGCATGCACTATAACAATAGTGAGCTAAGCACGCTTAGGACAATAAGTGAAACAAAGCATCTAAATTCATATGAACCAGTCAAGCTCAGCTTGTTTCACCTGGGAAAGAGAAAAGAAAGAGAGGACATTGTTTCTGTTTTTTTTTTAAAAAGTAAATATTAATTTGATTTCTTCTTTAATTGCTGGGAACTTTGACAGACATTATGCAGAATTGATGTCATAATTAAGTCTGAAACTAATCTGTTTATACCTAATTCTGACATTAAGTCTAAACCATCAAACTCTTCATAGACAAGTGGACTTACCCAAAATTATCTTTGCAATGTCGACTGGCAGCCTTCGAATGAAATCTTTGTGACGGCTGACACCTGACAATGATTTTGACGACCTCGGCACGACGGTGAGGGCAGGATCAGGATCATCAGAACTGTCCGAGTCTGAATCTCTGCCTTTTCTTTTGTTCCAGGGGTCTAAATTCTGCATGTCCAGCTCAACCTTATGACAGATACTCTTGAGAGATTTGGCATCCTTTACTGTATAATAAATGGGTGACTTAATAGATGCAACCACTTACAAATATAAATGTATTTATGTTTTAAAAAAATATATAAAATATCCAATCATTTATGCAAAAAAGTCAAGGTTACCATTAAACAGCAATGTTTTTAGCATTAAATGTTTCTTGATCACCAAATTAGCACTTTACAATGATTTCAGAAGGGTCATGTGACCCTGAAGATTTGAGTAATGGTTTCTGACATCACAGGAAAAAATTAAATTCAAATAGAAACCAGTTATTTTAGATTTCAGTAATATTTAACAATATTTCTGTTTTGTTTTATTGTTTTGTTTTTTTTTTTCTAAATCAAAAACTCCAAAAAAATCTTACCGAACCTCAAACTTTTGAACAGTAGTTAAGTTTTTACCTGCCTGGTTTCAATTATAAATACAAAAATATTAACTTTTTAACATAAATATAAAAGTTTCAATCACTTATGCAAAGAGCTCTCTACCTACTCTGTTCTGAGCACTCCTGTTTTAAGACATCTGTTTGACTGCCCTGGTGAGCTTCTTGAGGCAGATCAGCTGGCTCATACAAAATACATTCTTCTGGATCTGAATGGTAAGAGAAGCGTGACTCTGTAACTGAGAGATCTGCAAAAAAAATCTATAATCAGGCATAAACATTTTCCCAAATGGAATCGCTACATTTATCAAAAAGAATCGTTACATTTTTCAAAAAGAATCACTACATTTATTGAAAAGGAATTGCTTCATTTTTCAAAAAGAATCGTTACATTTTTATTTTAAAGAAATCGCTACACTTATTTAAAAGTCATCAATACATTTAAAACGCTGTACATTTATTCAAAAACAATTGATACATTTATTTAAAAAGAATCGCTAAATTTTTCAGAAAGAATTGCTACATTTTTTTTCAAACAGAATTGCTACATTTATCATTTATTCAGTAATTCAACTCAAATTCTTTCTTCTGTTGAAAGCAAAAGAAGATATTTTGAAGAATGTTGGTAACCAAACAGTTACTGGGCCTCTACTGTTGCTGGGCCCTATGGAGCCCCGAACATGACATGCAGGAAAAAAATTGTAGGCTAAATTAGTTCCCTCGATTTACTAAAACGTGCATAAATCGAGGGAACGAATTAGTCAATCATGCGCACGATTTAAGTTTTTTTTTTCTTGCATGTCATGTGCTGCGCTCCGTAGGGCCCCCACTTTCAAAGTATTTTTTTCCAACACTACAGAAGTCAATGAGGCCCATCAACTGCTTGGTTATTGACATTCTTCAAGATATTTTCTTTTGTGTTCAGCAGAAGAAAGAAATTCATGCAGGTCTGAAACAACTTGAGGGTGAGCAAATGATGACAGAATTTGCATTTTTGGGTGAACTATCCCTTTAAAAACCTTCAATGTTTCTGATAAGAACAACACTGTTTACAGAAGTAAGGTTTTATGCTACTTCACCTACAAGCATTGATGAATATTTTAACATAAGTGCCATTTACTAAATTTCTTTTTGTTTAAATGTGATTGATGTGATGCATTTTATTATAATTACTGTACAGTTGGTGATATTATGTGCATTCTTACCAGTATTGCTGTGTTTCTCCCAAACAATCAGGACACGCACCAAATTTGCCAACATGTGCAAAAGAGGGGTGTCGCATAAAGACAAGACTCCCAGCACATACTTTGATTTGGTCCAGTCTGGGCTCTTCCTAAACCATTCCCAGGTTTCCAACATGTCCATTCCATGCAGTTTTGTGTCCAGAGCTCCATCCATGCTGTCCTCAGGTTTGCTGGGCAGGGCTCTGGACCTGGAATAGGTGAAATCTTTCCCTGACGTCACTTGTAAAACACTCTGAAGATCCTCCAGGATTTGGAGATTGTGGCACCTCACTAGGATGCCAGTGAGGAACCTCCTCTGAGATGCTCCTCCAGCCTTATTCATCCACTGGGAGTAGTGGTGGAGTTTCTCAGAGAGGACACACGACTGACAGCGTCCACAAATGTTGAACTCATCCTCTTTTTTACAAGACCATTTGAGCACTGAATCGCCAGCTTCTCCCCTTAAACATTTTACTTCAGTCATCTTAATGTGCATATCCATTTACATGAGTGGGTTTAAAAACAAAACAGGCAAGGATTTGTAAATGAAATAAATTATTCGATCCACTAAACTTCAGTTACACCCTTCTGGACACTTCCAGCAAACTTACGACGCTTGTTGCCGAGCAACAGCAACAGAAGCACTACAGTTCACAAAAGACATCCCACAATTTCCTTCGTTCAAATTTATCTTTTTTTTTATCCACACACAATAAACGTGTCCTAAGGAGACGGTAACGTTAGGCAAAATGCTGCAATATTAATAAAGTTGTAGCAGTTTCAACAGTGCACTAAGGCCAAAGCTAATTGTTTACTTTAGTTTCCGTGGAGAGATTATTTGTTGATGATGGCTGTTAAGCGTTCGCGGAAGTACAGTATCTAAATATGAAATATTATCTTGTTAATTATGGTTTTACATTTAGCAACAATATATAACATATGGTATTTGACCGGAACTGTACCAGAACATATGATTCATCCCAGTAACGCGAATCCTTTGAATCACTTCACTAAAATAGATTCATCCAGAGTACTTCAGAAATATGAGGTGACGAGTCATTGAAATTGATTCATTGAATCGTTCACTCAACTGACTCGTTACAAAACACCAATCCGATCAAACTCGTTTTAACTTTTATTTTCTACTAAGAGCATCCAGAAATAGTCTTTCAGCACCATAAGAGCTAACTAATTGTTAAATCACATAGTTTACCTAACTGTGTATGTCATTTTACACACTTTTCCACTCCTTTTCTTGACGTCGACGAACCGAATCGACATGCATCTGCTCAATCAGCTCGTTGATGAACGACTGCTCAATTTGAAACCGTATACTGGCATAGCACTCTTACTATTTCTGCCATAGAAAGATATAGTACTCGAGAGTACGAGTTAGTATACTTATTAGTGCGCGGTTGAATGGACGTCTCATTTCAATCAATCTCGTTAAGATTCGAATTACCGAATCCTTCAAAAACAGGGGAAGATTCGTTCCGTTGGTCCAACCATAGACATAATAAATACTAAATAATAAAATATAAGATTTTTTTGCAAAAAATAATAAATGATATATCAAATGTATTGTATATGTAAATAGATCTAATAAAATCCTCGCTCAGAGCACGCGCTCGAAGAAGTCACGCGCTGAACTAAAGGGAGATACACAGCGGATTTGTTGGATATTCGTAAACGGGACAAGCAAACAAGCGGTGATGTCACATTATAGCCCATAATTGTCTCTAATTAATGAGTATATACTTTATCTGTCTATAAAACGAGGCCTGGCAAATTCTGAAGTGATATCGCACTTTATCTCGAGCCTCTTTTGTATTAATTAGCGGATGAGTCGGACGATGTCCACTGAAGTATAATTTACCAACGATAGCAAAGTAATATTTATGACGAAATTTGAAGTTTTATAAATGTGCGCCGCCCGGGAATCGAACCCGGGTCGCAAGAATGGGAATCTTGCATGATACCACTACACCAGCGGCGCGTGGTGATTAAAGTTTAAAGTCAATCAGGTATGTGTATACGGAAGTAAAAAAAAAAAAAAAGAAAACTTGATATGGGGGGGGGGGGGATCGTATCTCGTTATTTCAATTTAATATCTCGTTATTTCAACATAATATCTCGTTATTACGACATAGTATCTCGTTACGACATAGTATCTCGTTGTTACAATATAGTATCTTGTTGTTACAACATAGTATCTCGTTGTTACAATATAGTATCTTGTTGTTACAACATAGTATCTCGTTGTTACAATATAGTATCTCGTTGTTACAATATAGTATCTCGTTGTTACAATATAGTATCTTGTTGTTACAACATAGTATCTCGTTGTTACAACATAATATCTCGTTATTACAACATAATATCTCGTTATTACAACATAATATCTCGCATAATATCTCGTTATTTCAACATAGTATCTCGTTATTACAACATAGTATCTCGTTACGACATAGTATCTCGTTGTTACAATATAGTATCTTGTTGTTACAACATAGTATCTCGTTGTTACAATATAGTATCTTGTTGTTACAACATAGTATCTCGTTTTTACAATATAGTATCTTGTTGTTACAACATAGTATCTCGTTGTTACAATATAGTATCTTGTTGTTACAACATAGTATCTCGTTTTTACAATATAGTATCTTGTTGTTACAACATAGTATCTCGTTGTTACAACATAATATCTCGTTATTACAACATAATATCTCGTTATTACAACATAATATCTCGCATAATATCTCGTTATTTCAACATAGTATCTCGTTATTACAACATAGTATCTTGTTATTTCAACATAATATTTCGTTATTACAATAACAATTACAATTAACAATAATGAGATAAGATTTTTTTTTTTTCCCCCATACAAAGTTCTTTTTTTTCACCATGCGGTTCAGGGCTTCCATATATAATGAATTGCTCCAAACATGATATGCAACACAGTGAACAAGACAACATGCAATATGAATTTCTGCACGACTAACATGTAATACAAATAAAAACATACTGCTACTGTACCACAAATGCAGGGTGGAATAAATTTAATAAATATACGTAATATAAAAAGGCGCATTGTGATTTAGTATTTTCTAAAGATTTTTTTAAAGTACATCTGTAAATAGTTCGTTAGATAGTTAAACTTTTACGCCTGAATTTGTCTTAAACTGTGTGTTTTGTATCGTGTTGTCAAGGGTACAAATTCACATCTTTCTCAACACCAGAAGTTCTTCATAATGACCGCATGATGTCGCTATAACTCTTCGCACCGAAGTGGAATCTACAACTACTGTGGAAGTGAGATGTGAAGTGAATATTCTATTCTATTATATTATGTTGTTATATATAATTATATATATTATATTATGTTATGTCATGTTATATTATATTATATTATGTTGTTATGTTGTTATATTATATCATGTTATTTTATGTCATGTTATATTATATTATATTATATTATTAACGGAACAGACTCACAGATATACAGGTTAATAGGTGGCTTTTATTGAACACATATGGATTATGAACACAGGAGAGTAAACATGAAGTAGAAGATGAAGCAGATGAAGTAATTAAGGATACTGACAGTCTGTTTGTATTGCAGATGCTGGAGTGAGGTAATGGAGACGTTGAACAGAGCACACACTTCGAATCCAGGATATCCAGGTAAGTGGCGAAGCAGGTAAGGGCAGACGAAGGAGGCCAGGGAGAAGACGCATCCGAAGAGAGACACGCAGGTGAGTGAGTCCGTAGCCGAAGTTGAGACCGGACAAAGTGCAGAGGTGAAGTGTGTGCTTATAAGTGGTGACAGTTGACTGAAGACAGGTGGCGGTGATCAGAACTCGGGTGAAGGAGTGCGTCGTGATTGGATGGGTGCAGAGCCTGACCGATCTCTAACAATATTATATTATATTATATTATATTATATTATATTATATTATATTATATTATAGAGTAAAAAAACATCTTCCCCTTTGGAGATTTACAACTGTAAATAAAGGGAGGGAAAATGTGGTTTAGTTGGGTTTTCCCATTTACAAATGCAATTTGAAGTGATATATTGGTAGAATCAATACATAATATCAGTGACTAAGAGTTTCTAAACACTTCCATCACAGTTTTTCCAGAAGGCCTCTGAACCTAACTGAAATAGCGTGCTGTCTGTATGCAAAATTATGCTTAACAAAACAAATTTATGCAATTATACCTCCGGACATTTCATTTTTTCCCCTCAGTGTAGATAATACAGACGGTATTTGTTTTAAACTATTTGTTTATTGTTTCCATCAGAAAAAAAATCTTCTTTTTCCCTTTTCGTCTCTTTAATTTACAGTTGCTTTTAAGATGGAAATCTACATCTAGGGTAGTCATGATATGTTCAGATTAATGAGCACTGTCTTTATTTTGAGAAACACAGTCTCCCATTGATTCTTCCAAACAAAGAGTTTGCTACATGTTAGATTCGACATCATTGTTGCTTTGCGGTCTGAAGCTTTTTCCTCTCCCAATGCAAATCAGTGGTGTCCTGCATTACTACCGAATGTTATCTGCTGTTATTCACCAGAACTGATCACACACTGCAAGGACCACTCACATCAAATGGTGTGATATCGGGTGACAAACAGCTTGTCAAACCATGGAAAGTATGAGTGCAGAGCATCCTGTTTGAGAAGAAGCAACCCAGACTGCGCTTTGGTGGTTTAAATATTTATATGAAATATATGAAGATGAAGAGTGGAATAGAGTTGTGCATGGAGAGAGAGGAAGGAAGATGAAGTGACAGAACAACAAGAGGAGACAACGTGGTAGCAGTTTCTGCTGTATGAAGAAACAGTTAAGTTGCAGGTCCAACCTTTAACAGGAAATGGCAACTTCCGCACCCTAAATGAAACACTGCGCTCCTAAACATGAGACGTTTGTGAAGACTCAACACTTGTGTCTATTTAGGCGTTTGACTCTTTGATACCGTATAAAAGAAAAGCTGCAAGCATCCTTCACCTACTTACGTTGCTTGTGTTTCGGAGAGCCGAATAATCGGGTGACGAGTATCTCATGTAAAGGAGTCGAGGTCAGAAATAGCTGCAAAATATGGTACCAGTCCAAGATGGGGCATCCACACAGGGGGAAAATCGACTTCTTCCTCCTAGAGAGGTTAGTAAAATGCATGGCTATTTAAAAATTTTTCTTTTTTCTTTTTTTATAGTGTCAAAATGGTCTTCATAACCTATTTTGAGTCTAAAGCATGATATGATGCATTCTCACATCTTTCGTAGTTGTATTAGTTGATATGTCAAACAGTGGGAGGAGTGTATATTTTAAAACAATTTGAAACTAGTTTTATAATACTTCATTTTTAATAACCTCATATTTATGGAGTGACAATATTTGTACTTCTTTAAAAATTATTTATCACACTACACGACTATTTTGAGCTATTATTAACTGCAAAAATGTCAAAAGGTGATTAGAAATGGTAGACAAAATTGAGTGGTGACCAATTACAGATTAACAACATTTTAACTTAAACTACTGAAACACACACACAGGTTTGTTTTGCTATCTTAGTGAGGACATTCCATAGATGTAATGATTTTTTATACTGTACAAACTGTACATTCTCTCCCCTTACACTAACCTCCTCCTAAACCTACCCGTCGCAAAAAACATTCTGCATTTTCAAATTTTTAATAAAACATTGTTTTTAAAGCGATTTTAAATATGAGGACTCATGAAACGTCCTCATAAAACATGTTTACGTCATAACACCAGTGTAATATTCATGTCATTATATAAATTTGTGTCCTCATAAATCATGAAAACAAGCAAACACACACACACACACACACACACAGTTAAGGTTTTGCTATCTTCGTAGGGACTCTCCATTGACAAAGATTTTTACATTCATTAACACCCCTACACTAAACCTACCATCACAGAAAAGGTTCTGCATTTTTACATTTTCAAATAAGCATCATTTAGTATGTTTATTAATCAATTTCGCTTGAGGGGACTGTGTACACACACACAATGTATCCACAATATCACAGTTGATGATCACAGCCACAGCCACTGGTTTCTTTTCCAGGGACACGCATTTGTTCCTCTATTTCTTTTTCAGTAAGATTAAGGCATCTTTACTCTCTACACTCTATGTGTCACAGAAACCCATGATTGTGGGTCACTATCATGAGGTTTCCTTATTACTAATAATAAGGAAGTAGAGAGAACTGCAGAGAGGACAGGTCAACATCACATATTTGCATGGGGATGTTCCATAAAGAGCCTGGCACTTGATAACGTATATGTGATAATTACATATTATGTGATTTTATATCTTGGAATAATTTGGAACAGACAATCATATGATGTAATAATTATGCCATGATTACAAAGTCTATGAACAAAGTTTATTGTTTGAATTCATTCATTAACCATTTCAGTGATATTATCTGACTCTTGGTGATTCTATGGGCCATCTCTCGCAATACACGAGACTGTCCATGAATTTCCTTGGCGAGGATTTTTTTCGGGGTAGGTGACCAGGTCTTTCCCCAACCCTCCCCATTAGGATTCACACACGCATTCACACCTAATTTGGCATTTCCAATTCAAGAGAACCCATGTTGACACAGGGAGAACATGCAAACTCCACACAGAAAGCCAGGACTCAAACCAGTGACGTTCTTGCTGTGTGGTGACAGCTGTGCTGCACCTTGTGTTTGAATATATGCTGGAAAAACAACAGAAGTTCTGTATATGGATGTTGTCTATATTATTATTAACAATGCTTTTGTGCATTTATCATTAATTACTTTCTTTGTTTTACTTTTTTCTGTAGTCCCACAATGAAAGTGCAGGGTCCAGTCGGATCCGACCGAGACAGGTACTGTATGGGTTCTTTCTCTTTCTTTCTTTTTTTCTCTTTCTTTCTCTCTTTCGTTTGTCATTGAATTTAATTGAAACTCTCGTTTCCATTTCAGTCCTCCCCTGCACGGAGAATTGGCATGACCAGAAAACTAAACAGAAAGGTAAAGAATTATTCTTTCTGTAATCTCTCGTAAAATGTTTTTTTTTTAAGTTTTTGAAGAGGTTTTAAAACTCTATTGATGATATTCAAATAAATTATTATATTTGTTATATCGCCAAGGATTTCAAAGACTCTGAGAACCCAGAGGAGAGTGAAAAGAGACATAAAGAGAAGGAGGTAGTGATTCATCACGGTCGGATAACTTCAAGTATTTTCCTGTGAGCATTGTGTAATAAAGACTATTATTGTCCCTGTAGCTGAAACCGCTGTACAAGGAGCTTCTGTACACAATCACTCATAGTTTAGGAAGACCACACACAAAAGAGCATTACAGTGCCAAAAGGTTGCAAGACTATATCAGAGAGGTAAGACAACACACACTTCTGGATTTATTTGCAGTCTTGAAGTTTTATATTATATATATATATATATATATATATATATATATATATATATATATATATATATATATATATATATATATTAAAAGTATTGCGTATTGCATTTAGTATTTTTTTTAAATATGTGTCTTAAAGATTCACTCTCTGACAGGCATTCACCATGACAGAAGCAGAGCATAAAACCTTGAGTGAAAAAGCCCAGACCTCGTTGGTAAGAATAATGTCAAATATTTCCTGTGTCACATATGTGTAATCTATAAGGCATAATGGACTGTCATCTAGTCATTACAGCAAAATAAACCCAGCCTGGGTGATCAAGACCCCAGAAAGAAACTTGACAGGTGGCAAGATCTTGAGAAAAACTTGCTGCCTACCACATACCAGTGATGGTTTTAGCCTGTATGTCGTTACATTTCTTAGGTTGTTATTTTTGAATTTTGTAAATTTCTCCATGACTAGGCCCCAGTCTACTGCCTCATGGTTACAGTGAAACAAGCCAAGGGAATACTGGGAAAGGACATTAGTGGTATGATTTTATCTTCTTTTTGTTGAATTGGGTTGTTAATTTTACAGTATAGTGTGATAAACATAAGCCCCTTTCACACAGTAAGTTGATTCCAGAAAATTATCATAAAATTGCTAGAGTGCCTTCTGTGTGAACGCAAACATGTCCTGGGATTGAGTCCGGGATGGGGACCTAGTAGCATTCTGACCCCCTGCCAGATTATTACCCTCCTAGTATTGGTTGGTTTAGGAGTAGGTGTGGGGGAGGATTAGGGGTGGAGTTAGGATTAGGCAATCAGGTGGCGACTTCAACGAGAGGGGGTAGTAAACTGGCAGGGGGTCGAAATTCAACACAGTTGGGATCAGTAGTCATCACATCATTGTCATATGCACAGATTCCAGAAAATCACTGGCAGTGTGAATAAACCACTATCGAACTATCCTGGGACACATTATCCGGAATCTCTGTGTGAAAGGGGCTTTACAAAAACATATTGGATTTTCAGGCAACATTTTTAAAATAACTAATAATATCCAGAGTCCAGACAACCTCTCACATCTTATCTGACCTTCTGTGCATTATTGATAACAGGATTCAGCGATCCGTACTGCCTGCTGGCGATCCTACATGAAGACAAGGATTCTCATGGTGGTGGATCATCCAATAAACCTCAGAAAGCAGTAGTGCGGGATTCAGCTAAGGGAGAGGTGTTCGAGACAACCATAAAGAAACAGACTCTCAACCCCATCTGGGACGAGACCTTCAAACTGTGAGCATGCAAAACTTTTAGAGAAAGTATTTCAGCAGCTGTTCGTACAACTTATTGACATTGTTTTGTCTCAACGCTTGCTCCTCTTTTACAGAGAGTTTGAAGACATCTCAAATGCCAATTTCCACATTGAGATGTGGTGCGTGAAGAAATTTTTTATTTTTTTTTTGAGATATAAGAAATACTGATTGTTTTGTACTGTATATATTTTTAGTATATTTTAATTCTTAGGACCTTAGAAATGTTTGTTTTAAAGGGACAAAGATGAGGAGGTGTCACTAGTGCAAAAATTTGATGAGTTTCGCACAAACATCCATGGAATTAAAAGGTTTGAAACATTTATGGGTTAAGCTTTTACAAATGTAAATAAA
Source organism: Zacco platypus (assembly GCA_038088235.1). NCBI lineage: Eukaryota > Metazoa > Chordata > Actinopteri > Cypriniformes > Xenocyprididae > Zacco > Zacco platypus. The sequence continues at coordinate 23,077,308 of CM076068.1, read as the reverse complement.
TATTTTAAAATAAAGTATTTATCATAACTAATGTTATGTATTTGTTTTTTCAAATGGTGTTGGCATTTAATTTAATGCTGAGTTTTCAACTGTCTCTTCACAGGATGTTAAAAGATGCAAAAAAAGAGAAAGGCCAGGATGATTTTTTGGGATATATTGTACTAAAATTGAAGGTATTTTGCATTACACTGATTAATGACTGCATTATTATGATTTTCAACATTTTCATATCAGGCCTGTATCAAGTCCTACCTCATACACAAAGACTGTTTATGTAATATTTAATTAAATATAATAATATAATACATCATTATTATAATTTTAAGTACACAGAAATCAAAATCTCTCATATTTCTGTTGCATGGCATGTGTTTTACTGTATGTTTGTGTGTTGTGGGCAGGACCTGCATTGCACAGAGGACACGTGGTATAAACTGGAGCCCCGAACAGAGACATACCCAGACAGAGGACAGTGTCACCTTCAGCTTAAATTCATTCATAAAGAGGTGAAGGCTTTTTCTCCTGTGTGAATCAACAGGCCATACTGTTGTCCAGGTGGTTTCTGGTCAGTTAAACTGGTAACAATCTTCACAGGATCTTCCACTGTGTCGCAAGCATTAAAAGAAGTGTCATTTTAATATAAGTTTTTTTTAAAAAGTGAAGTGCAACTGTGAATGATGAAAGCATGTGGCGTTATTTTCAGTTCATCTAATGTTTGAGAACTGAACCTAAATATTTATACATGATTATTTATGGCACGGTTATTATCATTAATTAAAAGTAAAGCAAAACTATTAAAAACATTGTTGATAAAATATAAATAAAGAGATGAAAAACTTAGAAATGTTGATTTCTAAATAAGTTGAAAAAACATTTGCTGTCACAAGAAAGCTAAAATGTCATATGACAAACATTTCTGTGCTTTTGATCTAGGTCTGATTTTGTATTTTTATTAGACACATATACAGAAAAATAAAATATGAATGAAAGATGAAAAACTTAAATTATAAATGTTGATAAAATAACTGCAATAAATTAAAGTTAAAACACTAAAATGACTAACTGGAAATAAATAAGATCTAAAAATAAAATTAAAACAACAAATATAAATATTAATATTTAGAAAAATAATAATACAAATGACAAAAGCACATAACAAATGACTAAACATTAAACTAAAATTAAAATGAATACTGAAAAAAAATGAATGACAAACAAAGTGGCAGATTTATAAGATACAATAAAAGCATCTTGTAAGAAAGACTAAGTATTTGTTGACTGTTCTTGAGCCCTTTGAAATAAACCAAAAATAAGGCCAAACCCGAGATGGACACTGTAACCTGACTATTAGACTTTTAGCACACTTATGTACACAGTATTGACTTGATTGTTTAATCTGATGGTTGAATTATGATCGGCAGAGAGATGAGAACCTGAGTGCTGGACGGAGTCCTTACGTCAACTACTGTGGCATCCTGCAGCAATTCGTTCAAGCCCATATCTCTAAACAACAGGTACGTCTTTAAGAGAGAATTTAAGTAAGCTTCTCTAAAAATGGTGAAATATCTTGCTAAAACGGCCACTGGTTGTGAAAGCTTCACCAACACTTCCTGCTTCACAATACTGTAAAGTTTAAACTCAGCAATTCTTTTCTCTACATTTTCTGCATCTTTCTCTCTTTATCAATCCTCTCACCCCCTCAGGACAGTAACCCGTGGAAGGGAGAGTTGTGCGGGGAGGGGACGGCCCTGCTCGAGTACTATGCCAACCAGAATGACATTTCACCTTTCCTCCAAGACTTGGCGTGAGAACATGTCATATATCACACTTTACATATCTGATTTGTGCTTATTATGTACAGATTTAAACTAGACACCCTGTAAGATGAACCCAACAGTGTTAGCGTGCCGATTAAATGTGATGAATGGAGTACATGCTGACTGATTTAAATCTCTTTTGCATTTGTGTGGGTTGTATGTTGGGGTTATGCAGGAAGTGGGTAGCATACAGCAAACTTTACCAAAGCCTGGAGGTGGACTCAACCGTGCTTTTCCAGCAGCTAACCAGTATAGAGTATCACTGGGACCAACAGGAACTCCCCCACCTGCAGGTTGGTGATTCTTATGCAGATGTTATTACCCATGTGATTCAAAAGTTGACACAGAGCTTTTAGAGTGGGTGTCGATGTACAGAAATTGAAAGTACTTTTTACACTGCATCACAAGCAGGAATGTTACACCGTGTCACATGATGTGTTCACAGTTTATCACATAAATCATCAGTGTTTTGAACTGATATCATCAGAGCCTACAGTCATGCTGTGGTAAAGTTGAGCTGTCTTTGCAGTCACAAGAAAGCAGCTAACATGTTACATGACAAACATATATATATATATATATATATATGTATATATATATATATATATATATATATATATATATACATATATATATATATATATATATATATATATATATATATATATATATATATATATATATACATATATATATATATATATATATACATATATATATATATATATATATATATATACATATATATATATATATATGTATGTATGTATATATATATATATATGTATATATATATATGTGTATATATATATATATATGTATATATATATGTGTATTTCTCTTTCAAATATTGTCATATATATATATATATATATATATATATATATATATATATATATATTTCTCTTTCAAATATTGTCCTTTTGAACTTTCTAATTATTAAAAAAATCCTGAAAAAGTTTCCACAAAAATATTAAGCAGCCATTTTCAACATTGATAATAATAATATTTCTTGAGCAGAAAATCAGCATATTAGAATGATTTCTGAAGGGTCATGTGACACTGAAGACTGGAGTAATGATGCTGAAAATTCAGAGGAATAAATTACACTTTAAATTATATTAAAATAATGATAAAAGATTTTTTTCACAATATATTTTTACTCTGTAATTTTGATCAAACAAATAAGAGACTTTTTTCAAAAAACCAAAAGCATTTAAAAACCTTACCAACCCCAGACTTTTAATTATATATATATGTGATGTCCATCCTAGGAAAAATTGATATATTCACCCTTTATTCACATATATTATTTATTTTTCATATTTAGTTGTTTTATTTGTGGTAAAGCAATGAAACATGGCATGCCAAACTGTGCATCATTTTTGGCCAGGCAAGAGGGTAACCTGGACTTAAAGTGCTATTTCTACCTCTTTTAACCCATAACAACTAGTTTCTTTGGTATAAATGAATGCATATAGGTTGGTTAAGTGATGTTACATAATATTTTTTGACTTGAATAAAACCAGTTAATTTACAATTTTTAGGTTACCATTTTTTCAGTGTAGTTTGCCTTTTTGCCAGACAATTTTGTCAGATAAATACCTTAACCAAGTTTAGTGTTTTATTCTTCCTTCATGTTTGAATGCTTACAGAAACAGGAGCTAGGTGACTCTCTGCATGGGTTTCTGCAGTATGGGCTCTGCTTAGTGTCCAAATACAGGGACATCTATCCTCCAACCCCTAAAACAACACCACGGCTACATACACTGCTCAGGTAACACACACAGACTTACATAACATAAGTTAGCCATGAATTATTTGTTTCAGTCTATATTCCCATATATATATATATATATATGTATAAATATATTTATGTCTTGTGTTTATATAGAGTTCTTGTCCAGATTTGTAAGACCCGAGCATTTCAGAAGCTCAATCCTGCTCAGTTTGACCTCCACGTTGAGGTCACAGATGCTGTTGTTGTGAGTAACAAAATATGATTAAAAATATATTTCAATATATAATTTTTACATGTTACATCACAATAAAATACTTTTTGCACACTTGTCCCAAATAGTGTTTTTCGGTGTACATGAGAAAAAACAGGCCAGTTTCGGGACTTTATATGTATGACTCAATTTATATATACAGTCAATGGAAAAAGAAAGGACACCCAGGAAGATTATTGACAAGTGGAGCAAAAGTCCCAGCAAATTCACCCCAAGGCCAGACTGCAAAACTCAAAGAAACTACAAAAAAACCAAGAGCTACACCTCAGACTCTACTGGCCTCAGTTTACATGTTAAATGTTTAAGACAGTTCAATTAGAAAAAGACTGGACAAGTATGGCATGTTTGGTAGGGTTGCCATGAGAAAGCCTCTTCTCACTTAAAACAGCACAACATAGGTTTGCAAAGTTATGTATGAATAAACTTCAAGACTTCTGGAACAATGTCCTTTTGGACAGATGAGACCAAAGAGGAGATGTTTTGACCATAATACACAACAACACTTGGCGAAAAACCAGCACATCAGCACAAACATCTCATACCAACTGTCAAGCACGGTGGAGGAGGGGTGATGATTTGGGCTTGTTTTGCAGCCACAGGACATGGGCATCTTGCAGTCTTTGAGTTGCCCATGAACTCCTCTGTATACCGAAGTATTATAGAGTCAAACGTGAGGCTATCTGTCTGACAGCTAAAACTTGGCCGAAATTGGGTCATGATGATCACAAGAACACCAGCAAATCTACACCAGAATGGCTGAAAAAGAAAAGAATCAAGGGGTTGCAAAGGCCCAGTCAAAGTCCAGACCTCAACCAGAATGAAAAGCTGTGGCTAGAACTGTGCATAGACAAATGCCCACAAACCTCAATGAAATGAGGCAACGTTGTACAGAAGAGTGAGCAAAATTGCCTCCAGAATGACGTGAGAGACTGATAAAGTCATACAGAAAATGATTACTTCAAGTTATTGCTGCTAAATGTGGTTACACAAGCAACTGAATCATAGTCACACATGGCTTCTCCATTTTGGCTTTATGTTTGTTAAATAAATAATGGCACTCTGCAATATGTCATGTGCTGTTGTTAATCTGAAGTTGGATTTACTTAATTTTAAGGCATGCTAAAGACCAGATGACTTTTTATTATGTCCTGATACCTAAAATACAATTCAAAGGGTGTCCTTTCTTTTTCACATGAGTGTATATAATTTAAAACTTTTTAAAAGTCTTGTGTTTATTCTTCAAAGCATGTTCCTTTTCTTCCAGAATGGCACTATAGAGTGGTTTAACATCAAAAAAGGTTTACATCAACCCATGACCAAGGTGAGAAACCAAGCAGAATAAAGAAAATATGTTATTTTGTAATAATTTTGTGTCAGTTTAGGCTCATGCTAAGTGCTCTTTGACAGGATCTATTAGAAACCGTCAGCGCCCTCTCTCTGCTGATTGGAGAAGTGCAAGAAGATATTCGACTCAGTAAAGATGTCTGGAATAAGGTGTTTGTCAGGTAAGAATTGCATATATACCGTAATTTATAAAGTCCTTTTCTGTTGTAATTTAGCCAGCTCCTTCTTCAGGATGTCAGTGCTGAATATATCTGCAGCTCATTGGATATAATTTCATTAAGAAAGCCTAATCTTTGCCATTCTTGAATTTGTTTTTTGGCCATTTTTGTGACACTAAAATGATGTCCAGTTAATTTGATAACTTCTTGTCCATCATGACAAGAAGTCTTTATGACTCTGTTTATAATAAAATACACTTTCTCTCTCTGTTTCCAGTGCAGTCCAGTTGGATGTTTTCACTGTGGTTTACCAGAAACTGGACTCTTTGGTGAGAATCAAGAAATATACATATATATATAAACTGTTCAGCATTTCTTGTGTGATTATTTTGTATGTTGTGTGTGTGAACAGCTGGCTGAAGAGTTACGAGCTACATTCTCTCAGTTGGAGAATCAAATGGATCAGCCGCTGGCGAACAGCCTGTTTCCAGTGTATCTCAACTTGCAAACCATCCACAAAGACAAAGCCTTCTTACAAAAAAGGTCAGATTTTGATATTTAATCAAAATATCAACTTAAGTGAAGTGCAAATGCTGAAATGTGATAAAAAATTGTGAAACAATTCCTAAAGTTACAGCACATAAAATATACACGTTATTCAATAATTTTAACCTAAAACCTTGATGATGAATTTTAAATGTTTTTGTAACAAAGTTCTTTAGAACGGGAAGAAGGAGGCGGGAACCGGCGAACATTCAACAACTTTAATAAATAAATAAACTCACAATAAAATCAAAAAGTATAAGGGCGGCAGTTCCTCACGGCGACTGCCGCCCACACAAACCAAATAAAACACAACATAAAATCCAGGCCTGGTCCTCTCTCGTCCTTCACTGTCGTCGCTCCTCCTTTATGCTTCCGGAGCTCCTCCGTGAGAGATACGAGACCGGTGCGCCGAGCACCTGAAGCTCGTTAACACTCGCGTCACCGGCCTCGCGCCGTTCCCTCACGGCTCTCGCCCGCCCTGCTCGTCACAGTTTTATTTACATTGTAAAAGCATTATTTCTGAATGTTCAAAAGTCTAGTTTTTTTTAAATGTTTTAAAAACGTTGTTTTTTGATTATGCATACGTTAAGGGAACATTCTCATCTTATTTTAGCAAACATAATGGGAATGTTACTTCTGAATGTTCTTTGCATATTCTGAAACAAGTAACATTTAAAATATGTTAGGGGAACGTCTAACTAAAAAATGTTCCATGAACAATGTATAAATAATGTTTTGTTCTAACTTTTTGAGAACATTATTAAAGACTACATAACTTTGAACGAATGTTTTATTAACGTTGCTGGAATGTTTGTTCATATCCTTGAAAGAACCTTGCCACAACGTTAGCTAAAGTTCTGAGAACGGCTTCCATAACATCTTTATCACAAACATGGAGTTTTGATTCCTCTCTTAGAGGGAAGTTACTGCAGCTCACAAGTTTCCATGAGGACTTCAGGGATGCTCTTCCATACTGGTTAAACAAAGCCTTTAGCACAACAATGGAGAGGGCGGAAAAGGCTGTGCAAGTGGATCAGGTAATAGATTGTAAAGCTCTTCTTTTTTTGGTAAAAACTGTTTTATCGCTATTCTTGTTCATTCACTTTACATAAAAATGGCTTGATAAGGTGATCATGTTGACTTGAAGCTCAAGGGAAGTACAGATGCTCACATCATCTCTCTCTCTCTGTCTCTCTCTCTGTCTCTCTCTCTGTCTGTCTCTGTCTCTCTCTCTCTCTCTCTCTCTCTCTCTCTCTGTCTCTTGTAGTTGCAGCCGCTGCAGACTGGAGCAGTTCCCATCAAGCACAGCTCTTCTGCAGTGGACATTGCAGCATGTCTCCATCCTGTTGCTCAGCTCTGGGAACAGTTGAGCTGGCCTGACCCAGAGGAGGCCTTCATGCTTATGGTCAAACTCACAGAGGTACACACTAAAATGATTTAATTGAACTGTGGGATGTATAATTATACAATAGATGTGCATTTTACCGTGTGACCACGTATTTGTTACAGGACGTGTGTAAGATTGCATCAACATACTGTCAGATGCTGAAGACTCGAGTGAAGGAGCTCTCTGTGGACTCGGATCGGGACAGTGCTATAAAAATGGTGAGATGATGATGTCACTCAATGCTCAAAATCCTATTGTAAGTCTATGGATTGTGGTTAGAAAACATGAGCCCGATTCAGTGAATTCATGTTTCACAGACATATTGTCACTAACGTTCGAAGACATTTTTGTTTTTCTTGATATTTGCTTCTTTTGAATGGACATTTTTTATTATTATTAGTCATTTCCATGCAAATATTTGAGTTATTTTTTATTATTATTAAAATAATGGGTAAAATAATGTTTTTGGTTTGGTTTTTGGCCTGCTTAAAATAAAATGAAATAAAATGCATACATTCACAGCACATGATTATGTTTAGAAAACATATCTGAATAATGATATAGATGTCATTATCTTTCACTTTTAGATGTGCATGTAAAATTACTTATTCGTTCTATATCTCGTGTCAGCTCATATGTAGCATATTGAGTCTGGTTTATATTGTAATTTGTATTAACATCTTGTTTTTTTGGACAGAGTCTCTGTTTTGTGGTCTTTAACTTTGCGTGGTGTTTTAGCTTGATTTCTATGACCATCTACATTTAGTTAATTGTAACTCATTATGGTTTATATTTATTTAGCTGTGCGTGGTCGTGAACGATCTAGAGCATCTGCACACGGTTCTGACACGTCTGCCACAGCAGCTAAACTGGGCGGGGCTCCGGGAACGCACGCGACACGTGATTGGAGAAACTCAGTTCCAGAATACACTTCCATCACAGCTGCAACACACACAGTCCCTCCTCAACCGAGAGATCCGTTCTGCAGTTGACACGCTCGGGAGGAAGGTATCATAACTGTCATCAATGGCATCAGTTTGGAGATAATTTCATTTGTCATTTCATGATTTTACTATTGAGAGTACAATAGGTGTCTCCAAACTGGCATCTATACTCAGTGTTGGGGGTAACGCATTACAAGTAATGCGAGTTACGTAATCAGATTACTTTTTTAAAGTAACTAGTAAAGTAACGCTTACTTCTGAATTTACAACAAAATATCTGAGTTACATTTTTAAGTGAGTAACGCAAGTTAATTTGTTTTCCCATTTATTGACTGAAAGCTGTCCTGTCCCCATGTTGAGAGATATCGTACAAAATGAATTAATGAATGAATAAACACTGTAAAATGCAAACTCAGAATATTACACAAACCTGCAATAATTAAATATGTTAAATAGCACAAATACACTATGTATTTAATCTCACTTTATTAGCCAATGTCATTGCTGCTGACCTCTGATGATCCAGTTCAACCGTACTCATAAGCTAAAATGACTTTATTTTTACTGCTGAAGTAAGTGTTGAATTTTCTTGTGTCCTATTTTTCTTTAATCCAGTATGACAGCACATCTGGTTTGTTTGAGCTGCGCCCTCTGCTGTACAGGCGTGAATTTGCATTTCCTACCGCCTGAGGCTTTTCATTTCATTTTTGGTGTGAAAGGGCCTTTACATATGCCAAAAATATAACCTTTTTATTATTATTAAAAACAACAACAATGAAGGCCAGCCCAAGTGAGAAAAAGTAACTCAAATGTAACAGCCTATTACTTTCCATAAAAAGTAACTAAGTAACACAATTAGTGACTTTTAGGGAGAAATGCAATATTGTAACGCATTACTTTTAATAGTAACTTTTCCTGTCTATACTGTTGTCGAAGTATGATGGTAATAATCTGCTCTAAATCCTAAAAGATCAGAAAGGTTCTCAGAGCTTTTCATTACATGGAGACTGTTAACAGCGAAACAGGAAGTGTTATAACCTGAAAAAGAATGATGAATAAATGTTTTTTGCTAACTTTTTGAGAACATTATTAAAGACCAGAAAGCTTTGAAAGAATGTTTGTTCATAACATTGAGAGAACCTTGCCACAACATCAGCTAGAACGTTTCCTATTACATAGGAATAAAACACTTTCCTCAGAGTAAGATTAACAGGCCAGATTTTCTGTAAGAATAAGAAAGTGCTCATAAAACATCGTGTCATGTTTGTTGTCACTCTTTTTAGTTAAAGACAGACATCGAGACACATGTTCGCAACATGGCTTCACGTCAAAGGCTTCCCTCCAGAGATACAGAGGAAGTAAGGCATATGTTTTTGTGTTTTATCAGCTTGAGGTTTAAACTGACATTTTTTATCACCACTGCAATTCTGAGTATTTAAATGTCTATTTTCAGGCTGTGGTTCCTTTAATGAAATATCTGGAAAAAGAACTGCAGTATATGAATGAGAATTTGGTTCAGGAAAATTTCAACAGGTATCTTAACTTTTTTTTTTTCAGTGTGACTATATCTGTCTATTTTAGTTATCACTTTATGTAATCAGCCTTGATGTTTTAATTGTCTCCGTCAGTCTTCTTACTCCATTGTGGATGAACTCAGTTAAGATTCTGCATCAGATGTCTCAGCAGGAGGACAGTAACCTGGTTTACTTTCAAAGATTACTGTACACACTGCAGGTTAGTTCAGCCTTTCAGCCGAACCCTAAATATGACACTTTAGAATGCAACTCGTCCCGCACAAATGCCACTTACAGTTTTTAAACCATCAGACGTACAATTCTCTACCCAGAACCACATATTAATACATTACAAAAATACTCAGAACAAGTGGAAACTTTTGCATAGATAATCACCCTTTATATTTTCTTCAGAAATGCAAAAATCTAGTTTTATGTGTTTGTTTTGTCAGTGTTTAGAACAGTGTTTTTATGCTGAAGGGAACGGACTACCTAATGAAACACTACATACTGAGGAATATAAGGTCGGTATTATTATTTTATTCTTTTGTTTTTCTTTCTCTTTGTTCTCATTCAAATATATACTACTCCTCAAAAGTGATTCTAGTACTTTCATTCAGCAAAGATGCATTAAATTGATCAAAAGTAACAGTAAAAACATTTATAATATAATATAAATTTCAAATCAATTTTGAACTTTATATTCATCAAAGAATGACAATTCATCAGTAAACTGTTTTTAACATGGGCAATAAAAAAAGCTCCAAATCAGGATATTAGAATGATCATGTGACACTAAACTGGAGTAATGATGCCGAAAATTCATATTCAAATAAAAAAAACATTTTAAATTGTAATAATATTTCACAATATTACTGATTTTACTCTATTTTTGATCAAATAAATGCAGCCATGGTGAGCATGAGACTTGTTCCAAAAAATCTTTTGAACGACAGTATCTCCGTGATTTTTTCCCCCTCAGACGCTGCGGGTAAATCTGACGCAAAACTCTTTAAGCTCTAATCAGCTGATAGAGAAGTTCTTCGAGAGAAAAGTGTGGGAACAGGTGAGATCAGAGTATTAAATTACCCGGAAGAGCCAGCGAAGTTTTGCTGACATGAATTTGTTTCCATTTCCTCCAGAAAGTGTTTAATGGAGAGAAATACGGAGCCGTCACTCTCATCACCTCATACAAACGCTCAGAGGAGAAACTGCATGTAGAGGTTCTCAACGCTGTCAATCTAATTCCGCTCGACTCAAACGGTAAGAAGACATCGCTTTCCTTTTATATTCTGGTGGCTAATCTAAAATAATGTGCTCTGACACTCACAACACTTTAAGGGAAAGTTCACCCAAAAATGAAAATTCTGTCATCATTTACTCATCCTCAAGTTCTTCCAAGCCTGTAGGAATTTCTCTCTTCTGCTGAACACAAAAGAACATATTCTGAAGAATATGGGTAACCAAACAGAACTTTCATAGTACTATGGAAGTCATTGGGGCTCACAAACTGTTTGTTAAGATATCTTATTTTGTGTTCAGCAGAAGAAAGAAATTCCTACAGGTTTGGAACAACTTGAGGATGAGTAAATGATGACAGAATTTTCATTTTTGGGTGAACTTTCCCTTTAAAAATATCTCAATTGCATTTCAGAAGTGGCATCTGCACATAAATGATGCTGCATTTATTCTCAGAACTCATTTTGTTCCTCTGATCCCTGTTGATTCCATGAAACTCGATTGTTTTGTCCATTACAGGTGCCAGTGACCCTTTTGTTCAGTTGTCTCTAGAGCCAAGACACGTGTTCTCTGAAGTAGAGCCACGATCCACCAAAATCAAGAACTGCGATCTCAACCCATTGTTTGAAGAGTCCTTTGAATTGTATGTAAACAAAGCACTCATTCTCATGTCTCATGGCAACATAAACCTTACGGTTTCACTTTTAGAAATCATACAAAACTCCTTCTTCTCTTATTGGCTGCGTATTAAGATAAATAGAAGATTAAAATTCAATTGAGACCATATAGCAAATAGGCTTCACTGATAATTAATTAATTGTCAATTACATTACTTATATATACTGTATACACACACACAATGTTATTTTATATTTACATGATGTCATTATGTTGCTCTCTTGCCACCAGCCAATCACTGCATTGCTGATCATGGTTTTGAGTATCGATATATCGGCCCTTTCCAATGAACACAAGGATGTGCAGTAATCTCAGATATTTAAATCTGCACATTTTTTTGAAGAACCAAATTAACCAGAGATCAATTTTAACAGTCATAAGATGTTCCATATGTCACATCATCTCTGATGTATTAATTCAGGTACAAAAAAACAGGCCCCAGGCCAAAAACAATGATCACAAAATAACCATAATAGAGAGATTAAGATGCCATCCATTAGATTCACAGAAGAGGGTTAAAAAGTACCCAATCTTTCTTCCTCTTTTTCTCCTGGTTTTAATACAATCCACAATAAATAATCACATTCATTCCTTCTACATTACATGCCACACACCAACTTTCACTTTCAAGCTGTGTTTTAGTAGAAAGTCCCAAATTTATGGAACATTTACGTGGCAATTATGTACTAAAAGTGGAAAAGATTTTCTGTTGCTTTCTTCGCGTACAGACAACATTGTCAAAAAGATTGCGAAAACAATTAAAAACGCTGCATTACGTATGGCAGGCCAGTAGTTGGCGATGTCACTTTTTAAAGAAACACTACACGCCTATAGACTGAAGACATTTTTGTAGTTTACACAGAGACAATAACGGTATCATTTTCAAAAACTTGCACTTTGTAACCCCTTTTTCAAAAGTTTGCATTTCCCTCAAAATACCATAGATATACAATTTTTTTGAAAATGGTGTTAAGTAAACAGATGGGCAACACCAAGCCCATGTAAAGATATCCTGTCAATTTTATAAACTTTTATAAACCCAGCCTGCTCACAATGAAAGCATCCAAACTGCATATATATATATATATATATATATATATATATATATATATATATATATATATATATATATATATATATATATATATATATATATATAACAACTGCAAAACATCCAATGTGTAACAATATGATTTTCACACTAAATCCAGCATAAACTACAGCACAACCTGCATATTTGAAACGCTCAAGATAAAGACATCACTACCTGAACCTCACATAGATTGGCTGCAGCCCGCGTTTTCCGCTTGCTATTTGCATAGAGCCATACCTTCTGGCTGCTCTCTATCCCACAATGCATCATGCGAGCGTGAAGCTCAACTTCCATAGGAATGAATTGAAAACGCTCGCTCTGAACCACACCAGTGGACACTCACCGTAAGGGTTCTCAACTCTGGCCCTTGAGGTCTGTTTTCCTTCAGTTTTGCTTCAACCCTGAACAAGCTAATCAAGGTCTTCAGGATTACTAGAAAGTTACAGGCAGGTGAGTTCAATCAGGGTTGGAGCAAAACTCTACAGGAAAGTGGACCTCAGGGGTCAGAGTTGAGAGCCCCCATTTTAGGATCCATTATATATATATTATATTATTGTTTTATGGTTGTAATGTGGTTTCTGTTCTCTTGGGGAACAGTTCCATTGCATTAGAGAAGTGCCAGTCTCCAGGAGCATGTCTGCTGGTAACAGTGCTGGACCATGACACTTTGAGGAGCGATGACTTTGAAGGAGAGGCGTTTCTGTCTCTTAAGGCAGTGCCAGGAGTCGGAGGCGGACCCCATAATCCAGAGCCCGCACAGATACGCCTACCTCTGATGCACCCCAAACCCAACAGTATGTCACTTCCTGTTATATGCACTGAGTTTAAAAAAAATGAGATTGGAATGACAGAGATTAAATGACAAAATATACTTTTTTTCCTTTGTTATATACATAATGTGTAGATTCAGTGTCTTTGTGCCATCTCTGTTTTTGTAGGTGAAAATACGTTGAGGTTACTTGAAGCCAGGAAGGGTGAAAAAGAAGCTCAGGCCTTCGTTAAATTACGCAGGCAAAGAGAGAAGAAGTCTCAGGAAGCCTGAGAGGACAAAGACATGAATAATTTTTTTTTTTTTAAATTCCTGTCTATTATTTGTTATATAAAAAACATTATTTAATACCCAACTTTTTTAATTATTGTATTAATGTGTAATGATGAGATTATTCTGTGATATGAAAAAAATAAACATTTTCATCCAAAAATATACATTTATTGTCTTACAAAATCAGACTGAGACACTGTATATGAACAAAACTGAGCATGTGATTTCTGAATTCACAGTGAAGTTCTGTTTCAGAGGAAGTCATCTGTTGAGCATCCCATATAACTGTGCCTTCAAACTGAATTCAACTAAAATCATCCAAATAAATCCAAAGTCAAGCCCTCTTCTGACAGCCGTAGCTTATGACTGCTCTTATGTTTGGTAATCAGTGCACATGATTTATATTCTCTACTGGTGTCAGAAATGTGTTCACATAAAACGCCTCTACATGAACAGAAAGCTGCAGCTGGGAACGAGCTGTTGGTTTAGTAAACAGGCAAATTATTAATTAAAGAAATGCATTAAATAAAAAATATGCAAATTCTAGGAATTACATCAAAAGCGTTCGCCTTCTTGCTTTTGCACTCGTTTACCATGACTCTAAAAGAAAGAAGAAGAAGAAAAAAAAAAAAAACCTGAGAATGAAAAGCTGCAAAACCATTGTTGTCGGCATTTTGCTGTGTAGCAGTTACCTGGAATTTCTCCTTTAAAAAATCCTATAAAAGTAATTGTAAATTTCCTATATAGCTACCTACTATGCTAATTTGTATTAATTACGAAATTTTCCCATCTAGTAAAAGTCATTTCAGCTGCACTGAAGATACACAAACTGCATTTCTTCTGTAAACATTTCAGAATGTTCTGGAAGGATATTCCACATTTTGACTTAAAGATGTTTAAAAAAACAAACAAACAAAAAAAAACAGGATTGTCTTACTATATATGTGTTATGGTTCTACATAAAGCATATAGGGAATATCAGAATTTGGTATCATGATCATCACTTAAATATTGCCTTGAACTCTAAATTCGTTTCATATAAGCACTAACTCAATTATTAGTGCTTTACAAAACCTAGACAAGGTCAGAATACTAATACAGGTTATGTGCGTTTTGTTCTCATTTAAAATACATGGGAAATTATGATTACAATGAGACATAAGAATATTATATATGTGATGTTTTGTCCCCACAATAAATATGAAAATATCACAAACTGATCATGTATGTCATAGCTTCTCTAGTAATTTTCTTGCTTTTTGAAGAAGAAAATGGTCCCACTGAGGTTTAGGACTGCTTGCATGCTAGTGTAAAGGATATGCCATGGCATGCCTTATTGATATGGTCAATATACATCGAACAAGACCGTATTTCTCAATTAAGTCTCAGCTTTTAGCCAAGATAAGGCTGAGGTGGTTTCGTTTCTTTTAGATGTGGGCTTTGTATGATACATTTAACCCTAGTTTTAAATGGAGAACCTGTGAGGGGTCAGGGTTTATGTCTAGTGTCTGGATTATAGCATTAGGATTACGTCTTGAGTTTACGACCGCGGGATATTCATGCTCTACTGGTGTTCGGTGCACAGCGGGCATTCCGTCGAGCCTGCACATTGTTCGCAGTGCAGGCCATGTTGGCATGGCAACGTCACTGATCCCATCTCATTGCAAGATAGACAATATAATCTCTGCTTCCTGAACACAGCCTGAAAGAAGGAACGAGGCACAGAGAGAAGAGAGATTAAAACACAATCCAACATGACTTATTATTAATCTAAATTGAGCTCTACTTTTACATCAGATTATTAGATGAACCTTAAAGAAACGCCCAAGTCATTTATTACCAGAATCAAAAGAAGAAAAGATTACATTTTCCACATTATTTTAATGGCAACGAAACATTTCCCCCTTTTTATCACCATAAAAATATTTTATTAAAAAATTAACCACAATTGTAAGTAAATTTGATGGTTAAAAAAAGATATATATTTGCAAATTAAAATGAAAAGACTACAAAAACTAGCATAATGCATTTTAAATATTTATTTAATTAATTTATATCATATATATTTTAAATCATATAACATAATATATTTGTAAATATATTTGGTTTCATTTCTCAATTACATTAGTGAACAGGAACTAACAATGAATAATACTTAATGGTAATGTCAACATTTTTAAAATCAACAATAACTGCGCTAATGGTTAATACATGCTGTACAAATATATTTCTCACTTAACTAATGTTAACAAATGAGATATTGTTCGTAAAGTGTTACCATTATATATAATATAATAATACTTTCATGTTAAATAATAAGTAATTAGTATAAAAGCTTCAATTTCTTAATGCAAAATAGAATTATTTTGGATGAAACAACATGACATCAGCTGTCAGGTAGCTGGTGTGTGAATTACCTGTTCTACAGTGCGTAAGCAGGAGCAGATCTGTGCCTGCAGGCTGCAGATGGAGCTGAGTGGAAGTCTGTGCAGTAACTGTAGCTGGTGAAACTGTAGGTGAGGGTTTTCTGAATGCCTTAGGCTCTCTAGCGCCTCCTCCAGGAGAGCGGCTTGCTGCTGCGCCTCCGCTTCAGCCTGCAGCGCTCGCTCCGCCTCCATACCCAGCTGCCCCGCCAAGTGACGAGCTTCCTCTGCGTCTGCTTTTAAGACGGCCAATGACTGTGAACAGAAAACAGGTTGTTCAGAAATCTTGTCAACACAATCATTAGTGCATTTTCATATGGCCTACCCTGACTAACAACAAACTGAAAACTGTAGTTTTACATGCAAACAGGAGAGCAAATCATCACTGTAACAAAGTTACAGTACCAACGTCATCCTGATTATTTCTCAGAATCAGAAAAAGAGTGGAAAATTAGGTCACGCTATAAAAGTGTGAAATATGGTCTCCCGTTCCTTTCACATAAACACACACACACACACACACACACACAGATGGAGTCTGACCTGAGCCATCTGTCTCCAGCTGTGGTCCCAGTGTTTCAGCACTCTGTGTGCCTCCTCCACTTCCTGTTTGAGACGTGAAGTCTCAGCATACATGCTCCCCGTGGAGAGCAGGGCAGGTGGGGTACCTGGCGAGCTTTGGCCTGTCGGAAAATGTTCCCAAATACTGCTGTTCATGCCATTTAAACCTACGAAAACAAAACAAAATCATGTTTGACTGGATTCACTGCATTGTCTATCCAGTTCATTACAACAAAACAAAACAGATTTGTTTTAAAAAGACAACCGATCATTTAAATTTAATGCTACATGTGACTGCTATATACTCTCACTGCATTTGTAAACAAGAACGTTGACCTAGATATGTCACAGGAGGTCTAAACACGTTCCGATCTCAAGCAAGAGTCTTGCAAAAAAGCAGATACTGCTTAATCGAGTTTAAGATTAAAATACACAGTTCAACATATCAAGAGTCGAAGTCAGCTGGCATACAAATAAAAAAATAACACAAACCTAAAGAACCATGGGAGGTCCCCAAAAAGCTACTTTCTGATTGGCTGGGTTGTGGCAACTGTGCTGAGAGGAATGGAGAATGGTGAGCTCTGATTGGTGGAGAAGGTGAGGGTGATCTGAAAGGGGAGGGGCTACTTAGGGAGCCAGGGATGTTGACAGGTGCTGAACTCTGTAACTGACTGCCTCCTGTGGAAAAAGAATAACAAAAACAGAAATGAACATGGATGTCAGCTGAATTTTTGATGTTGTGACACTACAGTTTACAGCAGCAACGTTATCATCTTTATTTGATAAGACTGTAAAGTCATCACCAACCCAACATGAGGCCCATGCTGGGTAGAGCTGAACTCTCCAGACTTTTCTCAAGAGCCGAGACTCCAAAGTCATTCAGGTCCAGATCATCCAGGGCGGATTCTAGTGAACAGGAGAAATATATGCAGTTTTAAACATACAGAACATTCAGAAATCCTTCTAGTCAATAATAAAGCTCAAGGTATATTTTCAAACATAACCAACAACCAGGGCTTGACATTAACTTTTTTGCTCACCAGCCACAATGGCCAGAGGTTTTCCAAAGTTATTTGCCACTCAGCATTTTCACAGGCCACAATTTTGACATCTTTACCATGGGGAAAAACTGCCATATATATATATATATATATATATATATATATATATATATATATATTTAATATTACCTCATAATTTGGCAGCAGGTATGTTAGGCTGCTGTCAAAACCTGACACCTGGATCCATTATACGGCTACACATGTATTTCTTTTTCAATTGTTTACGTTCACAAAAAAATAACTGACTGTTTATGTGAATACTCATCAAGACTGGCATTTTGACATCATTTTGTGTGTATTTGACTGCTTAAGCACAATAAGCAGCAAAAAATAACTCAATTTAGTGCTGAGAGGCAGCTTATCTGCAGAAATTATGTAAATATGCTCAATCCCAAGCCAAAATGAAAGCCGTTATGCAAACAATTTTCATCCGAAGCAAATGTGCTGTGCTGGAATTTATTTACAGTGTCTATTAATGGGTAGAACTACAGTAACGTCTTCAGCTAGTCAGCTTGAGCTCATTTCCATCTAAACTGGTTATATCTCTAAAGCAGTGGTTCTTAACCTGGGTTCGATCGAACCCCAGGGGTTTGGTGAGTCGGTCTTAGGGGTTCGGCGGAGGTCAAGACAAACACCCGACTCATATGATTCGTGATGACACGCCCTGCTTTTTCCTATTAAGAAAGGTTCGGTGAATGTGCATATGAAACTGGTGGGGTTCAGTACCTCCAACAAGGTTAAGAACCACTGCTCTAAAGCCTAGTAGTGAATGTTTTATGAGCAGTAGGATACTCTCTCTCCCCTTTGTTAGTTATGAGAAAGAATCATATTCATCCAGTCACGCAGAACCGAAGCACAACTAAAACAATGTTTTTTGGGGTTTTTTTAATGGCTATGCCAAAAGTTACATAGTGTACCTTTTACATTTAATAACATCATTTAATTTAATTTAATTTAATTTTAGGGTGTACTATTTCCCTGACCAATCACTCACCCACAACAGACTCCACTGTGTCACTTGTAGGGTAGAAAGGAAGAGCGTTGGCGTTCATGCCTGATGAGGGGCCGGGGGGTGCAGGGCTGGGTGGAGTGGCTGCCAGGCTGGAAGGTACACTGGAGGACATACTGAGAGGACTGCCAACAGGCAGAAACACCAACAGATCCTAAAAACACACCACGTGGTTTAATACCAAAGGAGCTTGGCCTATTTGTAATTTTCATTAAAGCCTGTTTTGAATCAGTGTGTCCAATACCTGCTTGCTGTGCATGGAGGAAACGTCTCTGCTGCGATGTTCCATTGAAAAACTTCTATATTTGGCCTGTATGAAAGATGAAGAAATATGTAGATGTGTTATAATAAAACAAAAAACTTGTTTTTCCTTTTATGGAGATTTCTGGGGGATATTTCCAATTGTATGTCAAGTATCAATCCTTGGAATTCACTCAAATGAGAAACAAAATACTTTAGGTTTTAATTTACAAAGAGCTAAACTACCGTTCAATTTTTTTTAAGAAATTAATACTTTTATTGCACAATGATGCATTACATTGATCAAATAGTGACAGTAAAGACATCCAGCAGCCCTTCTTCTGTGGTGGTGCTCAGGCCACTCTGGCTGAAGTTATCAATTTCAAATAAATGATGTTCTTTTGAACTTTCCATTCATCTAAGATTCCTGAAAAATATGTATTCCAGTTCCCACACTGTTTTCAATACTGATAATAACAACAAATCTTGAGCAGCAAATCAGCATACAATATTAGAATGATTTCTGAAGGATCATGTGACACTGAAGACTGGAGCTAAGAAAAAAAAAAAATCAGCTTTTCCATTACAGGAATAAATTATACTTTACAACGAACACTTATTTTTAATATTTAAAAATACTACAGTTTTTACTTGTATTTTTGATCAAATGAAGCCTTGGTGAGAATAAGAGACTTCTTTCAAAAACAATCGTGCCACTGGAGAGTTTTGTTATCCCTGAGTAACAAATATTTTTGGTAAAAGTGTAAAGCTGCTAAATTGATGAATGTGAACTGTTGTGAATTGTATCCCTTTTCAATAAAAAACTAAATTACAAAAACAATCGTGCAAACCAATTTTTTTGAACATTTCTAGCCAATTAAATATTGTAGAGCAGAGCAAAAATTTAACTTTGGAAATTTTAGGATGACTAATAATGACTTTTCCAGGCCTGGAAATGATCATTTTAAAATTCTCCTATAAATTAAAAAAAAATTTCACTTGCATAGTAAACCTTGTGTTTGTCCCAAGAATACCAATGTCTCCAAACTAAGGCCCTCAAATAAAAGAATTAAGAGTTATTGCTTTACCTGGTCTTCCCTCTCAAACCCAGGAGCTTTCCCATAACTCCCCTCTCCTCCTAGACAGGCATCAAGACTGGAGGACTCCTCAAACAAAACCCTTCCCAGCAGCCCTTCTTCTGTGGTGGCGCTCGGGCCACTCTGGCTGAAGTCTTCTAAGGTAGAGGGGCAGGAGGTTGCAACAGTAGGTGAACTGCATTGTGTGGCCAGCTGCTCATCACTGACACTTACTTCTGAGAACCAAACAGAAACAACACAATCCTGATATACAACAAATTTAAATTTCTCATACCATCATCAGACATTCACATTACAATAGAAATAAAACATCCAATAAAATGTTTAGTGTAAATGGTGTGTCATCACATGGTAACTTTCTCAAAACGTAACCTTACTTTCTAAATGGGCAAAAGCACAGAACGGCCCTCTGGGACAGTGGCCACTCTGCTGAATGTCGTTGCATTTGGTGGATTTGTAGATCTGTGGAGGAAAATGTTAATCATGCGGTCATTATGTCTAGATATGACAAGATTCACAGTCTTTTCAAGCACAATATCATTATTTCTGTCTTTTACAATAATTAATGACACTGAAATAAAGTTTATAGTTCGGATGGCTACACTAGTGATCAAAATAGAGCAAATCACTTTTTTGATGCTTCAAATACAGATTGTATCAATCACATCATTACACCAGTAGATGGCGACAAGTGACTGTTAAAGAAAAATGTATTTGTCATTGAATCATTTATTCAAAAGATTTGTTCAAAAATGCTGATTCATCCAGTAATGAAATAAGTGAAGTCATTGAATCATTCGCTCAAACCAATTTTTGAAGTTAATTACATTTTTTTAATATACTGTATTGTTTAGTTATCTATTCAGAATTGTGAGAGAATCATGATCTCTATTTAAAAAAAATTTTGTAACTTATTTGACTCTCAAATAAATTGATTCTCAATTTATCCAGAATCGTGTAGCTCTACTATGAGTCTATAACTTTCTGATCCCTGTTGAAGGCTCAGGTTTTTTGCTTTTCTCTGCCCGTTTTATTGCTCACCAGCGTCTAAAATCTTATCATTTAGATATAGAAGAGCACAAATATGAGCTGTAGTAAAGCAACTAATCAATAACCTAAAAAAACAAGCCACTTAAGCTAAAGGACCAAACAAAATAACAACCATAATGAGCATCACAAGCACAGCATAATCGAATAGGCAGAGTTTTATTAGATCAGGTTCATAAGTGCGCAAGAACATAAATGTCCTTGTTCTTGCTGTAAATGTCGATGTTAAACAGAGTCCAGCTCCATTAGATTGAGTGTGAAATACCTCCGGGTGGAACTGCTGTTCTGTCCGCGTGTGGCAGTACGGGCAACTTTCTCCGCTTTCACATTTACTGGGGTCCCCCCACTCGTCACTGTGCTTCACCGAGGGACACGGCAGGGCTCTTCAAGAACAAAAATGCACATTATACCATAAACTATTATTAGCATGAAAGATTTCTGCCACCATCCTGATCCTATAGAGCAGGAAATGAAGTTAATTAAAATTGAATTGCACATATAGCAATCTGATTAGTCATTACTTTTTAAAAGAATAGTTTAGGAATTTTTCTTGTATAATTGCATTATTATTAGATATTACCCCTGGTTTCAGAGACAAGGCTTAACCTAATCCTAGACTAAAATGCCTGTTTGAGATGTTTTGACTGAAACTAACTTGCACTGACATATCTTAAAATATGTTAGTGCCATTGTTTTGTCTCAAGATGCACAGCAATAATGTTTGTGAATGTTTATAAAAGCTACTTAAATACCCTAATTGAACCAAGGCCTAATCCTGGTTTAGGCTAAACCCTGTCTGTGAAACCGGGCCTTCAACTTTTAAATTAATTTCATGACTTGAAATGCATCTGAATTTCAAAAAAATACAAACCAATAAAATACATTTATCATCAAAACTGGTGATAAAATGAATTCATAGAACTTTAACAATTTAAAAAAAAGTACTATTAAAAGTAATCAATTTTACAACAAAAGATTAAATTTTATGTTTGTCAAATAAGGTGATGCACAAAAAAACTTGCATACTGTATAAATTAAAACATGAATGAAAGAATTCTAGGTTGAATGATATTGCTTTAATAATAATAATAATAATAATAATAAATGTATTACTATATTTATTCAGTGCATCACTACATTAGATCATTCCAAACTGTGTGAAACACAAACAGAGAACCACAGCTATCAAGATCCATTTCTGTTTTTTAAGCACATGAGAGTTTTAGCAGAGGTGAAGAAAATCAATGACTAACAGCTTACATTTACTGTGGGTCTTCACTTTAAAACACTTGGAATACAGCAAAAAAAATTACTCTCCTTTTTCGTCACCATGAACTGTTGTTGCATGGAAATTATCTGTGTAAAAAGTCTCAGTTCTCATCCCCTAAAAACATAACAGCATGCCTGTTTGCAATAACATGACAGTGTGTCTGAACTATCCCTTTAAGTCTTCAATTAAATGAAGTATTTGTGGTTCAGACCTGTATTTGTGCTTATGAGGGCTCCGTCTGCGGTCTTTGCTGTTGTGATAATAGGGACATGCATAGCCCTGACGGCACAGCCGAGGAGGTTTTTTGCAAAGCTCGGTCTTGTAGTGGGAGAGCACGAAACTGTTGTCTGCATGAAGAGAAATGAGCAAAGAACGACATGAAGAATGACACATCGATGTAAAGTGACATTTTAGTTCATTTTTCAAGCCGAATGTGTGTGTATGTTCGTATAGAGGCTGAGGCTCACCTTGCCAGCGTGGATCTTCACTCAGGATCTTTTCTATGAGTGCAGTGCTGGCCACAACTCCTGACTGCCCTTCTCCAGATGTTCCCTCAACCAATCCAGTCGCAGCTTGGGCTTCTAACACCTGAACCTCTCTGAACAAGAAATTAAAAAAATATAAATGTCAAACCAAGAAAAAGATCCACAATGAACATTACTGTTCAAAAGTTTGAGGTAGTAAATGCTGTTCTTTTAAACTTTCTGTTCAAAGAATCAAAAAATCCTGAAAAAAAGTGGCATGGTTTCCACAAAAATATTAAGCAGCACAACTGTTTTCAACATAAAAAGAAATGTTTCTTGAGCAGCAAATCAGCATATTAGAATGATTTATGAAGGATCATGTGACACTGAAGACTGGAGTGATGATGCTGAAAATTCACCTTTGCCATCACAGGAATATATTATGTTTTAAAATATATTTAAAATATATATATATATATATATATATATATATATATATATATATTAACTTTATTTTAATATTACTTTAATTTGCAATAACATTTCACAATACTCCTGTTTTTACTGTACTTTTGTTCAAATAAATGCAGCCTTGGTGAGCATAGGAGACTTCTTTCAAAAAAATATGGAAAAAATCTTACCGATCCCAGAGTACATGATAGTGTATCAAAATAAATGTGGATGCAATTCAATTAAAGACTTATTAAAAAGAACTATTTTGAGTGTGTGTATTTCACAGAAGAGAACAGATATAGGTTTTGGAATGATACTGTGAATAAATGTTGACTATTATTTTTAACTACTGCTTAATAATTAAAAAGTCAATTTCCCACCTGATGTCATAAACAGGGCTACGGAGGTCATGGGAGCCGTGAGCAAAGGCACAGTGAGGGCCGTTCTTACTGCAGTGGCCCTTCCCATCAGTCTCGTGGATACAGGAACCAGTCTTATAGTACCGCAGGTGATACCGCCTCTCTGTGTCTCCGGCTGTTCGATGCAAAAACGGACACCTGGCAATAAATAAATAAGGACAGATATCAACATAAATTTAGCTATTGTGACATTAAAAAAAATTTAAAAAATCAGTATCTGCTGGTTCTTACTCATCTCCATCGGGACAAGTCCCTGTGCCCTCGTCATATTTAACGCAGTACACATCAGGGCTGTAATTAAAAGTTCCATCTCGTCTGCGAATCGGCCTCCGCCGTCTCTGGTTCAAGAAGTGCCAGTGGAAGCAGGTGAAGGGCCTGTGCTGAGTGCACTTGTGCTGCACGAATAAGGGACACTGCTCCGTCCTAAACTCCTTCAGATACCTTAAACAGAGAAGAGGGGAAGTATAATATGAAAGATGAAGAGTATGTGTGTATATTTATATTATATATGTATACATGTATGTGTTATGCTTAGCTGCAATACCATCATTAAAAATATCAATTAAACTCTTGATTACCCGATTAATCAATCATGAACACCTGGAAATTGTTAAATGTAATAGCAAAGTCATATAATCTGCTATAGTGATTTTTATAGTATCTTTCTTGAATACTGTCTATGTCAAAAGTGGTTTAGCCCTGATGTAAATTGAAGGGATAGTTCACCCAAAAATGAAATTTCTGTCACCTTACTCACCCTCATGTCATTCCAAACCCATAAGACCTTTAATTAATAGTATTTTTCATGAGGTTTCGCAAAAACAAAACAAAAAAATAACTTTACTCAACAATTTCTTCTCTTCCCTGTCATTGTTTAAAACACACTTCAGAACGCAGACTCATTATTGGCCGATGCCGTTCACGTGAGCACCACGATGTATGCGTGTGATGCTGACCCAGGCTAATAATTTTCCCCCCAAAACCACTTCACCAGAAATGCAGCAAACTTCATTTTAGAGAACAGTGTTTGGTGAGGGCAAACAGTACTGTGATGGACATGACCATTCAAATCTTGAGAATCAACTGCAACGGTTTCTGGTGAAATGGTTTGGGTGGGGGAATCACATGTTAATGAATCGGCGTTCTAATGAAGAACCCGTCCTAGATACATCAACAGTGTACATCCTACATAAACAGTGCAGTAGACTGACAGGGAAGAGCAGAAATTGTTGAATAAAGATTTTAAAAGTATTCCCATCACTTTATGACTTTAAGGTCGAACCACTGTAATCACGAGGACTATTTTAACAATGTCTTTACTACTTTTCTGGACCTTGAATGTGGTAATTACTTTCTCTTGGGATCAGAAACCGCTCAGATTTCATCAAAACTTGTGAGTTCTGAAGACGAACAAATATCTTACAGGTGTGGAACAACACAGGTGAGTAATTAATGACAGAAATTTCATTTGTTTTTAAACTAACCCTTTAATAAAATCTTAAAATGTCTTTGAAAAGCATTTCCTTCTCTTTGATCAGTTTTCTTTAAGCACTCTGCAGTAATAAATGACTAGAAAATGTGTGACAAAATTCATTTGTCATAAAATGTGGGAACCCAGTTGTGTGGTGCTTCATTGACTATATACTTATTTATACTTTAATCACAATTTCACTATTTATAACGTAGACTACGCATTGTATAGCTAGCCTTCTTTGTGTTTGCAAATCCCCAGACCTCTTTCAAGGATGCTCGAGTGTATCCTTTCAAAACATAATCCCAATACAATCACACTACTAGGCCTCCATAAAACACAACTCTTGATCCAGCTCATTATAGCTCATAAATACGCTTTAGAGGCGTGTAACATTAGTGATGCATGAAATATGTGATTTGCATGTGTAATCAGGTGGGTGTAAAGGTGTTTCGTTACGTACGTGTAGTGCTGGGGTTTCTCGGGCTGTGCGTTCAGCACGTTAGCGGGGGACGTCGTGCCACCTGCCGAGGGTGAGGAGCAGGAGGAGGACGATGAAGGTCCCAGGTTGGCAGCGGCACCCGAAGAACCGGGCTGAGATGGTGCTTTCGACATGATTTATCGACTTATGACCATCAAACAATTTAATATTGGGAGAGCTGCGAAGTCCGCATTCTTTTTCGATGTGCGCATGCGCCAGATCTGGCGAGGAGGAAATTCCGGGCCATTGTGATGACGTTTTAACAGCGCGAGAATCGATTCTTTCGAACAAATTGATTCGAACGCCACTCGGGACTTTTCAGGTCGATGCGTACTAGAATGATTCAGACCTGTTGTGCGAACCGGCTCAACTGATTCATAGAAAAGAATCAAGTCAAAAGAACGATTCGTTCTTCGTCATAGGAGAGTGAAGTCAGAGATAACAAACAGAGGTAAATCCACAAACTAAGAGCGCGATGCTTTAAATTCAAAAAGCAAAAAGAAAGAAAAAAGGCCTACAAACTTGATATTGATTTCTTAATAACAAACACTGCTTAACAAAATAAGTCTGCGTTTTATTTTTACACTTAAAATATTCTTAAGAAAATCTTCTGCCTCTAAGGAAGCAAAAAAAAAAAGTATTTTTGTATATAGGAGTTTAAATGCTTAGTGACATACTGTACATTTACTTAGTTATTTGATTAGAGAACTAAAAAGAGTGGAGAATGTTAAATGTCTTATTCATAGAATGACACATTTAATTGTTCTTTGTTGTTCTATTTAAAAGTCCTATTTCCAGGTTTAAATACATTAATAAATACATAAACTACACTTTCAGTATTTTGGACCACTGTGTGTGCATTTAATATCTTGGCAATTTAAATCTCTTGTTTTAAATAAACTAAAAAAATATTTGTGTATTATAACAAAGAAATGAAATCTGACTGACTGTGTTTCATGTATTTCTATCAAAACAACATAGCACAAATACAAGGTATTACAATAAGGTTTTATCTGCCATGTATACTAATACAAACAATAAACTATTGTGTTATAATAACACATTAGAATTTATGACAATACATATAGTATTAAAAAAACACTTGATGCAAACTACAGAAGATGTCCAGTCCATTTAAGTTCTGGGCTTTTCATACAAACCATTCTGTATGTTTGAACCCAGCGGCTGTAGGGGGGAAAAGATATGAATTATTTCTAAAGTGATTGACGCTTGACATATGAATCCTTTTATTACATCAACACTGGTGGTTTCACACTCACCTATACGGTTAACAATCTCTTCACACTCACTACTTGTGGCAGCCTGCAGGACCACACAACAGAAGCCTGTTGGTTTGCCTGCCTGTGGTGAATCTCTGAAACCAATTAAATGTTTTAGTACCGAATGTCCAAGAAAGTCCAATTTCAAAAACACAAAGCCTGGAAGGGAAATGTCACTGATAAGAAAATGGAATGCAGATAAACCAGTCTCATAATCCGCCTGCAATTTATTCAAATTCCAGCACCCTATCAAATACCGAAAGCCTGTAATTATCTGAGTTTAAAAAAAGAAACATTTGTCATTTTAATTACTTTGTCATTAATTATACAAAAGTTTCTCAAAGTATACTTACAACACACAAAAAGCAAAAACGGTTAAATCAGGTTGGCTTCCAAATCTCCCAACACATGATATCTCTGGGAAGTGGTGTTGAAACAGCTCCTGATCGAAAGGAGAGACTTTGGCTTAAAATTATACACCAAAGTTATTCATATATAACATTGAATAATACAAACCTGCTTATTGGACTTCTCTATGCAGGTAAGATGAGTCTCCTTTACATCCAGCAGTACTTCCTGAACGACACAATCAGAAAGCATGCATGAAAAATCATGCAGATGATCTCTTACATATACATATCTCTACATAAAACTCACTTGATTAATAGTGGATATACCTTTCTTGTCTGTCTGCTCTCCAGAACCACAGGAATAGCATGCTGCAGAACCTCCTTACCTCCATACTTAAAATTAAACAAAAATAACATTCATATTCAACAATCACACCATTTAGAATCACATGTTGACTTGAAAAATACACATGTATGGATTAAAGAGCAGCATAAAGAGAGATGTTTACACAACTACTGTACCATTCCTATGTTTGCTTTTCCTAAGAGGTGCACAGCATACAGGATCCTGTTAATGAAACATGATCAAACAGGCCAGACTGTTTATGGTATTTGAGACTAATACAATTGCAAACACGCATCTTTACTGAGAGTACCTGCCGTCTTTCACACACTGTGTCTGCCCTCTCTTCTGCCCCGCAGTTCTGTCCTGCTGAGAGGTTGGTTTGGGGCCAAACTGAAGTGAGGGTTTTTCCTGTTTGAGTTGCCGTAAGTGTTTGACCAGCGGCTGATAGATGGACCCATCTTCTCCTCTCCAACGTATAAAGTGAATGGAAAGCGGCTGACCCTTGAGCTTTGACAGAACCACACCTGCCTTTGGAGGGGGAAAGTGTGTGGCCTGTCAGTCAGATATGGATCTTTACAGTATTTGTTGACATTTTCTTTTTTCACATTTGCAATGACATTTTAAAGTTGCGGAAGTAGTGACAGATCTTTTCTTCTGTATTGTGATGTACATCTGAGTGAAAGTGATTATTAATTTTTTTCGACTTGGTTCAATGCATCAGCTGTTGATCGGAAGGAGGCAAATGGCTGAATGCGAGCTTGCAGTCGACTGTAAGAAAGAGGCAGATTACGCAGATAAAATCATTGGAGAAGAACGGCATAAGTCGCCAGAGAGACGTTTCACTGGAAGATCGGGTTATGATATTTTAATTAAAAATTAGAACATTTTTTACAAATGAAATATATACATGGATGAATCATTCACAATAAGATCAATAACAAGATTTTGGAAATTTCATATCAACTTTAAAATGAGATTTGTCACATTAAAGTATCATTTCATCCAAAAATGTAAATTGTGTCATCAATCATGTACTCTCATGTTGTTCCAAACCCGTAAGACTTTCGCTCATCTTCAGGACACAAATTAAAATATTTTAAGGAATTTGAGGAATTTCTGTCCCTCCACTGAAAATCTAGTCACCCAAAACTCTGACGTTCATAAAGAGATCGTAAAAAAAAAATCCATTCGAATCGAGCGGTTTAATCCAAGTCTTCTGAAGAGACATGATTGCTTTATATGAAGAACACATTTAATTTAGGCTTTTATTCACATATATAAACGTTGATCCACGACCGTACATGGAGCACAAAATTTGGTAAATGGATTTATTTTATGATCTCCTTTTGAAGTGTCAGAGTTTTGGATGAACAAACTTTCAATGGAAGGTCAGAAATCTCACAGATTTCCTTAAAAGTATCTTCATTTGTTTTTCGGAGACAAACAAAAGTCTTATTATGGGTTTGGTACGGCATGAGAGTGAGCAATTGATGGCCTCAGAAGTCTTAAATGGTATGAATCTCTTGAATAACTTTAATGGTATGATGTGCAGTTTATATTATCATTTACATTTATGCATTATCATCCATTTTGTGGAAACCAGCAGCTTCAACATTGTACCTAACATCCCTGTTTCCCATAAGAAAATAATATGTAGCTGTTTTCAGTGAACTTTTCCTTTAAAGTGATGTGACAGGAACCACATCTTGTGATGACCGACTATTAGAATATGCAAACACAATGGGAACACAGAAGCTTATCATGATTATATAATCAATTCAGGCAAAGCAGTTGCATTTAAGTCGGTATGTTGGGTCATGCAGGACACGTTTTATGTGTAAGATTTATTCTGACCTGGCCATTACTAGCATTCCTCAGTGATATCCCATTGATTTCATCAATGATGTCACCAGGCTCGGCAAACATATCCACCTGAGCTTGACTGCCCTGAAGCAGGTCCAACACAAACACACGTCCATCTAAGTACCTTTAGAAAGAAATATGATTAGAATATGGGATTTGAATAGGAATACAAACTAGGGATATTAGGGGGGATCAGAATGTGAACATAAATTATGTCTAGAATAACTTAAAATACGCAAACAAATGCACCATTCAGGATTGAATAGACATGCCGGCATGCTAACCTGAGCACCATTCCCAGCTCCCGACAGGGAACAGCTTCATAGATTTGACACACCTAAAACACAAGCAAGCATTGCACCATGCAGTTCAACATTACCTTTACGTCCACAAACAGGAAAATGAAGCATGTCAGAACATTAAGACTGTACCGGAAGCAGCCAGCTTTCATCCAGGAAGCTGCAGTTCTGAGATTAAAGTCACAGAGAGGAAGATTCCAGTAAAAAATGAGACAAATCTCAAACTCAGCACACTGACGCATATAGCAAATACACAGCAGTTCATACCTCAATACTGATCTTGAAGTTCATTTCTGACAACACCAATGACAGCGAAAGAAACGGTTCTGTTTGGAAACAGTTGAGATACTAATTACAGCAAATAAACAAATATAATAGCTAAAGTTAGATGGTTTGGGAAACCAAAAACTCACCTACAAACTCCTCGTTTCTAAGAATAGCAATGTTAGGGCAGTACCACTGCAAAGAATAAAAAGACGTTGATTACATGTAAAAGACGAGATTCAGTCATCACTCTGTGAGTGTCCACTAACCTCGATGACTCTGTTTGTGTGCAGCAGGTGCTTCACTACATTTCCAAGAGTTCTCCTCATCAGCATGAGCCGTATGAAGAAGCGTCCTCGACCTTGAGAGGTAATGAGTTTGCTGCAGGCTGTGGACTGTTGCACTGCCAAAGAGACTGAACTCAACCTTCACGGACAGACACAACATTCCAATCAGATCATATTCAGATGCACTTTCTATTCAGTTTACAGTAAATATATGGTTGTGAATAATCATAAGCTGTTATTTTTTAAAGGATTAGATCACTTTTAAATGAAAATTACCCCAAGCTTTACTCACCTTCAAGCCATCCAAGGTGTATATGGCTTTCTTCTTTCTGACGAACACAAATGGATAAATATCCTGACGCATCCGAGCTTTATAATATATATAATAATATATTATACTTTTTCCGTAAGTTGAATAGAGATGGCGTAGGAGTTTTACGCTTTCTTTGTAAGTAGAATACGGAAGGCGGTCTGGCAGAAGTTAGATAATTTGCTTCATAACTTTACTCTCATAATTTTTTTTTACAGAAATGCATCGCTTCGCTTCAGAAAGACTTTATTTACCCCTCGGAGCTGTGTGGAGTACACGTTTATGATGAATGGATGTGGAGTGGATGTGTGTTCACTGCCATTATAAAGCTCAAATTTGTCAGGATATTTATTAAAATATCGCTGATTCTGCTCATCAGAAAGAAGAAAGTCATATTATACTCCTTGGATGGCTTGAGGGTGAGTAAAGCTTGGGCTAATTTTCATTTGAACATCAACTAATCCATTGAAATAAATAATAATTAAAAAAAGTAGACAGAGCAGGGTATGTATGTACACGTTATTGCAATTAGAATAACAGTTTACTGTAGGAATGACAAAAACAGCAATTTCAGAATTTAAAATACCTCTATAATTTATCTCGCTCCATAAAGTTTTATAATTTTAAATGTTTCAAAATCCTGCATTATTGTCCTGGATTTAATTATACTTTGAATCCCACATTTTATTTTTACCCAATGGTAAATGGCGCTAAAAATGAGAAGCGATGAGTGCATAAAGACTAACCTGCCGCATGTGTCGTGCTGTAGAAGCTGTTCGAAACAATGCCAGTAATCTCTATGTGCCAAGCTGAGAACAGGCTCTAAAAAAATGAACGACATGCATTCATTAGATAATAAATATAGTGTCATTTACATGCACTTTTATAGAAACACACTACAGCTACTAATAATTATATTTAAAAGTAATAACCATAAACATTAAGTTATAAAACCATGAGAAACATAAATTGTGTGTCTAAACTTTTAGTGTATATTATCAATATACACATCCTTATTATTTGTAAACTACAATCAATGTCATCCTAATGGCTCGTATTTGAATGTGCGTCCTGTGTTTGCTGACAGGTGATGATGTGCAGGTGTACAGGAGAGTGTGTGTTGGTGTGTGGAGCTCACGCTGTAGTCCCTTCCGCAGTATAAGTTCCAGTAGCTCACAGCAGGATGCCAGGTGTGGGTTGGAGTCAGTCACGGTGCCCTCCAATTTCAAATTTAGAATACACACTTGGAATAAACAAGCAGGATGATGGTTAATGATTAGTTTTCTGTTTTTAACCACAAGATGTAATGTAGGTGGAATAACCCTTGCATCATTAAACCAGACCAAAACAGCACACACTGGCATACTTGGTTGCCAGGAATATGATAAAACAAAATGGATTTGGAGCGGAGTGATTATAGAACACTTTGAGCGGAGAGGGGAGATTTGGGTGTCTGAAGGTCAGGGTTGCCAGATTTTCACAACAAAACCAGCCCAATTGCAACTCAAAACTATCCCAAACGTATTTCAGAGGGGGTCCCCCAGTAAAAATCATGTTTTTGTCATTGGGGGTGGGGGGGGGGTTCCCTTGGTAAAACTTTCCAGGAAGAAGCAAAAGGTAGGGTCGTGGTAAAATGTCTTCGGAATTGGTCATGAACACTGTCTGTCAGGGTGTGGTGTAGGGTTAGGTGCGTTCACGCCATATTGTAATTACCGTAACTATGAGATTCTGGCTCGTAAAAAATGATCATGTCCTCGTAGAGCTCGTAAGCTGGGAGTTTTCTGAAAGCTCCCACGTGTATCACATGGCCGCTGTACCACCTGACCACTGTAGATTCATTTAGGCGTTGATTATTCCGAGGACGTGAATGTTGTCATCTCAAGATTACGGTAATTACACGGTGGTGTGAATGCAGCATTAGTTTCTGTTGCAGCAGAATGTTTGCCACGCCCCTTTTTAGGGAGGACCTGAATCTATCCCCATCTCTAAATTTCGTTTGCTTACTCCACTCATACTGCTCAAGGCCGGTGTTGGGCCGAATTATTACCCCCCTCATTGAAGTTGCTGTATGAAGGGTAGTCGTGGCCTAGTGGTGAGGGAGTCGGGCTTATAATCTGAAGGTTGCCGGTTCGATTCCCACGCCGGCAGGAATATTTGTGAATAAACAGCACTTCTCTACCTTTGATACCATTACTAAAGTGCCCTTGAGCAAGGCACCTAACCCCTAATTGCTCCCCTTGTAAGTCGCTTTGGATAAAAGCATCTGCTAAATGATGAAAAATGAAGTTGCTATTTTATTGCCTAATTCTGACCCCACAACTAATCCTAAACGTACCAATACTAGGGGGGTAATAATTTGGCGAGGGTAGGATTTCGTAACAACACCGGCTTTTGGTGTGTTTTGTTATATTTTTACAAGCAGAGAGAAATATGTAAAATATTGACAAAATTCCATGTTATGACGTATATCCGAACAAGAAAAAAATGGAGGGCGGGACTTGACTTTGTATGATATCCACCGGTAATTGATTGCCATCTCACGTGATGACAGCCTACCCGCCCTAGCGCCATTAAACACGTAATCAGAGAGCAGTTGTTTTTATTACAAATTACTAGGGCACATGCATTTAAAAAAAAAAAAAACGATGCATGGCCACGGATAATTTCATAAATACCGCAATATTCCATAAAAAGTAAGAATTCGTGGTGACTTTCTCACAGTATGAATCCTAAAAAGACAACTCTTTTTTTATTATTATTAAATGCAAATGTTTAGCCGCGTATCTGGCACACTATCCTTCTCTACGCACCTTCAAAAACATCGCCTCCAGTGTGGCAACTTCATGTTACTAATTCAAAACGGGTTTTCTGAGTGCGCAGAACAAGTATGCTAGCCATATTATCTATCAACAACAGGCGCTGGCTGCAAACAGAAGCTCTCTGACAGCGTGTCCAGAACTGATCAATACTATAAAACAGCGAATCGAAGATCAGATCCAGCCATTAGTATAGTGCATATGATGATATATGGGATATATGAAACCTACCTTTAAGTGTTTCGATAAGCGGGTCTTTTGCTGGCATTATTGTCAACGCGCATATTCCGCCACATCTATCTTACACTGAAAATCAAATGCAAATAAGCCGTCATCAGAGGTTTGTTTTGTGAAATGTGAAGCACGTTCAGTGGTGACACCCGTCATTAATGTACAGTACACAGTCTCTACCGCCTCTTTATGGAACCCATTTGATCTGATGATGGTGATGAAGATGACGGTGGCGCCCTCTATTAATTCAATAAATCTACTCAACAGACATAGTCGTTCCCAAAGGATCTGAACATTACTCAAACAAATAAACTTAGTCAAATACATTAAACTACACAAATAATAATATAGAGTAGCCTATTATTATAGAGCCTATACTTTTCACACTCTCAGTTATTAACAATATCCTCAAGTGTAGGTTCATTTTGTCATGAACATCACATCTCAAATTATGTATTGAGATTAGAAATTTTATATTTTAAAGTTTAAAAAAATTATATTTTAAATTAAATTGCCAGCTCTATTGTCGTGGCTAAATACACAAAATTAAATATTATTATCTTACTTTCTGTGTAATTAAAAATGCAGCTTGGTTAGAATTGATTGATTTATTAGGTGGTGTAAATAATGCCACTCTGTTTTCTTATAAGACGCTGAAGAGCGCAGGACTGAAGACACAACAGGGCAGAGATGCATTAAATGTTGGAGGGTTCTGTTTTGCTGAGGGTTTTCAATGAAATGGCATTGAGCATCATTGCATGTATACAGCACATCTGTATGATGGAATTAAAATTCATTGTGTGTATACAGCACATCTGTATGATGGAATTAAAATTCATTGCGTGTATACAGCACATCTGTATGATGGAATTAAAATCCATTGCATGTATACAGCACATCTGTATGATGGAATTATAATTCAATGCATGTATACAGCACATCTGTATGATGGAATTAAAATTCAGTGCATGTATACAGCACATCTGTATGATGGAATTATAATTCAATGCATGTATACAGCACATCTGTATGATGGAATTAAAATTCAGTGCATGTATACAGCACATCTGTATGATGGAATTATAATTCAATGCATGTATACAGCACATCTGTATGATGGAATTATAATTCAATGCATGTATACAGCACATCTGTATGATGGAATTATAATTCAATGCATGTATACAGCACATCTGTATGATGGAATTATAATTCAATGCATGTATACAGCACATCTGTATGATGGAATTATAATTCAATGCATGTATACAGCACATCTGTATGATGGAATTATAATTCAATGCATGTATACAGCACATCTGTATGATGGAATTATAATTCAATGCATGTATACAGCACATCTGTATGATGGAATTATAATTCATTGCATGTATACAGCACATCTGTATGATGGAATTAAAATTTATTGTATGTATACAGCACATCTGTATGATGGAATTATAATTCATTGCATGTATACAGCACATCTGTATGATGGAATTAAAATGTATTGTATGTATACAGCACATCTGTATGATGGAATTATAATTCAATGCATGTATACAGCACATCTGTATGATGGAATTAAAATTCAGTGCATGTAGACAGCACATCTGTATGATGGAATTATAATTCAATGCATGTATACAGCACATCTGTATGATGGAATTAAAATGTATTGTATGTATACAGCACATCTGTATGATGGAATTATAATTCAATGCATGTATACAGCACATCTGTATGATGGAATTAAAATTCAGTGCATGTATACAGCACATCTGTATGATGGAATTATAATTCAATGCATGTATACAGCACATCTGTATGATGGAATTAAAATTCAGTGCATGTAGACAGCACATCTGTATGATAGGATTAAAAAAAAGCACTTACTACAACTAGTTGCTCCTAATGGGCTGATGAACCCATTAGCAGCCAGTAGTTGTAGTAAGTGGTTTTTGAATTACCGTTTCAAATGAGCATTACCATTTACTCAATTAGTTTAAAGCCAATGTCTAGTTACCTTGGTAATATTTGCTGGTGCAGAATTGGTCATGTACGGTTATAACCTTAAAGGGTTCTGTCAGGCGCTTCACATATGGAACCTTTTAGGGGTTGTCATCATGGGATCATTTTATGGCTTTATGGTTTTTAATTTTAATTAGATTTTAAAGGCTTTAAAGCCCAATTCTCACTGTTTACTAACTATTATTAATGACTTTTGTCTCAATAAATTCCGATTTACTGCTTATTAATAGTTAGTTAAAATTCAGAATTGGGTATGGGATGTAGAATATGGTCATGCAGAATAAGGCATTAATATGTGCTTTATAAGTATTAATAAACAGACAATGCTAGTAGCATGTTAATAAGCAACTAGTTAATAGTGAAAATTGGACCCTAAACTAAAGTGTTATCGATTTTTATCACTAGAAAAATTTGAAATAACCTGTTAAACATGAAAGTATTCAATCATTTTTTCTGCACTTTAAAATTGATTCTATATAGAAACCCATTAAACCTTTTTCTACTTGCACATGCACTGATGTATGAATTTATGTCAATCTGTGTAAAATTTCCGTAAGAATCATAATTAAACTGTTGCCAAGCTGAACAACTCTAAAAATGAATGTTTTCTTTCTTTCTTTCAAATCAGTACTATATGCATTGACAGTTCCTTTAGTGCGATGTTGGGCCTTTTGTTTAACAGCAGTTAACATTTACTTTTCTTGTTGTATTAGATCCTAATTGGACCAACTTCACTAGAGGCACAAGTCTTCTGGGAGGCAACAACTCTGTTCAATTCAGTGAGCATGCTTTAACTTACAGGTTCTTCTATTAGGACTGATTGGAAATGTGCGGTAAAGGACGGCCACTACCTGTTACGTCCCAGTGTGATGCCTGAAATGATGGAGCTTATGGAGGCTGCAGCAGGATCTACACTTCAGCAGAGCTTAACTTCAAGAAAACTGCATGCTGTTTAGGTATTGAATGATTTTTTATGTTTTCAGCCATGATGACACTGAAATGCGATATACTACACATATAAGAGCTTCTGGCTGCATTAAATGCAGAGGTTTAAAGTCACCACGAAATCAAAATGTCTTTTTTTTTTTAATTCATGTGCCCTCATAGTATTTAAAGGATTAGATCACTTTCAAATGAAAATTACCCCAAGCTAAGCACATGCTTATTTATTTGCAAATGTTTTATGCGATATTCCAAGTTCCAAGAAACATAGCTAATGCGAACACTGTCAAAGAGCCAAAGCTGACAACTTCCATGTAGACAATATCAACAGCTTTCATTTAAGAGAGATCTTCTCTTTCCCCTTTTGCCCCCAGAGAGACAACAAGATGAAGGAGGCAATAGGAAAAAGTACATGATTATCTCATCTGTACACACTGAGGTGTGCGGTGGGCAGATGCGGCATCGTTACAGAGAAACACACGGTACCTGCTATGTTTTAACATCGGTTAAGTCATCTTATGCCCCTGAGAGGCAAGACAGAAGAGTGGAGCTTAATTGGTGAACTGTGACTTGGCTGCAACTCTAGGCTATAATATTGTATTTTCAGGAGAAAGCCATTAAAATGTTGTGGGGGTTGGTAGTGTGAACATCGCACACAATAAAAGAGGCTCACTGTCAGAAAGTACCATTGAGCAGGTAAAGAACTAGTCAAGAGATTCAACATGAATACTTCACATGCTGGTTTTATTTTAAGAATGTTTTAATGTATAATTCTGTTTACTAAAAAGTGATTTAATTTATAAAACATAGATTATTGAAGTGCTTGACAAGAAAATATAGTATTGTAGGCTTTCTTCCTCCTCTTGGAATTATTTCTTAAATTGAGCAATTTCTGAGTGAAAATTTTTTTTATACCAATTTTTTTTCAGTGTATAACTTTAAGGGCCGTGTATATGACACGGTTCTCAACTAAAAACCTAAACTTTTCATGCATTTTGGCCGTTCATTTACACGACAACGGTGGGTAAAATGCAAAATTTTGAAAACGGGTTTCAAAATGCAAGTTTTTGAAAACAATACCGTTATTATCTCCGTGTAAACTACAAAAATGCGTGAAAACGGTGATGGCATGCGTATGTTGACATCGCCAACGACTGGACTGGCATGCATTATACAGCATTTTAGGTCGTTTTCACGGATCCGTGTGACAGGGATTGTTTTGGCGTCTGTACGCTAAAAATGCAAAACTTGCAAAAAAAATGTGTAATGAAAATTAGAAACGTTGCCATTGCAACTAATTGAAATGAATACGCCTCCGTTTTAATTTAAATTAAACTAATTAAAAAAATAAATCAGTGCTGAGTGGAGTGTTGTGTTTTTCTTCGACAAACCTGGCTGGTGCACTAAATATAAATATGTCATTTTTAATTAAACATAGGTGCAAATGAGATCTAAGAGCTCTGGTAGATGGGAAGAGTTTCGTCTGTTCCTCAGAAAAAGCATGGATCATACAGATTTATGGTGCTTTTCTCGTTACTTGGCTCTATAAATCACCGCCCACTGCGTTATTTTACAAACAGAAGCTTGAAGGCGAGTAAATAGCAACAACATTTTCATGCTCTAACCCAGTGTTTCCCAACCCTGTTTCTGGAGGCACACCAACAGTGCACATTTCCCTTTATCTGACCCATCGATTTCTGCTCTTGGAGTCTCTACTGAGGAGCTGATGAGTTGAATCAGGTGAGTTTAATTAGGATAATTAGTTGGAAAATGTGTACTACATGGTTGGGAATCACTGGTCTAACCACAATCTAAAGAACGGGATTTCTTTTGGGACACATTTCTTTTTTGACTGCCTTAATTTTCCATGACTATCATGTCTGCTCTGTGTCAAAAGTTCAGGTCAATGTTTGGCTCATGGTGAACAGATATATGAAGAGAGGATAATCATGAAGAGCAGAGGAGCATCATCATCAGTAGAGAGCCAGAATTGCTTTTGCCACTCCACAGCTGTGCACGTGCCAATCTGTTTGACTGCAGAGTGGCTCTTCAAGAAGAACCGTAAGTATGAAGTCTCCTGCACAACTGTGTAGTGCAAGAAGAGATTTTTGACACACACGAAGGTCACTAAACTGAACATATTCAGTTACACAGTGACCTGTTTCTTGTTGTAGTATTACTAAAAAAAACAAACTACTTGCCAGAATGGCAGCAGCTGGTACTTTACAGAGAAGAGGTCCTCAGAAAGATTTGCCCTTATTTCTTTTTTAGCATATAAGCAGCGTCATGGGATATATAAAATAACCACAAATCTGGTTAAATAAAGTTGTTAAATGAGGCTGCAACGCTGGGCTTTTTCCACTGATGGAGCAAATCAGAGAGTACATATTACCCACAAACTCACTAAGCAACAGCTGAGCCTGAAGCAGCTATACACGCAAGAACCAGCCAACTGGCACACTCCCAGTAAAGCCAGATCCAGGGAGAACCAAGATAAGTGGATATTCTAGTGCAGGTCTGTTTCATAGCAGCTTGACAGATGATTCTATACTCTCTGTTGCTTGGAAATCATCACAAAGACCAACACTTATTTTCACTGCAGTTAAGAAACATTTATTTATTCATTAATCGGCTTGTTAGTTCTTTCTAAGCATTTTGGTTGAGCCTAAGACACATACAAAGCATTATCTTTAAAATTCATAACATGCTTGACAAACCCATAGACCTTTAAGACACAAAAGAGGTAGTGGTACATTTTATATAATGTTGCAAACAAAGTCAAACTTTACTCTTTCAGCTGTTGTCCATGAAAGACTGTGAATGCAAACAGTTTTAGGAAATTTGCTGTATGGGTCAATGGCTCAGTTTTTAAACCATATATTAATTTATTTAAAAAAAAAATGCGAAATTTTTAATTTTTTTGAATTTATTAAAAAAAACATTAAAATTGCAATTCATTCATACAATTACTTTAATACTGTTCAAATGTTTGGGGTCAGCAAGATTAAAAATAAAAAAAAGAAAAGAAAAAAAAAGAAATTACAGAAATATGCAGCTTTTGACCCCAAATTTTTGAATGTTAGTGTACCTTTCCAATAAAGAGAACATTTTTCATTTATGAATTAAAATCATTTTTTTAAATATTTTTGGATATTTAAATAACATACTCAAGAATAAAGGGGTGAATTTTTTTAAAATAAAATCTTATCAGTTTGGCATAAGCTTTTATTTGTATTACTTTATTGCTATTCCAAAAATTTACAAAACTGCTTATTTGGAAATATATAATAATAAAATATTTTAAAAACCAACAAAACCATTTGGTGCAACCGACACACATACACGGGTCAAAAGTTTGGAAACATTACTAACTTGAATGTTTTATGTTTATCAAGCCTGCATTTATTTGATCAAAAATACGGAAAAAAAAAACAGTAATATTGTGAAACATTATTTCAATTTAAAATAATGGTTGTCTACTTTAATATACTTTAAAATATAATTTATTTCTGTGATGCAACGCTGAATTTTCATCAACCATTAGTCTAGTCTTCAGTGTCACATGATCCTTCAGAAATCATTCTAATATGCTGACTTGATACTCAGTTATTATCAGTGTTGGAAACAGTTGTGCTGCTTAATATTTTTTGGAACCATGTGACAAATTTTTCAGTATTCACTTATTAATAAAAGAAGAGCATTTATTCAAAATAGAAACCTTTTCTAAGTCTTTACTATCATGTTTTATCAATCAAACACATCCTTGCTAAACAAAAGTATTAATTTCTTTCAAAAAAAAGTAAAAAAAGTATCACAGTTTATAAAAAAATATTAAGCCGCACAACGGTTTCCAACATTAATAATAAATCAGCATATTAGAACGATTTCTGAAGGATCGTGTGACACTGAAGACTGGAGGAATGGCTGATGAAAATTCAGCTTAGCATCACAGAAATAAATTATATTTTAAAGTACATTAAAATAGAAAACCATTATTTTTTAAATTGTAATTATATTTCAGAATATTACTGTTTTTTTCTGTATTTTTGATCAAATAAATGCAGGCTTGATGATCATAAGAGAATTCTTTCAAAAAACAGTAATGTTTCCAAATTTTGACCGGTACTGTATATGTATATAAACAAGAAATATGTTTTACAAAACCATTTGACCACATATGCTTTAAGCTACGTATTCAAAAGATTTTTCCTTTTTTTAGACATTTTTAAATATCATCGACCCATACAACAGATCCTGTATAGCATTAACCCAAAAGGAGATGATGAGAACGGCATTGGAGTATTAAAGTGACTTAAATTCTAAAAATATGTTCAAATATGATCAAATTGTTATGAATGTTCACCATGTGAACACCAAACAACATGATGCTGGCACTGTTATGATAATTGAATCTATTCGTACCTCCGGAAAACCCTACGAGTCACAGTCACAAAACACACAGCCACGACCACACAGTGACGAAAGCTGCCAACACTGACAAAACACAGACGCGAGAGACTTTACATTACATACATCAGTCACTGTCCTCATGAAGAACACAAAAAGTACTGCTTCCTCTCTACCTGACAACCTGTGCCTATATATCAGTTATGTAATCACAGCTCAAATGCTGTTAAAAGCCACCGGAAAAGAAGAGTTTTATATTTTGGTGTGCACTGATTTGACAGTGGGTGAGGGTGTAAGTGGATTATGTCACATTAAATGTCATGAAGGCACTTGTCATCATCTTCTTGCTACTTTTGCTCCAGAGGCGACCCCGGGTTGACCCGTCGCTATGATTGGATCCTTCACACGTGGCAGCTTCCGTTAGGCTTACCGTCTGCGCCGGCTGCACGGTGTGGATCCGGTTCACGACCCTGTTAGAGAACGCGCAGCCAAACACCTTCTTGAACCCCTTGCGGAAGTGCTTCGACACCAGGGCGTACACGATGGGGTTCAGGCAAGAGTTGGTGTATGCCACCAGGTGAGAGAGGATGCGGATGACGTAGGTTGTGTGGTTGAGCGGGAAGTGGCCGAACCACATGCACAAGATAACCAGGTGATGCGGCAACCAACACAAACAGAAGAGCACGGCCACGATGATTATCATCTTGGTCACCTTGCGCTTGGCCTTGCGGGATTCTGACATGTCCTGCATGGGGTCCACGGAGGTCCAAAGGTAGCGGATGGTGCGGGCGTACGTGATGCCGAGAATGAGGACTGGGATGAGGTAACCGAATACGAAGGTGCAGACGTCCATGGCTCGGCGATGATGGACGTTCCACGCTGGGATGCAAAGGGTGGTCCCGTCTAGATCCATCTGCTGGTAGTAGCTCAGATAAGGGCTGGAGAAGAATAGCGATAGTGCCCAAACCAGGCTAATGGAGGTTAGCGCATTACGGGGTGTTCTCGTCTCTCTAGAGCGCAAGGGGTACCGGATGGCGAGATATCTGTAGAGAAAATAATTATTTAT
This sequence comes from Zacco platypus, assembly GCA_038088235.1. Classification (NCBI taxonomy): domain Eukaryota; kingdom Metazoa; phylum Chordata; class Actinopteri; order Cypriniformes; family Xenocyprididae; genus Zacco; species Zacco platypus. The sequence goes on along the minus strand of CM076068.1, from coordinate 23,035,046 downwards.
GTGATTATAATAAATGATTTATCTGTGCATATCATTTTTATCCTATCAACTCCCCTCTTGCATCAACGTCTCCTCTCTGATGACATGTTCACTGGTGTGAGGGCGGGACAAACTGTCACTCACATGAGATCAACCAATAGCAAACCACAGCCATCCAACGATCTAATCAATTCCCAATGGGCAAAATCAGGTCCCACCCTTTTTCTGATTTTGACTCAGATGTACAGTACGTCACAATAGGAAAGAATATTTTTTAGCAATAAACAGTGCAATTAAGCCATTATTCTGCACAAATATCCTTCAAATATATTAATCATTTAATTTTAAAACATATGTTAATCCCTAAAATGCATTTTAACAGCTCGATTATTTTTTGCATTGTTTTCATGCAAACACTTTCCTTAAGTACTCTACAAGTATTATTGACTATATAACATCTCAATCATTTGTTTCACGAGACGCTGAAATGGAAAGAAAAGCGCGCGCTGTTTGTGCGCAACAGGATGATAAGAACATACCTGTCCAGAGACACAGCTGCCAGAGTAAAGATGCTCGCGTACATGGTCAGGTAGATGATAAAGTGCACAGCTTTACACACGAAGGGTCCAAATACCCACTCGTCCATGGTGTATATGGTAGCCTGGAGAGGCACGCAGAAGACGATGAAGCAGAGGTCCGCCAGACCGAGGTTCAGGATGAACAGGTTGGTGCTCTTTGTGTTCATCTGGCCGTTGCGGATGAGAACTGCGAGCACAAGACAGTTCCCCACGGTACCAACCAAAAAAATGATAGAGAATATGACAGAAATGATTACCGACTCAACTTTCCAGTTCGGGGAGAAGTGAATCTGCTGAGATGTGTTCATCTTTCATGCAAGTGAAACGTCCAAAAAGCTTCAATGTTGCTGGCACCGGAAAACGCATGAAGTATATCACCTACATTGTCATTTTTGCGCAAAGTCCTATCAAATACTCAAACACAACGAGAAAGGAAAAGCATCTTCTATCTGGTACAGATGAGGTGAATGTGGCGAACATGACTCCCATCACCAGCCTCCTCCCCTTTACTCGACTGTTTACCAAGAATCTTTGGTAACACTTTATTTTACAGTGTCGTTGTTACATATGTTACATGTATTTACTATAGTAATAACTATAAATTATGCATAATTATGTATATAACCCTATACCAAACTCTAACCCTATAGTAAGTACATGTAGTTAGTCATCATTACTCAGTAATTAAATGTATAACTACACTGTCATACTGACACCTTAAAATAAAGTGTAACCGAATTTTCTTTCTTTTACACTGCCACACATTTATATAAATGAAGCAAACTAAACTAAAATATTTCATATTTTAAACTTAAGTAAAAAAGTTGGAAATAGCTTAGCAGTGATATAATGTAATATTAACGTAAACCCCGACGTCATCAGAGCAACGTTTATATTAATATAGCATGTAAAAATTTCCTCTCAAAATAACAAAATAAACACAACAGAAATTCAGCAGTTGCATATAATCATAGCGATCTGTGGATGTTTGTACCAGTTCTGCAATTCACCGAGATCATGTCGACGGATGAGGTATTTGAGATAGTAAAGTTTGAATTAATCTATTTTTCTTTGCATGACACATTGATATTGAAGTAAAGAACGGCTCTTTCGGCATTATCCACACCACAATTGTTTAAGCATTCGTTTCAAGTGTCATTGTACGGAAAAGCGCGCGCGTAAATGTCACATCCTTTTGATTTTCCCGGCAAAAACGTCCCGAGTCCTTCACATAAAAACAGTCTGCAGGCTTTCACATTGGGGCTGTGTCCGAAATCTTAAAAATGCTACCTTTGGAGCATGCATTCCAAAGTAGGAAGCCAAATCCAAAGTTAGCTTCACTTCCTGTCTCCTGAAACGCCTTCATCTGATATCCCACAATCTTGTGCTTTGTATTCTGTGACAGTTAAGCGAAAAAAAAAAATAAAGATGGCGTCTAAAAGTTGCGGTTGGTGGTCAGTTTGTCTCATTTGATATCATTTTTAGTAAGAATCACTTTTGTAGTACTCGTGCTTATTATATATTTCTGTAATTAAGGTTAGGGTTATTTTGCTATTTAATGATACAATAATAAAAAAGATTTAAAGCAGTTCAAATGTTGATATCTTAATCTTGCGATTACATATAGTTTATAGTCTTTATTATATACAGAAATGGACCATGGTGAACATACAGTTTAACATAACTTTCAAAGAAATCAGTGTGCAAACGTTACTGCCATTCATCAATGGCAAATGTTACAGTTGCTAGGCGACAAGAACAACTTTTGTTCTGACCTTCGTGGCCTTCGAAGGTCCGACCATTGAAATCTGCGTCCTTCAAAGGATACAGCCTCTGAATTCTCTTTCTGCTGGTCTTGTTTTTTAAGTTTTGTTATAAGCTGTTCACACACTGGCAATAAAAAAACTATTAACTTTAATGGCTGGCTCTATTGTGATAACTTACCCCATACACACACACACACACATGTTGTGTTTATGTGTTTTATGGGGACTTTCCACAAAAAGGCGTAATGGTTTTTATACTGTACAAACTGTACATTCTGCCCCCCCCCCCAACTTAACCCTCACAGAAAATGTTCTGCTAGTTTAGATTTTCAAAAAAGATAATTCTGTATGATTTATAAGCTTGTTTCCTAATGGAAAAGGTTTCCAACAAAAGGTCCCCACAATGTCAAGATTTACTGGTTTTACTTACGTTGTGGGGACATTTGGTCCCCACAATGTAAGGAAAACAAGTACACACACACACACATATATAAGACATTTTATATATATATAATATGTCTTCAATGAAGTGCATCTTTTTTTCTTTCTGACTGGTATGAATTTCAGTATTACGATCATGCCAATTTATTTCTGTCGCTTTATAGCGAGAGTTCACACTCACAAACATGATTTATCTGTTGTAGATTCCAGACCTGCATCTGACAACTTGTGTTATCATGGTGGTGCCTGCTGCTTCACAAATCCTCAGTTCATTGCAATCATCTCTCTCATATTTCTGCAACAGATCACATGTCATTAACACTGCGGATAGATAATGTAAGCTATAGGATATAGTGATGTGTACCAAACACATGCAGTGAAATGTTGGGGTCAAGGGTGTTTTTAGCATGCTTGGAGTGCTGTATTGACCAATCAGTGTGACCAATTAGTGTGAAGAACATTTTAATAATCTAAAGAAACGTTTTTCACTTTAAAGAATCTATTGTGGAATAGAAAGGGATGTTAAAGGTTCTTCCTGGAATCATGGATGCTAATAAAGAACCTTTATTTTAAAGATAAATATACAGCATTAAATGCATTTATTTTTAAAGAAAAAGTGAAATATTCTATTCTATCCGTTTTTATTCTATTCTGTCCTCTGATCGCCCTCTAGAGGTCAATGAACAGAGTGACTTTTTTTTTTTTTACTACAAGAAAGTTCACTGAGTACAATCCCATCAGATAGGAATACCTTACATTTGCATATTGAATAAATCTGTTTGTGATATCTGCAATGCTGTATTATGGCATACATACAGTTATGGTCAGTCATATCCCACATATTTGTTTCTGTGCTGTATAGGAGCTCAAGAATCAATGTCATTGCTGTATCTGACAGAAGCTAAATCTGTAGGTCTTGAGCTCTAATTGCTACAGGCAGAACTAATATCCTCTGCAGTATCCCTTTCATCTGTCGTTCATCTCATCCTGGACCCAGAGATTTGACCCAGTTCCCTCAGAAGAACCCCATTCAGCCAGACCTGCCCCTGTCTGAACCCCACCATCCTTACAGTGTGAGTCACATTTTTCCACAGCTACACATACACGCGTTACTAAGTTTAACCGCTTCCTTTTATACCGAGGGATATCCAGGAGACAGGAATGGCTGTGCCATTTGTTGCCTTCTAAAACTGATCGGGTGAGAGTTTCGGAAAACTTAAAACGGACTACACTATGCCTGATATTGCATAGCCAAATCACATAAAACGCAAGCATTTAATTACAAAGGTATGTATATGTTCAGAGTTACTTTCTGCATATAAAGATAGTTTCTTAATTGTAATTTCAGTTTTTGACCTTGTGATTTGCAGGAACATGCATGAACATGTAAACACATAAGTTTACCACGAGAGGGCAGCACTATCCCAAAAGATGATAAAACTCTACCACTGGAGTGACACAAAACTGATGCCTATGCAGTTTTACAAGTCTATCCACCTGTTGGTATGATTCAGTTTTAATATATCTTACATATTGGCATTAGCAAATGAGGAAGGTATCAAATCACAATGAAGTTCCCAAACATCTAATGTTGCTTCAGAACTTGATACAGGACAAACTGCACATTTTAAAATATATAAGTCTGCACACTTCATCAAAGAGGCTGCAGTATGAACCAAAACAGTCGAAACATTCACACTCAATGCACATTCTTGCTTACCTGCTTATGGACTTTTATTTATTTATTTATTTATTTTTTGTATTCAGGGTATTAAGGCAATTAATATTTTTAAAAAATATATTAGCTAAAATATAATTATAAAAATAATAATACTTAATACCTACTAATACATTACTTAAATAATAATACTTAATACATTAATTAACATTATTAGTTATGCATACATATTTAATTTGTCATGATCTCAATTCATCACTTAACTCTTTATATAACTCTTAAATAACTCTTTATGTGACTCTTTATATAACTCTCTTTCTCTCTTTCTCTCTCTCTATATGTCTATATACATATATAATGTTGCCAGTCAACGCCAGCATTTTTGATAATTTTCACACAATTTTCATGACCTGAAAGAACAAAAAAGAACAGAACCTTTGCTTTAAAAAAAAATATTCCATGAATGTATGCATTCTTTTTTTATGCACTGTTGAATGTGGGTGTTTCATAAAAAAAAAAAAAATAAATTAAAAAAACTAACAAAAAGCTGAGAAAATCACATTTTGTCAAAGACTACACCTGAAAAGGATTCAAAAATGTGATTAAAATATAATGTTTGATGATCACGTTATTTTACGTGCGTATCATTGAGCAATGCCTTTATCGTTTGTTTCTGCTTCTTCTTCACCTGTGTTTTGATCCGGAGATTCTGTACTTTTTCAGATGATGCATAATAGTGCTCCCTCCCATATAACAGTGAAAACATGGATTGCCGGAAAATTATGTCAATGGCAGGGAAGGAGTTAATTTTCAGTGTTGTAATAGCTAACATTGACGTAACATTGAAAAATGTCTTTCTAAAAAAAGCGGTGACAAAAAAAATTAAACACCTCCTAAAGCCATGTTTTTGAAAAAAAAAAAAGAAAAAAGAACAGAAAAAAAGAGTAGGCAATGGTGTCCATTCATGCTGAAGGTCCATTCTCTCCAGACTCTTTGCTGGTTGGTTACTACTTCTGAAAGAAATGCCTGAAATATCTGAGTGTTGAAAGTGGCCTAGGATGCCTCTGTAATGACTTAACCTTCTGTTGGTGGGTCACTGTCAAAATAATGACTACTGCTTTCGAAGTCAACTAAAACAGAACTCCATTCATTTGGAGAAAGCGAAGAAAAACAGAGGAAAAGGAAATTTTTCCCTTCCTTTCCTCTGACCATTTATCACTTTCTTGTGCGTTCTTTACGTCACACAGTCTTTTTCAGAATACTCGCTGTCTGTTTTTGGCTACGGTTTTGCTGTGGCCTCCAAGTCCCAGTGATCCTTGAAGAATTGAGAGTTCTATATTTTCCGTTGGTAATAAATTGGTGCCTGCTTACACAACTGTTACTGCTACGAGGCGCTCATATCAGGTGAGTCTGGCCTGAATGACCCCTTTCTGTGCATTCTCACTAGCGGAAATGACACAATAGGCTGTGAACTTGTTGCTCTGGTGGGCTTGGCGTGTTCAAAGCTGCTGGGTGATATTGGGGTAACAAGAGCTGACAGCTTCATGCTGGCCACACATGGGAATATTTTGGGGCCCAAATGTGCGTCGGCTGGGTGGCTAAGAAAAGAGACACTATGGGAAGTGTAAGGTCTGCACATCTAATCTGCAATAAGAAATTTAAGCATATCCTTTTTGGAAAGCACAAATAAATGAACGAATAGACTTAATATAGACTATAGAATGTTTATACATGCTGAATCATGCTAATGTGACTAAATGCTGTCTTGCAACAACCAGCCGAAGACATTTAAAAAGTGCAAATATATTATCACCTGATATTGGGTAAACTCTGTCTGGGTTTTTTATTTGAATGATTCTAAAAATCCTAAAAATAAAAGTTCAATCTATGCCAGTGTTTGTCTTTTATCAGAAGAATGGCATCAATGCAACTGAATCTATGCCACTGTTGCAAAATATAAAACCCAATATATAAAAGTTTGATGCTGAATCGCAAATGAGACTGAGAATGAGATTTTTTTTTTTTTAATTTTTTTAAAAGGTGCAGACCGTGACATAATGGCAAGAAAACATGCAACAATATCATAAAGTGTGACCAGTGTAGTCTGATTTATGAACAAAGGACTTGTGTGAACCGATTATTTTTAGTGAATCACAACCAATTTTGCACAATTCACAAGGAAATGACTCTTTTTGAATACTCAGCATATCTGGAGTTACAATTTGAATCCAATCTCCAATAATGAACTCCCTGAATCAGAACGGAAATAAAAAACTCATAAAACAGACAGCTAATATTTCTATCCATGGATACGCTCCAAAAGCATTTAATGTGAAAGTAACTATCATTTACGGTACCCCGCACGTGACATACAGGAAAAAAATAGCAGACCAAGGCACGATTTGCTATTTCGTTCCCTCGATTGGCTAAAACATGCGCACTATTTATAAATCGAGGAAATTCACGATTTAGCCTACTGTTTTTTTTTTTGCGTGTCATATGTTAACATGTAAATCTGCAGTTCAGCATGGCAATACAAACTGAACCGTGAAAAAGCCTAAATGAATCAGAAACAAATCAGAATCAAAAGTTTGTGATTTAATATTAAACTCTCAAATGCTTATACCCAGCCCCATAATCCAGAGCTCTTGTGAAGCCGATGAGCAAATCAGAGAAGCTTTTAAATCTAATGCACAATATTGTATTCTGTCTATGAGGTCGTGCTATTGTTCTGCATGCCTTGCATCTTAGGAAGTGCATAACATGGGCTGCATAATAGTCACTGTCAGACTCTAAGTAATGGTTTGTGTGTGTTGAGGCTGTGCGCTCTGTGCAGGAAGTTTTATTTCATCAATGGCTTTTTCATGGAGGCCCGCCAGAGCCGAAGCGGTATACGGACATGTCCATAACTGTAACCTCATTGAGAATGACTCAAAACACCTGAGAACTGGCCTAAATGCAATCTTTAACTGGGCAGTCTTTAAGCGGCAGACTTCTGTATTATTGTAATATTTAAGAAACCAAGAAAGTTATGCACATTTTTTCTTTCATAAACCTGGGTTTCGTAAGGCTCGAGTTCTCTTCATCCCCTGAAATGCCTCTTTCCATTCGTGATAGGCTCACATGTTATGAATAGCGTGCGTTTCTAATATGTGTGTGTGTCTAGTGGATAGCGTCACTGCTTTGGGAAGGGGGCTAAAGGAGTGTTTCATTATAAACCTGTGCCATTAAAAAGCTGCTGGCGAGATCTGGCTTTTGGCTCCGGCTCAAACTTTCTTCCTTTTATACATATTTAGTGTGTGTGTATGTGTGAGACTGCTTAAGGACCCCTAAGTTAGGCCATTACACTACGACCTGATAAGAAATAAATTTATCAAGTTTGTAGCGCTCTCGTTAAGCATCGTAAATCAACGTGCACTGCGTATCGACCACAGCTTGTTGACGAAGTGCATTTGTAATGGAAAAACATGTATGAATTATAGTGCTAAGATATCACAAAAAGCATTCAGTTGAGACGCAGATGATCACGGGTCAGAGACTCAAGTTTGTGCTTTTATTATTTCAATCTGGAGTTCGTCTGAAATGCGGACAAGAGAGGGTGAAGTCAGAGCTAAACTTAGATGTTTGTCACACTTTTTGTTCTCCATCTGTCTTTTTCGCTGTTATCTTGTTCGGACAGTTTCTTAGAAGTTCAAAGGTCGTGGAGGTCAGGTGGCGGTGCGTGCAGGTGCTTCTGGGAGTTTGGGAAAAGAAAGGGGGAGCGTGTGCAGGCAGCAGAGCCACAATCACGCAAGCTGCGTGTGGTTTGGCACTGGCAGCCAAGACCTCTCACTCTGCGCGTCTCAGACTTTCTCCCAGGGCTATCCAATCTTTTCTCCATCGTTCCACTCGCTCCGCCGGCTGCTGCCCGCCCCTGACTCCCAACCACACACAAATGGTTTGAATAAAAGACCGGCATGACTGGGCCATGTCTTCTGAAGAAATCCCAAAGAGTAATAGTTTACTTAGCCTAAATACCCCCGATTAGACGAATTGAAACATTGTTGTTATGCGGTGGAAACTCAAGGACCCATTGGCCGAGTCTTTTAACCCCGTTCCGGAAAGGACCCACAGAAATTTCCTGTCATAGGTGAACCACAGGTTCTGGAAAACTTCAAACAAACAAACAAAAAATGAAATAAAATAAAACTCCAAAAGGAACGGCAACACCAACAAATTACCTCGACGAAACTCCAAAACATGGATGGTGAAAAAGGCACAAATTACATAAACTACATCCAAGTTACACAAAACAACAACCGTCTGGTACTGCCTCACTGAGCTGAATATCTCATAATGTTTTCCTCCCGTATTTACAATGCCTTCAGAAGGATTTTAGCATCTCTAATGCTTCCAAAAATTCATGGAATAACCTCTCTGACAGTCACGAACCGCTTCAGTTCTTGGTGGAGGATTAGATAAACCGGAGATGGCATCTGACTCTAATAGCTCAGCATTATACCTGTTTGCAAGGAAGTACTGTGTTTTGAGGCATTTCGCCTTTATTTACAGGATGTGTGGAGTGCAGACTGGAAAATAGAGGTGGGATCGGGACCTGACCCAGGTCAGACTCAAACTTGGGTCTCAGAGAGCCAACAGCTCTTATACATGTTTTGAGACCAATGTATCACTTTTATTTATATTTTATTTAACTTGAGTGTAATTTTGTCATGCTCATGTGAATGGTGTTTTCTGGTTAATGCAGGGGAGTCATGTGATTAGTCTGCCATCAGCAGCTTTTAAAAGGGCTAAACATCTAACAATTGTTCAAGAGTACATTTTTGTGTTGTTGTTGTTGAAGAAATTAAAACAATTATTCAGCAAGGATGCATTAAAATTGATAAAAAGTGACAGTAAAGACTTAAACTGCTACAAAGAAATTCTGTTTTAAATAAATACTGTTTTTTTATCTTTCTTTTCAGAATCGTTAAAAAGGACCACAAAATATTAAGCAGTATTAAACTGTTTTGTTTTTGTTTTTTTACATTGATAATAAAAAATGTTTCTTGAGCAGCAAATCACATTAGAGTGATTTCTGAAGGATCATGTGACACTGAAGACTGGAGGAATGAATGATACTGAAAATTCAGCTTTGCCATTTCAAGACTAAATTATAATTTAAAATATATTAAAATAAAAAAGTTATTTTAAATTGTAATAATATTTCAAAATATTGCTATTTTTATTGTATTATTGATCAAATAAATGAATCTTTAGTTTGTTTATTTTCAGTAACCCTTATGTACTGTTGCATGTTAATTTGACCCGATTTGATTTTCGAGTTGTCGGAAATATCAGTTAACCTGTTTTTTTGTTTTGTTTTGTTTTGTTTGTTTTTTCCTTGAAATTTTGTGACTTTTTCTCATTTTGGGTCATGAACATGCATGCAAAGTTTAAACGTGCTGATGTGTTGTGAAATGTCTTTCTGTTTGACCCATATGGGCAGCTATTCAAAAGCAACTGTAAAAACCCAAACTACAAAACACTACTTTGATATATGTCAGAGCTCTTCAACTTTATGATCATTGACTTGAAAATGACTCTTCTAACTTAAACCGTTACAAATCTTCAATACTTCAGAGCACAAACTTACATTTGGTATCTTTTTAAGGGAACACTTCATAGATTATTGCAGAAGTAAAAAAAGTTAAGTTTTTTAAAAATTATAGAAGTTTATATAAGTTTCTGAAAATTTGAAAAAAGTTATAAAGTTAAATAAGCTATAAAACGTTATATGAAATATATTTTACTAAACATGTTCAACTATGTGTACGTCTTCCATTGACGTCCAACAAATGAAACACTGACCAGAATGTAGAATTACACAATTTGCTACTAAATGTAAAAACAACAAGAACATCAACAACAAAAAACACTCCAACTATAAAGCATTTAACATTGTATTGTTTGATTTATATAGAGCTATTTGTCTGCAACTGTACACACATTTCCAAGACAGGTCAGGATCCATATGGATACATCCAGGTTACTACAACCAGCCATCCTGGAATTCACTTTTCAAGAATACCCATCTCCCATTTGCACAGCTGCAGATGCCGTAGACAAGAGGTCATTTTCTCCCCAATCAAGGTGATTGAGGTTCTATTTCCAGACAGGAGTGCTTTGAACTCTGGATGCCATGGCTTGAGGGCATGCTCTGCCGCTGCGCTCAGCCAGCTAAACACTCTCGTTTAGGTGTGTTTGGCTGCCAAGGCTGAAGCTGGAAAAAGGCTACAACGCATCTCACGTATTTAAAGGGAGAGTGGTTGGAAAGAGCACCTGGATACAGCACATGTCGTCAAGACCTGGCAAAGCTCGCATGCATATTGGGCCCTTCTGTGCCATTAACCACCCTCTGCATCTCTAGAGACATGAGTGCATTTGAATTCCTTTTTTGCATGAAGGTCCACAGGCTGTTTGTAAAAGAATTACATCACCTGGGAAATACTCAGTTCACTCCACATTGTTGTCACTATCCTGGCCATTACCAGAGATTATAAAGAATGCAGAGCCTGCTACAATGGACCAAATATATAATGTATTCAAATCTATATTACAATTTATTGATATATGTGATATTAGATAGATATATAGCTATATTTAAAAATAATAGACCAATAATGGTGTATATATATATATATATATACACTCACACTTATTTAAGATTTGTCATTTAATATTGTTAAATTTTTAATCTTACAATAACCTAATTTTTTTTATTCTGAGGCCTCATATCACACCTTTGAACCTTTGAAGTAACACACACACACACACATACTCTATTCAGTTTTATTCAAAGCAAATCAAAAGACAGCCAATCATCTTAGTTGCTAGTAAAACAAAACTTTCACTGCATAAATATTTAAGATAAAAATAAATAATTTTGATTAATCTGGAATACTAATCATCTTCATGTTTTCATCTATGTTAATGTGTGTGAGATGGACACAACAGCTATGGCAGCACCTTGGTTATTGATGCTTCGGTAAATAATGTAGGTCATACTCGATGAAAAGTTTCCATCAGGCATGGTTTTTCATTACTATTATAACAGTGTAGACTTAAAAAAGCTCAGTTCATCTCTAAGAAGAAATCCTGAGCAGTATGTCTACTGTCTGACTGGAAACAAAATACCACCCGTTTCTGTGTCTTACGGAAGTGCACTGCTTTCTGGTGTACACACTAGAGCAAAGAGAAGCAGCTTACTGTTCCACCAAAACAATCTCATAGTCTGTCAGGGGTATCACCTAAGGCTTTTCCCCATCCTCTTTATCAACCTGGAAGCTTGGTTCAACTCTCTGACCCATCAAGACTGTCACTTCACCTGAGTCAGACTAAAATGAATCTATTAACCACATTCTAAGAGCTCTCCAGAGGCTCTAATATAGATTGAGAGAGCCCTTTGCATGCCTTAATTTCCTCGAGGGGAAGCGGGGCTTAAAGTCCCGGCAGACGCAGACAGATTTTCCACAGTTTTAATGAGAATGACAGAGAGGGGAGACCACGAAAGGGGTATTTATAGAAACAGCTGGAATGTGAAGGGCTAATTGTGCTTAGTCTATTGCTCCCCTCATAGTCTGTTCACCATTACAGTGTTTTTCAACAGTAAACGCCGAGAGGAGATATACCTAGAAGAAAGGTATCTGAGTAGCATGACCTATTTTCACCCACACTGACAGAGAAAAAAAAAATTGTCTGGTCTATAGCTAGGCTATAATTCTTGCTTTAAATGTGACCGGTTCGGAACTCACTCGCCTGATCAATTCAGGCCTGTGTTAAAATACTGACTTTCCCATTTCATGATTTTCATTTGGAGAAATTTTGATATTGACTCCTAAATCCCAAGATCAATCTTTTACTTTTGAGTGGTGGTGCACCCAGCCACTGAATCTGTTGTTGCCAATGAATCTACAGCCCATTAGCAGTTATTTTACCTGAGTTTGCAGTCTGAAATGAACGAGTTCACATACAATAAAATGTGTGCACTCCTCTCTTATTTCGTCACACTCTACATCACTACATCAAACAACACATTTTTGCTCTTAAAAACACGAGACACACATAATAGTGCATCTACAGAGCTGCAATGCTGATGAATGGAAAAGAAGGCTGGGTGTCGAGAGCAACACGTTAAAAAAGCTGCAAGACGTGGCACAACGGACAAAGATGTCCATCTAGCGCATACCTACATAGAAAGTCTATTAAAGAGCAGCTGAGCTTACTGTAAACAGCCCAGAGTAATCAAGTCATCTCCATAAGAACCTTATGATTGGCCCAAAGCAGACTTCTTACATCAGTGCATTCTCACTTTGTACATGCTCATACCGGTAATCTTCACTCTGCGTTCACACACAGCATCATACCAATTTACTGGTAATATTACAACCTCCCTTACTGGTAAATTGTCAGACTTTATGAATTACAACACTTGTTTATTCAGAAATGTAACAAGTGAGTCATTGAATCATTCTCTCAACCAATTTGTCTAGCAGGAACACATTGATGGAGCAACAACAGACCAAGTAACAGGCAATATTATGTCAAAAACATAAGTTAATCAATATTAACATGTTTATTGAACTGTTGTATAAAACCAAAATACGAGGCTGAAGAGCTAAATGTGTCTAAAATCATGTTACAGTGTTTCCACTAAAAGAGCAGAAGAAACAAACACTCATTGTTTCAAGTTAATGAATCACTATGATCAAAAAGTATATTTCCATTCATTAACCAAAGGAGCATTAGAAGCAGAAATGCTATAGTATCATCACTGGGCCAGCAACTCACTTTAAAAATGGTTTTAAACATTGAAATGAATGTCATAAATGCCCATGATAATTTATTCTAATTCTTCTTGATTAATATTTGTTACTGTTATATTGAATATTTCTTTACCTTGCCGTTGTTTGTTTTGCGTAATAATGATTTAACTCCATCATGCCAATAAAATACTTTAAATACACAAATAAATTTACTTAGAAGATCAATAGCCCCTTAAACATCCTTAAATGTGGGAAAACATGCACTAACTAAACACACACTGTTTCCAAGAAATCACAAAATCAGTTGCTGTGCACAGTCATGTTTTCTGTTTGTTGTCACTAAACAGAATCTGATTTCAGTTGTTGGGGCTATTTGGTGTGTGCATATAAGGGTCATATGAGTCTAAACTCTAGTAGGAGAACCTGGGTGCAGAGATGTTGCCTGCAGCCCTGGAAGGGCATCCAAAGAAAAAAAAAAAACATCTCAGCATGATTGCACTTTAAAACGTGGACATAATCCTTTGCAATATGAACCAGGCATTACATACTCGCTGTAATTAAACATATTAAGCTGGACGATGCAGAGCAATCAGTTGATCTCTCATGTATACATTCGAGTAAAAATTGACATGGAAAGAGCGTGTCAGAAAATTTGATCCCACGGAACATGCGCGCACACAGCCCTGTGTCACTTAGCATGCAACAGAGCGTTCGCTCGCAGCCCACATCTGTGCAGCACTCAACTCCGCTCCGCACAGGGCCAAACACCCAGCAGTCTTTTGTTTGCATTTCTCGATGTTGACAGTACTCTGACCTGATGTGAGGGAAGGCCAGACTTTAAATAGCACATCCGCACATTAGGCTACCATGTGCAGCGAACTGGCGCAAAAGGTGCCGTTACCCTTCCCCCAAACCCTGTGAAGAAGTTTACAGTCAACAGATTATTTATTTCAAAGGCTGTTTCTATCCAAATAGATTGGGCTCCAAAAAGTGAACGAACTGTTTAGCAAACAATATACAGAGAAGCACCTGTTAACGTCCCGCTTAAACTGTGCTATTTTCTTTTAGTCCCACAATAAACTCAGTTGCTCATTAGAGCTCTCGAACAGTTATTATAGAATCAGCAGATGCAATGCAGGTTACTTTAAATTAAGTTACTTTTAAAAGGGAAAACATAACTTTTACTGACAGTTCTTCTCTGGAGTGTTCTGGACTTTTTAGATTAGGTCTTGAGTCAATATCATTAGGTGTGCAGGAAATCTGGCTTTGCAGACATGTTATTTGAAGAAACTTTGGGGACAATTTCAATATATAAATTGTGCACACATGTATTGTAAAAGTTAACATATTAAAATTATTATTAGACTTATAATTAGCCTTTCTTGCATAGCTAGGTGCTTCACACACATAGAGTTCTGATAATTACATTTTGTTTTTATTTTATTTTCTAATTTAAAAAAAACAAAGACGGTTTATTTCAATTATTTGTGTATTGATATATTTGTACTAAGTACTATGAATGAAGGCCAGTATTACTGATACCAATACTGCTACTGATGTCTCTATTAAATCAGTTTTTGTTTAGCCATTCATTTAATTTTAGCCTTTAATAATAGCCATTCAGCATTACAGTATATGTAATAGGATTTAAAAAATATAAAACTTTTAATTTAAGTGAACAATCTTAACACACACCCATTATATATATATATATATATATATATATATATATATATATATATATATATATATATATAATATAATATATATATAATATATTATATATATATATATTAGACAGACACTTAAGCTCTTCCTGTTCACCTCAACACTCACTTTCTGGCTTCTCATGACATCCCTAAAATAAAATGGAACGTATTGTACTTTAAGGCTTCTCATATAATTTCTAATGAGAATAATCAAAAACAAATGCAGACCATATTTTTATAGTATGAAATGATTGCATAGTAATTTTTAATGACTCCTTTCTCAGATTTATTTTTCCTCTCTCGCTCCACTAGTGTTTCTATGTGCATTTGAACACGGAGGGCCAAGAACAACAGGGACAGAACAGGTTAAGAGCTCATCTGGTTGCCTGGCAGATAGGGGTCAAATCCTGGTAAAGGCTTTAAAATAACTGAAGAGTCAGAGTTATGACACCGACTGAGTTATGACACTGAGCTTCGACACCTTGTGATCAGTTAGTCATTGCTTGCAACAACTGCAAATCCAGATTGCATACTGGATTGATTAGAATAAATCTTATAGGCCAATCATATCACACAATAACGATTCTCTGGCCACTGAGCAGGAAACAGATATTGTTGTGATTATTAATATAATTTGTTTTGTTGTGCCGCTCATGTTAGATCAGTATTTATTCTCAGTATAATTGAGCGAATCAGGTCAACCGTTGCAAAGAGATGCACTGCCCAAAAATATCTCAGAGGGGTTCAGCGAGTTCTTTTTCACTTGCAAAGAAACACTATGAACTTCACAGACTATATTAGAAAAGCTGTAGATTGTTATTCAGTGAAAACTAGAAGCAAACATGACAGAGAGTTAGAAAGGGCTTTCTGCAGTTCATCAATACTATGTAATGAAGTGCAGAAGGGTAGCTGACAAATAGACATGCATGTCCATGGACATTTTTTCTCAACATGAAGATTGTACGTTAAATATATATTTATAAATGTATATATAAGGGGAATTTATGTATAAGGGAAAGTGAATTTAGCATGTCACACCACAGGACAGTTTAACCTGTAGGCTATTTTTTTTTCTTTAAATTTAACAAATATTATTTGTCCCAGTAAAAATTATAGCTTTGCTCAAGTCAAAGTTACCAAGTAAATTTTTTAATGTACGAGAGCCAAAACATAACTTTTTTTTTTTACTGATAGTTCTTCTCAGAATTGTTCTGGACTTCTTAGATTTGGTCTTGGGTCAATTGCATTAGGTGTGCCCCAAAAATCAGGCTTTGTAGACATTTTATTTGAGGAAATTTTGGGGATAATTTTAAATGAACTGCCAATTTTTTTTTCTATGAATCATAATTAAAAGTGTCATTTAAGTCAATCAATCCCTATGATACAATGCCTGATGCAGTTTTTGTTTGATTTAAACATACATTTATAGTTACTATAAAAAAAAAATGCATTGAATGCACCAAATACATCAGCACTGGATATATATTTATAATATGTGTGTGTGTGTGTACTTGTATTGTATTTTACTTATATTGTGAAATACTATGTCAACCCACTAGTGAGGACATTTGACTGGTCCTCACTAGTTAAAAAGGCTTATAAATCAACCAAAAGATGTTTTTATTTAAATCTAGTGATTGTGATGGGTAGGTAGGTTTAGGAGTAGAGGTTGGGTTAGGTGAAACTATAACTGACCTGACATAAAATCAATGGAAGTCTATGCAATGTCCTCACTAAGATAGCAAAACAAACCTGTGTGTGTCTGTGTGTAGGTGTGTGTGTAACCCCTCCGGTCTTTTTTGCCCCGCTCGGAGCGGGACTTGAACCGGCATCTCCAGCATAGGAGACAGGCGCTAACAGACCGCAGTCTCTAAGTATCAGTTGCTTGTGCACCTCTTGAGATCAGGGGAGTGAGGTTGACCACAGTAGCTGGCCTCCATATATTAGGGGTGTAACAATACATGTATTCATCCCAAACCGTCACGATACGGGCATTACGGTTCAGTGCATACAGTCAGGTGATGAATACATTCTGTCACAGGTGATCCACACTAGTGTGCGTGGTAATGCAATGCTGTTTGCTAACAGGAAAAAGCGCAGAAGAAGAAGAATAGACTATCTATGCATAGATATGTTTACATGTAATCTCTCAACCTATGTTTCAATCACAGAAAGACATCAATAAAACAGAATAATACCTCACATAGCATTACATTTACCTCAGGCAAGTAATTTAGTGTCGACAGCATGTTTCACTAGAGAAATGAACTCTAGAGGGGAGCTATATTAGATTATTCATTATCTTTACCTGTTAATAATGTCTTAATTATTTAATATATGTTTAAATCAGTTTGTCATGAAAACAAGTTATGACAGTAACTGTGTAAATGATGATATTTCAAAAACGAATTTGACCATTGAAATGTGCTTGTGTCTTATGTGCAATTATTATTATTTTTTGAGTGTTGATTATTGTATCTAAAAATGAATAGCAACTGAATTTATTAGTTTGGGATCTGTTGTTAATTGTAACCTTTAATATTATAGTACTATGCAAGAAAGGGCTCCCTGTACATAGTTTACAGCATTAGCTGAGATAGATTTTTTTTTTATCCTATAAAATTTTAATTATAATTGAATTTATTTAAAGAGGGAGACACAAGTAGTTCAACAAACCACTTTCATCATGTTTGTGTACCGTTACACCCATACTATATATATATATATATATATATATATATATACAGTACTGTGCAAAAGTTTTAGGCAGGTGTGAAAAAATGCTGTAAAATAAGAATGCTTTCAAAAATAGACATGTTAATAGTTTATATTTATCAATTAACAAAATGCAAAGTGAGTGAACAGAAGAAAAATCTACATCAAATCAATATTTGGTGTGACCACCCTTTGCCTTCAAAACAGCATCAATTCTTCTAGGTACACTTGCACACAGTTTTTGAAGGAACTCGGCAGGTAGGTTGGCCCAAACATCTTGGAGAACTAACCACAGTTCCTCTGTGGATTTAGGCAGCCTCAGTTGCTTCTCTCTCTTCATGTAATCCCAGACAGACTCGATGATGTTGAGATCAGGGCTCTGTGGGGGCCATACCATCACTTCCAGGACTCCTTGTTCTTCTTTACACTGAAGATAGTTCTTAATGACTTTCGCTGTATGTTTGGGGTCGTTGTCATGCTGCAGAATAAATTTGGGGCCAATCAGATGCCTCCCTGATGGTATTGCATGATGGATAAGTATCTGCCTGTACTTCTCAGCATTGAGGATACCATTAATTCTGACCAAATCCCCAACTCCATTTGCAGAAATACAGCCCCAAACTTGCAAGGAACCTCCACCATGCTTCACTGTTGCGTGCAGACACTCATTCGTGTACCGCTCTCCAGCCCTTCGGCGAACAAACTGCCTTCTGCTACAGCCAAATATTTCAAATTTTGACTCATCAGTCCAGAGCACCTGCTGCCATTTTTCTGCACCCCAGTTCCTGTGTTTTCGTGCATAGTTGAGTCGCTTGGCCTTGTTTCCACGTCGGAGGTATGGCTTTTTGGCCGCAAGTCTTCCATGAAGGCCACTTCTGACCAGACTTCTCCGGACAGTAGATGGGTGTACCAGGGTCCCACTGTTTTCTGCCAATTCTGAGCTAATGGCACTGCTCGACATCTTCCGATTGCGAAGGGAAGTAAGCATGATGTGTCTTTCATCTGCTGCAGTAAGTTTCCTTGGCCGACCACTGCGTCTACGGTCCTCAACGTTGCCTGTTTCTTTGTGCTTCTTCAAAAGAGCTTGGACAGCACATCTGGAAACCCCTGTCTGCCTTGAAATTTCTGCCTGGGAGAGACCTTGCTGATGCAGTATAACTACCTTGTGTCTTGTTGCTGTGCTCAGTCTTGCCATGGTGTATGACTTTTGACAGTAAACTGTCTTCAGCAACCTCACCTTGTTAGCTGAGTTTGGCTGTTCCTCACCCAGTTTTATTCCTCCTACACAGCTGTTTCTGTTTCAGTTAATGATTGTGTTTCAACCTACATATTGAATTGATGATCATTAGCACCTGTTTGGTATAATTGTTTAATCATACACCTAACTATATGCCTACAAAATCCCTGACTTTGTGCAAGTTTACCTTGAAGAATTGATGCTGTTTTGAAGGTAAAGGGTGGTCACACCAAATATGGATTTGATTTAGATTTTTCTTCTGTTCACTCACTTTGCATTTTGTTAATTGATAAATATAATCTATTACCAAGTTTATTTTTGAAAGCATTCTTACTTTACAGCATTTTTTCACACCTGCCTAAAACTTTTGCACAGTACTGTATATATATATATATATATATATATATATATATATATATACACATACATACAATTAGACTTTCTTGCATAGCTAGGTGTGTTTCACACACTCAGCATTCTCATAATTACATTTTATTTTTCTTCTCTCCACCTGCATGGTTTCTGCTGCCAAAGAAGGACAAGAGTGAGACAAGGCGACCACCAAAACTCACGACTCACTCATCGAAATGCTGACTAAAACGGCAGTGTCATGCCCCAGGGCTCACTGACAAGCCAACAGAAACACACAGAGAATTACATCATCAAGACAGAGGAATTGCTACGGTGAAGCTGAGAAAGGCAGCAGAACTGGCCTGTGCTGCCCGTGTTATTCAATCCACTTCTATTCAGATGCGTAGGCCATTAACAGAGCTATGCATGAGAACTAGGGGTCTGCCTGACGAGTGCTCCTATAGCGTCAGGCTACATTTCCTGGGGCTCTGACAGGCAGACAGCCTTACAGAAACTGAGGGTGATTTGATAGAAGAAAAAAAAAATCTATCCTTTCCTTTTTCCCTTCCTGCTCTAGCTTATGTTACTGAGCAATGTATGAAACTTGTATTGTGAGCACTTCCTGTGTCTATTTGCCTGTTCATGAAGAATCGCTTGTAAGTCGCTTTGGATAAAAGCGTCTGCTAAATGATTAAATGTAAATGTGAATAAACTCTCCAAATGACTTGAGAAATATGCATTTGAATGCAAGGTTCTGCAGAACAGTTGCTTTTAAAAGTACATAAAAGTTTGTAAAAAAAAAAAAATAGGGCTCGATGTACTGTGCTAATATTAAGTAATTTTCAATATCAATATTTCACAGCTGTTTTATACCCATAATTTGAATTCGTCTGTAAAGAATAATATCCTGGCAGAAAATTGCCAGCTAACTTTTCAGTTTTTCTACAGATTTTGTTCTTACATTGTATGTTATGTGACAATATTAATCATTATAAAGAGTAATTGTTGCATTTCTACATGTAATGGAAAGTTTCTTTTGCATTAGCTTCTCACATCTACTTTTTCTCTTGCCATGATGGCTTTTTTTTTCTTTATATTGTAAGTCGTGTATGGAAAACGGTTTGCATGCAATGACAAAACGGCTATATCATGCAATGGTGCAAAACAAGTCATAATAAAGTCAAAGTTTATGGGTGAAATACCTGTGAGATTCTTGTTTAGACCTTCTAGAAAAGACTGTATCAAATTAAATGCATGTGAGGGTACCAGTCACATTTTGGTTTGTGAGTTCTTAAATAAGAATGACAGAAAGTCAGATCAAACTAGCAACTAAAACTCATTTCAAAGGCGGGACACTTGATATCTTCACCATTCTCTAATAGACAGCCCTCAGACTTTCTCAATCCACTATTAACATGGACTATCCAGCCAACACAATCAAACCTTGCTCCAAACAGTACAATTTTTCTTCTCACTCAAACCGTAGTCGTGGCTTCAAGGCAAGCGCGCTAGATGATCGAGATATTCCGTCGTGAAATCTCAGAATTGAAAAATACAGCTGATAACTAGAAAAACATTGTAAAAATACATAACCGATTTGAGGCATGTATCAGCAGTCGAAGAATTCAAGAATGCCCTACATGACGACTCGTTTTCCTCACTCTCGCTCCGCAGACCACCACCATTCCTGAGCCTGCCCCCTATGGCCTCCGGTTATTCAACGTCCGCTGTTTTTCTCTGTTTACTGAATATGCACAGCTAGCTCCTTCGCCTGGTCAGAAGGGTCTAGGTGAAAGAGACCACCACGAGCCCCACATTGTGTTGACTCAGTTGCCTTGCCTCAGGCACGACAACATCCCCTGAGGAGAGTGACAGTTCTGGAGATTTCAGACCATCTTCCCTGATCCCTCACTCCTGTCAGGGGTCACCGCTTTCCAAGCCCAAAGCTTAGTCTGTTCCCCTCCCTTACTTGTAAACCAGTTTAATCTACCTCATTGTTTGTCTGAAGATCTTCTCGCCCTCCTCAGAGTTCACCCATCAAAACATTGTCGGACTGCCACATGTCGTTTCTTGACATATTTATCCATAGGCCTCAAGATCCATTCTGTGAACGCTCATGGCCGTGTAGGTGAATTTGATCATTGAGAAATCCAAATCTCCTGATAGAAAATCAAATCTGAAATCAGATCAAAATCAAGATTATAGAAAATAAGAAAAAAATACCGTAAGAATCTTTTTTTTTCTTTTTCTAAGAATGTTTTGTCAATCCAGCCCTACTTCGGACAGGGATATTTCAGCAGCTCTTTTACTCTGTTAGTTTATTCAAGTCTAGATATCGTGACTGAGGCTAGGTGGAGTGTGGTGTGAAGCGTGCCACCGAACCTCAGTACCGGCATCTGCGGGTTAGGAAGCGTCAGGTTAATGCCGAGTGCCTCCCAGGTCTTCCCGCTCTCACAGAGCACAAGTCCAAAAGTTGAGACAGATCCCATAACACTCTCCAGACGGCAATTGAGGGAACCCAAATGGGAACAGTCAAAGGCTACTGGCTGGCCATCGTGTTGACGCACCCTCATCTGCATGGATTCCAGGCAAAGCTGTTTACTGGCCTGGATGGATGCCGATAATTTGTTCAGTTTAAGCCACTGGATTTGTCATCCTCAAGCCTTTTTGACCTGAGAGGGCCTTTTATTGTGCCTAAAAATGGTGGTGTGCTACTTGATTGCGTTTTATTACATTAAAAAACTCTGAAATTCACTACTTAAGGCACATAATGTGACTAATTTTATTTAATATAGCATTGACTTTCAAAATATATCTTAGAAACAATTATTTTTGGAAAGCAGAGCATTCCTGGTGTGTCAGTGTTGAAGACTATCATGTTCAAAATGTGATTACATCACATGACTTTGGTTGCTGAATGGTATGCTGGTCACGTTCCACATTAGTTGTAATGTTTTATTTACGATGTGTCTGAGTTAAGATTTAACCTTGCCAAAGATTTGATGCCATATCTGCATCTCCAGTAAAGGTAAATGGATGTGGTCGCGGGCGTGGACCAGAATTCAGTCTTTCAGTCACGGCATTTGAACATTTTCCACATCAGCTAATTTCCTCCAATCCTGTACTCCTCTTCACCACAACCATTAGTCTTTCCGCTCTCAATCTCTCCGTCCACAATCAGTAACTCACCCTCTTTCTTTCTCTTTCTCTTTCTCCCCCTCCTTCTCCCCCTTTCTCATTTTCGTTCTTTCTGAAGCCACAGTGAGTTGCAGGCCAGTGACACACCATGACAACCTGCTGGTGTTCACAACCATATCTGACTCACCGTTTAGCTTCCCTCTACGTCAAAATGTGCTTATTCATTCTTTACAGAATTCTTAAGTAGGATCTGTTCCAGAATAGGCATCCAGTAATTTATGTTTTTCTTTTGCAAAACTAACTCACTGCCACTAGAGGAAATTATCATAATATCAGGCTTGCACAGTGGTCCCAAAATATATTTAAACATTTATGGTTAATTAGATCACATTTATATGAATTCATTTCATAACATTAGATAAAATATCAGAGTATACATCTAACCAAGTGAATCTCCACAAAAACAACAACAACAACAACAAAATTAAATAAGATTAAAAAAATTAAAAAGTTTCTTCTTAAAATGCTTGGTTTGGTATTTTGTATACGGCAGTGACATTCTTGCATTTTTAAGTGTGGCTAAAGTGTCCAAATATTTTTGTGAGGCACTGTATAGGGTTTTCACACAATAGTTAACCCTGGGTTGACATTCTAATTTGTATATTTGCAGTGCCAGTGTCATTGATTGGATAAACGCAGCACACGACCTGTTCACCTAGCTCTAGAGTTACGGATCTTGTATTGGCGAGTATAATATCGAGTTTACTGAATTTCGGACTATAAAGGTAAGAATGAAACGTCGCTTCTTCACTGAAATTCCGCTTTTTCTGTCAGCATTTGATATTTTTCCTCTCAAACGCTGAATTTACTGTTTTTTTACCATGGGAAGTGTTTCCGTGACTGTCCAAAGCAGGCAAATATGAGAGCACGACTGGTTGTCTGTTACATTCTAACACCACATCGTTTACACTGTACAAGTTTGGCATCGCAATGCAGGGTTAACACCGCAAAATCTCCAGAGCATGGTTTCATAACCTCTGGTAAAAAGTGGTGCTAACACAACTTCTAAATTACAAGTTTGAAACATTCCTTTACCCGGGATAAAAGAACAACAATAACCCGGATTAACCGCAGTGTGAAAAGCCCTTATGTGTACAAACAAAGAATTCTGTTAAAACTTTACAGTACAGTACAATACAGTATTTTTTCTTCGACTCCTTTTGCAGGTTACTTCGTCACATCAGTAGGTGTATACTACTACTACTACTACTAATAATAATAATAACTCAGCAAAGACTTCGACCAGAAGATGCAATGGTTCCTTCGAGAGATGAACAAATGAGTTCAGAGTTCCTGTAAAGAGCCTAAGAACGACATCAAATTACACGCATCACAACAAAAACTAAATGTATGAATCATTCTCTGAGACACATTACTCATATAACTCATTATTCCTGAGTCAATTAAAAAGAATCATTCAAAATGAATGAATTGTTCATTAATTACCAATCATTTGCTTGGAGATGCAACAGTTAATTCAGACAGCTGTTTGGGACTATTTTCATTGCTGGAGTAAAAATAGACAAAGTAACTAATATTTGGTAGAACAGCACTCTATTTGTATTATATAGCTTCATTTTAATATGAAGGCATGGACACAATAGTTGTAGTTGTGAGTAATGTTTAACTTAATCACCTTAGTAATTAAGTTCAGACACCTAAAATGTGAAACAGATCTCCTTGTGACACTTATTTACTGGGCAGTGGTTCTTAAAGTGAGCATTGAAGGGTACGAATGGAAAATATGTGGAATGCCCAGATAATACCACCATCTTGATGAAGGCTTATCTTATTTCTACCATAAATATCTGGTATTACACTGTGACATTAAACACCAAGCACAAGCCTTTCTTTGTTTCTAAGCTGTTCTGAACTCGTCTTCCATGTTGTCTTTCTTTTTTCTCAGTCCAATAACTACTTAAAGGTCATTAATTAATTTCCTTTTGTCCTAGTGGAAAACGAGGGCAGCTTTTTCCACTGGGCTGCTGCTTTGTATGTGTGTGTGTGTGGGGAAGGTTGTTCATTGTGCTTCTGGACACCATGAATCATGCTTTTCATAAGGCTGATTCAATGCAGTAAAATCTGTTCCTGACAACTATATTAGAAACAGCTTCTTGAGAGAGTGAAAAATATATTTGTTATATCATTTTTTTGGGCGGTGTTGTTTTTATACAAGCAGTTCTTCTATTGCCAAATATTCTCATACTCTTTCTACGCAGATAGTATAGTCTGATTCATCTGTTATTTTGGCTGTCCATCTAATTGCATGTTCAAAAGGTTAGTAAGCATTGCCGCAAAAAGTTCAAGGATATAAACAATATTTTTGTCAATACGTACAGTCACTCGTGCAGATGGAGCATAAACTATTACTGCATTCTCGCCCCCTAACCAGATTTAAATGATTAAAATCCAGACTGAAGTATTCAATTAAAACCAGAGAGTTTTATGAGGTAGATCTTCATAACCTTTTAACCTTTGTTTCAAATTTAATCTATTTTTTTACTTTGAGGTGATTGCTTTAAACCTAGCAAACTACATTATTTTATAGCAGACTAAATCTCCAGATTCCAGCAAATTTCTTCCGTCTATAACACAGAAACACACAAATAGCAGCAGTGATCGATCTGAATGATAGGCACGAGTGCACATTTTGACAAAAGCATGAGGAAACGGAAATGCCAAACGGATTGTCACAAAAGTACATCCAATCGATGCCCCATAGCCTTTGGGTCAGATGGAAAATGTATTGAGCATAGGAGCAGATAAACACACACATTCCAACATCTGATCATCAGAGCATCAGCTGTGTTTACATCCCACACCTTGTTGGGAAATCTCTCAGAAAACTGATTCATGTTCACTTTCCTGTTATGTGCTCATAGCTCAACGAGCTGAGAATGAAGCAGGTCAGTGAGGTCACACCAGTCAGCAACCTTATTTTTTTTTATTGTGGAGTCACTTTACAGGTTATGCCCTGTGGAAATGAAGTATATAAGATGAAGATGAGCTTTATTGTTTTAGCAGTGCTATCACAGACTAAGTAGAATGGATCTGAGGTCCATTAACTCTGTGCTTAAAAGCCTCAAACTACAGAAAAGTATCAAAGATTTTAGGGTTATTACTAAAACTAAAAATATTTTTTTTTAAATTTTTGTTAATTGAAATAAAGTTGAAGTAAAATATTAAATATTAAATTGATATCAGCTAGTTGCCAAGGCAACATTTCTAATTTTCATTTAAGTTGATGAAATAAAATTACTAACTGAAAATAAATAAAAATTCAACCTAAAACTAAAATAAAAATAATTTGAAATTTTTTTTTAAATGAATAATAAAGATGACAAAGCACTTAACAAAATTACTAAAATTTAAACTAAATCATAAAATAAAAAAAAAACTATAAAAATGTGAATAAAAACAGAATAGTATATAAATAACACTAAAATAACATTGGTTAACATACTCATGTTTAGGTAGGGTTGTGCAAAATACATAATTAAAGAACTGGATAAATATGATCAAAGATGACTGTAAAAATAACTTTGCAGTGTTTATCCTTTTGATCTTTAATTCATAAAATTAGCAATAATCTAACCTTTCATTGAAGGAAAAGAATTGAAAATTGAGAATTGGGGGGGGGGGGAATAAATACATTTACAATTACAATGCATTTTGAAATAAATGTTTTTCTCCAAAACATGTTGGCCACAGTTATTGGCACCCATAGAATTTATGAGTGAATTTACATTTTTTAGCACACCAGGGTGATCATGAACATGAAATTGTCCAGCCATGACTTCCTGTTCCACAGTAGTATAAACATGAGGAAACACAAAGGCCAATTCCCGTAATCATTCATCACAATGGGTTAAACCAAGATTATAGTACTGATGTGCAGCAAAAGATTGTTGAGCTTCACAAAATAGAAAATGGCTGTAAGAAAACAGCTAAAGCATTGAAAATCCTTATTTGCACTAACAGGGCAATAATTAAGAAGTTCCAATTAACTAAAGATGTTAAAATCTGCTTGGAAGAGGACATGAGTCTATTTATCGTCCTAATGCATGGTGAGGAGAAGAGTTTGAGTGGCCAAAGACTCTCCAAGGATCAAAGCTGGAGAATTGCAGAGATTAGTTGAGTCTTGAGTCTCAGAAAGCCTAAAAACATGATCAAACAGCACCAGCATCCCCACAAGTTGTTCAGGAGGGTTTCAAGAAAAATCCTCTGCTCTCATCCAGGAACAATCTCCAGCATATTCAGTTGTCAGACAAGACTGGAACTTCAAACGGGACCGGCTTCTATGGTCAGATGAAACTAAAAAGAGAGGTGGGTTTAGGGCACACAGGGATAAAAAGTACCCCATGTCCACAGTTAAATATATTGTTGGGTCTTTAATATTGTGGGCCTATTTTTCCACTGGATGTCCTGGACATCTTGTTCAGATACATGGTATCATGGATTCTATCAAATACAACAAATAAAAAATCAAAACTTGACCGCTTCTGCTAGAAATACTATAATGGGCTGTGGTTGGATCGTCCATCAGGACAACGATCCAAAACAAACATCAAAACCAACACAAAAATGTGTCACTGAGCACAAAAATAAGCTTCTGCCCTGGCCTTTGCCTGAACCCTAAAGAATATGAGTGGACTGAACTGAAGAGAAGAAACAGCAAAATGTGGCTGGGAATCTGAAGGATCTGTAGAGATTCTGCATGAATCTATGAAAGAATGATCTCTGATCTCTAGTCAGGTGTTCTCCAAACTCATCAGTCATTATAGGTGAAGACTCAGACCTGTTACCTTGGCAAAGAGGTTGCAAAAAATATTAAATAAAAGGGTGTCAATAATTGTGGCCAACGTAATTTGGAGAAAAACATTTATTTCATAAAGAGATTTTGCCAACATTTTCAATTATTTGACTTCAATGAAAGGTTAGATTTGTTTATTTGTTATAAAATATCAAAAGGATTAACAATGCAGATTTATTTTTACAAGCTTCTTTGTTCATATTTACCAATGGTGCCAATAATTGTAAGCACAACTGTATGGCCGAATTTACAGTACTCAAAAAAATTCAGGCAAACAGTACCCGGAAGACCTACTTCTTCCGGCGAGATTCAGAAGTGTGCATACGACGGACACTTTACTATCCCATGAGACCACTAGAGGATTTGTGAATGACAGTGAAGCTACGCAACTGATGCTGGTAGGTCACATGTTAATGACAACATCCCGAATGTAGTACGTCCAGATTATATTCAAACTACACATATATATAGAACATACTTTTTAGCGATTGCGAAGTAATTACTTATTCAAAATAAGTATACCTACTCAAGAGAGTATGTGATTTTGGACACAGCTAAAATCCTTTTGGAGTATGTGATTTTGGAAACAGCCAAGTGTTCCTCCACTCTGGTTCATAAATCTGTCTGTAAGCATGTAAGGTCAATAAAACTTTAAAACATAAAGACCTTTGCAATTATAGCTCCTAAGTGAGAGTAAAACATCAGACAGGAAATATAATTGAATGGATAAATTACAACTCAAAATCAGCTGTAATTTAAAAAGCATTCCCAATTTAATTCTGAATGGCACACAACCCTGGATTTCATGCACACACACAATTTCACAATCCATCACAATTTTAAAATTACCTGATAGTTTTCCATGAGCTCACTAGTTGTTGGAACCAAGCTAATGAGTCCTGCCATCCAACTTGTAGATCTGAAACAGAAACAAGCTAAGCAGGTTAGTCCCTAAAACTCATGCAATAAATTCTATGAATTATACACATTTATTTGAAAACCAATCAATTAAAGTGGAACAATGCCACAACAAAAACCAAAGGTTGGCTGATTCTGTGCCATTATAAACTGGACTCTCTAGAGCACCCCACTCCCGCTGAGAGCTTGAATGAGGTCATATTGTTCAGGAACCAAGTCATCGATAAGCACAATAGTGTGCAGATCCCATCAGAGCCAAGCTGAATCACACCAATCCTGTTTCTGGGAATGAACTAGACACAAATTCAGCTTCCTGATAAACCTACTGCCCGGTGTTAAGCTGAATGCTAACTTTCCTGTGTTTGACTATTTCAATTAACCATAAATCTTTATTGCCAGGAATCAAGCAATGTCGGAAGTGATGATGTGGTATCACGGAAGGTTGCTGTTGAGAACTTGCCAATGCCTATAAGGGACATGAGCTTTTCTGCCATGCAATGTTAATTGACTTTTGCTGAGACGTTCTCAGTAGGAATGTTTGGGATATGTTTCTCAGTGTGATCTTTCTGTAACCTTCTTCCATAAACAGCTCTCTCCAGCTCCTCCAGTTGGCCTCAGACCACCTACAGCTGGCCTGTCAGCAAGACCACTGGGTGCTCTCCATTCACGAAAATGCAAACACGTGTGTTTGGAACCGGCAATAATTTCCAAAGATGTCCCTCTGATTCTGAGCAGATATGTATTTTTCCTATTTAATTATGCAGCAAATTTCACGTATCCGTGCAATGGCAAGTGATTGAATCTTGGACAGTGACAACATTTCCTGCTGTCCACACTCGTCATGCACCTGGCAGGAGGTGGTGACATCATGGAAGATCTCTGGTTTACAAAGCTGGACTTTACATTGTCAGATGCCTCATAAACTGGTTTTGTTGTGGAAAAACAAAAGCCATAACCATGGAAATTAATAAGAGAAACTTTATTAAACAGGTACATCATGGCTAAAATAAGTGAGACATCTTATGCCAGAAAAGGTCTTGAGGTTCAAAAAACAAGGATCGGATTGTGCCTAAATCATTTGTTGGGTAATACAGAAATGCAGAAATGTTTTCCATTGTAGAACCACATCATTGTACAGTGCATGGTGGGATGCTAAGAGGTGATAAACAATGCAAGAATCAGAGGGGCACTATGTTATGATTAAAGATGGGTTGAAGGAAGGTCACTGTTTGGGAGGGATGGGGAGCCATTAGTTGTTCTCATAATAAGGTTCATTGTGAGCACAAGCCAGTGCCAACAAGTCTCGGCCTCACACGTCACGTTCACGGTACACTGGCTGAACGTCTGATGCATAAGGCACACAAAATAGGAAACATTTCAGGAGTATCAAAGTCGTCATCTGATTGGTTGCATTTTACAGGACTTCCGGGAGATGTGCGTGTTGCGTTCTTTAGCGGTCTGCCTGGAAACAAAGATGCTGTGATGCCAAACCCCCTCATGGAAGAACGCCATTGTGTTTACAACGAAGTGTGTGAAGTATGTAAAATTCACTAAATAGACTCTTTAAAATACATCAAAGAGTTTTACACACCGGTCTGTTATTGAAGGGACATCGACATTACATTTTCACACCAATAAACATGACGTGGAACAAAACAAACTGATTGGTTCCTTTTTTAATGTCAGTCAGACGGCCTCTGGGTGATTCTTGGCCAACGAAATCTACTATGGAGTCCAGACCTTCTACCGTCAGTCTGAAGGTCTGACTACGCAAGACTAGTGCCAACTGGTCAGCTGGGATTAGAAGACAAACAACATTGAACAGAAATTGGTGTGGAGTGGTGAGATCTGGTCACAGTAACATTCATTTTCTCAGGAGAATCAAAACCTTGTGGAGGTGGCATTCAAGCAATCTCAGCACCATTCATACTGTCACAGTTTCTAGCAAATATTACAGACTTTGTGTGGATCAAAGGCACCATGAACGAAAATCATAATGCAGGTGCTGCTATTCACAGGAAACTAAGACAAGAATTACTCATCATTATCCAGATATTCCAACAGATGCATGCCACTTTCCCGCCAAACTCCTTGTTACCTTGTCACTATCACAACAGCATGTTCGAATCAAAGGATTACAACATCCTCCCATCTGAAAATTTATTTTCATTCTTTTTGTAAGTCTGGCTGTTCCTAAAATAAAAAGGTACTTCAACAGAGCTGCTTCCAGAGATAAACTTTTTTTTCCCCCAGGGATCTTCAAAGCATTTGTAGAGCAGAGAAGATTGATACAGCCTGAAAAGGATTTATAGTGTTCATTACACAGTTTCTAGGTAATGTCTGACAAAATAAGAATGTCTAATTATTTTCTGAAGCCATTGACCCCATCATGCCTGTCTGTACCTTCACACTGAAATGTTATACTTCTTATGCTAACTTTTTTCAGATTCTCAAATCTACGCACAACTACAAAGTCTAATTCGATTTGATGTCAAGTAAAAATAAGGATGTGAAACTTATACAAAATTGACGTGAAAGTTGTGAAACAAAAAACATCCTCGCAATGTTCTGGGAACCTATTTAGCAACTGGGAGTCAAACTCTAACGTCAGAGGAACGTTCTGTGTTGGTTACATTATTGAAGATAATTATAGGCCAACATTTTTATGTATGTATTAATTTAGTAACACACTTATTATTTATCTGCACTGAAAATGTGGTGAAAATCCTGGTCGTAAGTTCATAAATATGTTCATTATGAAACTTGTTTCTACATGTTGATGCACTCGTTCACTCCCTCTCTCTTTCTCCCTCCCCTTCTTCCTCTGCTTGACTTAACCGTCACCGATATTCCAGCTGGGTCTAATTTCAGTGGCTTTTTTTTTCACCTGTTATTATTATTTTTAATCATAAATGTTTCCTCTCTTGGTGATGTTAATATCTGGAAATACACTGATGAAGCCACAGAACCTTCACAAGTGTTTGCACGCTCCATGATTAAGGGCGCCTGGAGAGAGACTGCGACTGGGCCCCAGTGTATAGAGCGAGAGACGGCCGCCATGGCAAGCTTTCCAGTAATATCTTGGATAAATCAGGTGTGATGGCGGAATGGAAAAGTTTGGTCTCCGACATGTTCACCTACTTTTTAATTCTCTTTCCAAACATTTTTTCTAGCACTGGGGTTAATCTTTTCTGCCCTGTTACCATTCATTGCTTTTATTGGCCAAAAGAAAAAAAATGAATTAATAACAACTTTCACTCGGAAGGCGTGAAATAGGATATTTCAGCAGTTCATCTCTCTTTCCTTTTCCAGTAAAAGCATAGGCAAAAACAACCATTTACTCACCTTCACAGTTTTAGCACACACACTAAACCCACTCACATGCTTTTCCAAATGGCCTGTTCAGTTGTAGGGCCAGTCAGCTTAGCACGCTAGCTGTCCAAACAGGGGGGGAAAGAGAAATTAAAGAAAATAAAGAAGATCCACTGAGAATCGGTGTCGGAAAACAAAGTGAGAAGACACGAAATTCAGCTCCCTTGATGTTGACATTACACCAATGTTTATTTTAATTGTCAACGTCAAAAAAAGTGGAATGCAACTTTTATTTTTCACAGATATATTTGGTCCTGGCAAGACACCTCTTTGTTTTTCTCTGGTATCATCGAGTTGGACAGGAGCTGGTGACTGCTTTCAGCTGTGAGGTATTAAGAAAGGTGAGAGACAGAGCGAGCAAGCAGACCAGGGCCATGTGCATGGTCATGCGGAGGTCTCAGCATGCAAGCAAAGGAGCTGCTGCAATCACAGACCAATTGCTCTGTCATGTGGTGTTGATGTTTGGATAGGGAAAATGCAAATGGAGTGTGATTTTTGGATGAACAAGCTCCTTTATTTTAATTTGCGAGTGGTATCACTTTGGCAAATTAGCATATTTCTTCCTTGGCAGAATAGCGGTTTGGGAAGTAGATTAGGTCATTTTTCTTTTCATAGCACACTTTCGTGTCTCCATGCAGTTGAATATGCATCTCATTACTTAAGGCTGAATGTATTAAGGCATTGGCTAGTTCTACTCAGTGTAAAGAAGATGTTTTTTGTTGCTATTTACATCTGGCACAAATATTACCATGAACACTAAGTCCAAGTTCTGACAGATGCTGTTCACACTAAATGAAAACAGAAGTCATATGCTATTTGTAATATGGGTATTTGTCAGATTGACAGTGGATGGAGTTAAATGGATGTTTCACCCAAAAATCCGAAAGTGGTAGATGGCAAGGCTGTCAATGGAGGGACAGAAAGCTCTCATATTTCATCAAAAACATCTTCTCTTGTGTTCCGACGATGAATAAAAGTCTTACAGGTTTGGAAACACATGAGGATGAGTAATTAATGACAGAATTGTCATTTTTGTGTGAACTAACCCCTTAAAGAAAATCGGATCAGTGTGTATATTGTAAATACTCAAATTATCTACTACATTTGCTGAAATTACCGGAGCTTACTGTGTGGAATATTGTATCCCATAATGCAATGCACTCAATTGACCCTTCGCAAAACCCGCCCGCTGCTGCTATGCCCGACAGCCCATGTGCTCTCACACCACATCATGTTCTCCCGCAGTGAAAAATACATCGCGGAGCAAAGAGGACCCTGACAACGTATGAAACAGTTTCATATTTAAAATATTGTGATTTTTAAATCACAAAAGTTTAAACAATAAATACCGTACAGTGGCTCCTTAATGTGTCGTGACAGATCCTTCAAGCGGCTCGTGAACCGATCATCTTTTCATACTAGTTCATTTATAGCATCAAATAAACATGAATGAACATCAGAGGGAATGTTGTTTCAACCGCGGAAAGAAGTGAGTACAGTCGGATAAGATGGCGGAATCGGGGTTATGATTGGTCAGATCGCCTGTCAATCAAACTGTTTGTGAAGGGTCAATTGGATATTTTATTGTGAAGGATATTCCAAAGGTAATATCTTAATTTTAAAAATCTCTTTAGACTGATCACTTGATTGGACTGCCTAATATTTCATATTCATATGATATAATCATATTTTTCTCAGTAAAAAACAAATAGCTAAACTCTTTATTTGCCTCTGAGCCTGTCAGTATTTTCTGCACAATGTAACCACACTATGACAAGTCGTTCGTGCAAATTTCCTATGCGCCTTATTTATTCTGTGTACACACAGAGAGAAACGGATGTGGAGCAAATAGGAAGCAGGATACTGTGAGAGGGTTCCCTCCTGACTCACACCAAATCACAGAGGGGTCTAATTAAAGCCATGTTCCTTTGGGTGAGGCCTGAGTTCCATGGATGTGTCTACAAATGCTACAAATATGAAAAACTTTCTTGGCTGCCGAAGGGCAGTACTGAGTATTGACTTGTTTGTCTGCTGTTCAGAGATGAAAAGCAGTGAAAACAAACAAGTGAGAGTGGAAGACTAAAGCTGTCACGACCAAGAAGAATTTCTGGTGGCAGATTCATGCCAGATACCTACTTTTATCCATCTATGATGAACATCCAACCAAACAACAATAAAAAAAGTCTGTCTATATAGAATTGCCATCAGATCGCGAATAACCACTTGTAAATATCCTTCGAAACACTTTTGAGACGAATTTAAATCCGATCACTGAAACCAATTAAGGAGGTCACAGACGCTCAACACACAGTCATCTTCATTCAAAGTATTGAGACTAAACGATCAGGGCACATATTTGAAACAGTAACAGTAAGCAGGCCCATAGTTGAATATCTCCAAATTTTATAACATTAACTATAACATTACAGTAGAGCAAATTTAAGCTGTCAGTCAGACAGAAACTTGTGTATGTGATATACTTTTATATATCTGCTCACTTTTATTGACCTGCTCAGTTTAATTCTCACATTTTAATAGCATTTATAGCTTCTAACTTAATAAAACAGGCTTTGCTGCCATGAGGAATGTAGATCTGTATGCATGTGCGAGGTACTTTATCTTAAAGGGTTTGTTCAACCAGAAATGGAAATTATGTCATTTATTACTTACCCTCATGACGTTCTACATCCACAAGACCTTCGTTCATCTTTGGAAGACAAATTAAGATATTTTTGATGAAATAGCTCAGTGAGGCCTCAATTGCTAGCAAAGTCAGCAAACTTCTCAAGATCCAGAAAGGTACTCAAAACATATTTAAAACTGTTCATGTGAGTACAGTGGTTCACCCTTAATATTATAAAGCGACAAGAAAACTAAATATGGACTTTTCAACAATATCTAGTAATGGCTGATTTCAAAACACTGCTTTGAAGCGTTTTTTTTAATTTAGAATCAGTTGTTCGGAGTGCCAAAGTCATGTGATTTCAGCAGTTTGGCAGTTAGATACGCAATCCGAATCAATGATACGAAACAAAAGATTTGTAAAGCTTCGAAGCAGTGTTTTGAAATCAGCCATCACTAGATATTGTTGAAAAGTCGTTATTATGTATTTTTTTGGCTGCACAAAAAGTTTTCTTGTCGCTTTATAATATTAAGGGTGAACCACTGTACTCACATGAACTGTTTTAAATATGTTTTGAGTACCTTTCTGGATCTTGAGAAGTTTGCTGACATTGCTAGCAATTAAGGCCTCACTGAGCTATCGGATTTCATCAAAAATATCTTAATTTGTGTTCCAAAAGAAGAACAAAGGTCTTAGAGGTGTAGAACCACATGAAGGTGAGTAATAAATGACATTTTTGGGTGAACTAACCCTTTAAGGCAAGCCTCCAATCTTTCCAAAACAAAAGCGTAATACAGTGTTACACAGGGAAGGGCCTTTTTTAATGGATGTCAAGGGAGGAGAAAATTCACAATAAACTGCTTTTGAGGGAAAACAGCTTCATTTAATGAATCGACAGCCGATCCACAAATCTTCAACATTCAATGGCATCAAGGCTGTAATGTGGTTATCAAGGCACACGTGATCCAAGTTGGCCGTTACGTTTTCTCGAATGGAAGGGCCATGGACCCTGGTATTTCCCAATAGTCTAGGTTAAGATAATCTAGGTTTAGAATTTTGTAGAATTTTGCATTGCATCAGCACTGTGACTGACATGACGAAAAAAAAAAAAAACATATCTGTCAGTCTATTGAGAAAAAGGTATGCAGGTAAACATTTTGGAAAATGAAGTGTTCTATCTGTCTGTCTACAATCTCAGAAAACAATGGTACAAAAGCTATCACTGGGATAGTACCCTTTAAAAAGGTAATAATATGTACCATTTAGGTTCTAATATGTACACTTTTGACATCAATATGTACTTTTGAGGTATTAATATGCACTCTTTAGGCATAAAGTTTTACCTTTTGAAAGGGAATCACCCAAGTGACAGCTTTTGTACCTTTTTTTCTGAGAGTGTGTCGATCTATTAAGAGAAAGGTATGCAGGTAATGCATTCTGAGAAAGAAAGTGTTCTGACTATCTATCTATCTATAACTACAGTGGACCACCTAGAGAATTTGGGAATGCCATTAATGTCCAGGAGAGGTTGGCAGGGACTGACTGAGTCTGATGGTGATGGGATGTGAGGCAGAGTACTCTGAGCAGAACAGACCAGCTGTGAAAACAGACCAGTCTCACAATACAGACCAGAGCCATGGACTGCACACTACTCGTGTGGTCCAGCCTAACCAAGGATGACATCAAGGTGATCTGCAGCAGGATCCTGACATCTACACATCTTCTGCCACTACAAACAACCGCTGATTCCCAGAATTCCCAAAATAGCGTAATTGACTTTCTATAAATGATCAGTTTAGCATGCAGATGCGCTAAATAATAATAATGTTTTGTAATACTTGTTAAGAATGAACTCCAATAATCGTAGCTGTATGTGCAAAGTGGACTTATATGCTATTTCTAGATCCAACGGGTGAAGGAGTCCCTTTCAAAAAATAAACATCCGAGCAGAAGATAGATCTTTTGAGAATGCTGTGCCCCAACCACAAAGCGTTCACGCTATGTTCGCAAAAGGCACAGACTAATTCATCTTGGGCTAATTAAACAAGCTTCTATTAGCGGCTAATTTTCTGCCATGGAAAGTCACCTCTTGATCCTGGGATCTAAAATAAGCCTGCTGACAACAAGAGGAGAAAACAGGGTTCAGGCCAATACAAATGAACTTCCAGCTGCCAAAACAGATCAAGCATGGGATCCTGGCATTCTCCCTGCCACTTAACGCCACATGCCAAATTTTTAATCACACAAGACATGCATTCAGACATGTGTCATGTGATTCAGAGATGTGCCATGCACAAGATAGATAAAACAACATACACAAACTTGATACAGAATCTCCTCTCATGAGAGTGTTTTCCTTCCCTGATCATAGACAAGCGTATGCTAGGAGATCAACTGGCACACACAAACAAACAGTTGACTGACAATTACACATGAATCTCATTGCGTATGATCTACTTTTATCTTCTGGCATCAGCTCTCAGCCTTCTTCATGTGGTTACAGCCACACAATTAGAGTATAAGGCTAACTAATTCCCAGTAGGATATTTTAAACACTTTCCATGGCTGCACACCTCACTGCACTTTAGCAAAGAAACACTGCATGGAAAAATCAGTTTATCTACCCAACAAATTACAGAGATAGAACATATCCTTTACGAACACATCAAAATAAACAATTTCATGAATAAATCAGCATAATTGCCATAATTGGGAATGTGCATTTCAACTTACTAGTTCTAGCTAATCTTTTGTTAAAAAACAATTTAAGTGAACCAGTTTGGTTAAAACAAGTGATTCACCGATTCATCAGGTTTTAATCAGTTGGATAAAAACTTAGGGTGGAATTGACGGTGCTGTCACAGATACAAAAATCATTTCAGTTTTGCAGATCAATCCAGTAGTTTGATGGAAAAATTACATCGTGATGGGTCACGTATGAGTCACCAGTGTTGGTTTGTAAGTCTATGAATGCAAGACATCTGATGAATGGGATAGTCGTGTACTCCCACTGTTCTTTAAAGTAGGACAGTAGTATGCACACCAATTAGGCTACTATGGAACAACTATAAGAGAACATTCACATCAGTGGTAATTCACCCAGAGCAAATCAAACATACAATTACAGAGAAGATTAAAAAGATTAGCTCTGTTCCAAACATTAGTGAAATTATAAGCCTGTGGAATACGCAGGATATATTCACCAACAGTGGGTGAATTGAGAATATTTCCAACTGGCTACAAAACTGTATTTTGCATCATTTTTATTGAAAAATATTTTGTCTTTATGCCAATGGAAAAATGTAGCAGTTTTTTCCTTGCATTTTTGTGGCAAACAGCGCAGGTCATTGTGTCACTCACAGCATTATATATTAGCCAGTCTCATGTGAAACAAAACCTCTCGTAAAAACATTTATACACGTTTTGGTGACTTAAAGTAAGTAATATATCACATATGTTTTGCAACATGGAGTTCTAGAGGGGAAAAGAAAAAACTTTAGGCATCCTAGATAAACTTCTGATGGTAAAGACACTCTTGAAGGTTATTTAAACAGTTCCAAACAATCTCAAAACTGAATCACTTGTTACCGAGCAAAACACGTAGGCCTGGTTTCACAGACATGGCTTACATTAAGCCAGAATTAAGCATTAGTTCAATTACGGCATTTAAGCAGCTTTTATAAATGTGTCTTAGATAAAAACATTACCGTTATGCATCTTGAGACAAAACAATGGCATATTTTAAGACATGTCAGAGCAAATTGCTTTCAGTTAAAACAGCTGAAGCATACATTTTAGTCTGGAATTAAGCTTAAGCCTTGTCTGTGAAACTGGGGGGGGTAGACTTGGACTCGAACTTGACACAGACTCTGACACTTTGGACTCTGAGTACAGTTGAATCCACTTCTTGTGCAACATAAAAGATAACAAAAATGTCTCCCACTCAAACTCAATTGGTTAAAGACCCCCTATGGTGAAAATCCAGTTTTTAATGTTGTGTATATGTCTGTGTGCTGTTTTAATATGCTTTAAGACAAACCATGTGCAAAGTCAACACCTCATATTCATATTTTCTCCTTAAAACTGCAGTGAAAAAGAGACACGCAAACCCGCAGTTTGAAATTGCTTGTGTCTGCGATCATGTCAATTGCCAGCAGGCTTTAGCATCAGCGAAGCCAGGTTATCCAGATATATTTTTGTTGATATGAAGAATTGGGTAGATTTAGCAATATGGCGGGTGTATGATGTATATTATTATGTTAGGATGAACTATATGCCTTTCTCCATCGACGTTCTGAGTTGTTAAAGAGTTTGTAAGGAAGCTGATTGTTAGAAGGCAGCTGTCTGACTGTGACATTGTGAACGGGAACATGGTTTGTGTAACATTAGCAACACATTACTAGCTGTTTGATAACATAGTCAAGCAAAAGGCTAATCATATTACTTACCGTTATGTGCCCGACATTGTAAAGAGCGATACCATTGAGCAGCGTTTACCTCAGTAAGTTGACCGAGTGGATCTCTGAGCTGGCGTGAGTGAGTGGAGGTGGAGCTAATTTGCATATTCATTGATCACGTATATTAATTAGGAAAGGTTGTAGAGTTATATTCAAGGCATTTTAAGGCATGAAGAAATATTTTTTCACAGAAAAAAAAACGTTTAATTACGTATGTAACACAGTTCTTAAGTACAGGAAGAAGGAGGCGGGAACCGGCGAATGTTCAACCAAAACTTTAATCAAATAAATAAACAAACAATAGCTCCTCACGACGACTGCCGCCCACACAAACAAAATAAAACACAAAAGTCCAGGCCTGGTCCTCTCTCGTCCTTCACTGTAGTCGCTCTTCTTTTATGCTTCTGGAGCTCCTCTGAGATAGATACGAGACCGGTGCACCGCGCAGCTGAAGCTCATTATCACTCGCGTCACCGGCCTCGCGCTGTTCCTTCACGGCTCTCCCCCGCCCTGCTCGTCACATACCCCCATCGCCCCTCGCAGGCCGGGGGGTACTCCCGAGACTGCGCTTACTCCCCCCTGGGGGCCAGTCTTGGCGGCCGCAGCACCTGGGGGTAAGGACAGACGAGACGAGACAAGAGAAAAGGAGATGGAAGCACAAGGAGCGACAAAGACGAGAGAGGGGAGAGAGGAAAAAGAAAAAAATCTTGGTCCGGTTCCCGGACACACTGCCGCTCGGTCCTCAGCCAGCTGAGAGGCTCTTCCTCGCGGTGCCATGCGATGGTACTGGACACTCGGTGGACGGCACGATCCTCCTCCGCCCTCTGGTGGCCGGCGATGGCTCCTCCGGCTGAGGGCAGCCAGAGCCCCGTTCCCTGCTCCTCCCCATCAAGGCGTAAGGCAGCAGGCTCCGGCCCACGGCGAACGGCGGCGACTCCTCCGCTCCCTCCTGGACGGCAGCCACCCCACCTCGTCCCAGGGGCACGGCAGCGAGCCCTCCGTCCCACCTGTTGCTCAGTTGCTCCAGCACCACCCTCGGGCAGCCACTCGCGGTCTTCACGCTCCCGCACTGCCCGACCTCCTCAGCACCGCGATCCCCCTCAGCAGATACGAGAGATACGAGAGATACGAGACCGGTGCGCAGCGCAGCTGAAGCTCATTATCACTCGTGTCACCGGCCTCGCGCCGTTCCCTCACGGCTCTCACCCGCCCTGCTCGTCACAACGTAATTTTTGTGATCAAAAATTTTAAGGGATAAAATTATTCACTACGGGACCACAAAATCGAACTTGACAAGGTGGACTCAAACCCAACACTTAAAACACGAACTCTGTGCTAACTCAACTCTAATATGGCGCTCTTTAGGGATGCACAATCACGTCAAGGGAACATGAGGTCAGCACAAGACCCACGAGGTGTCATTTGCATGTGTGTGAGAATCGGTTAAACATTGCTACGCCTTCGTTTGTACATCTTTACTCATTAACACGCAGAGAACACATGGCGACAACACGTCTCTCTCACACACACAACCGTCTGCTCATGGGAGGAAAAAAAATTGCACGGCCTAAGAGCCAGACACGCAAGCTGATATATCGCGTTTGTGTGTTTTCAGGAATGGCTGCTGCATTTCATTTTTCATCATTTCCCTGCCCGCTCCGTGGCCCCCGACTCTCAGGGCCGCCCACAAACTGAGGACTTCATACCAGACAAGTGCATCACCTCGCGTCGGAAAGAATGAACACATCGCTCTCTAATGTGTTTCAAATGAGTGCAGGTATTTTGGAGAGAGTTGGCTTAGTGAAGTATCCCATGACACCCTGTACAAGCACCACGTGGCCCAGAGGAATTGTTTGGGCGTGCGGTGTCATTAGCAT
Source organism: Zacco platypus (assembly GCA_038088235.1). Classification (NCBI taxonomy): domain Eukaryota; kingdom Metazoa; phylum Chordata; class Actinopteri; order Cypriniformes; family Xenocyprididae; genus Zacco; species Zacco platypus. Next base: position 22,994,533 of record CM076068.1, on the reverse strand, counting down.
GAGACGTATGTACAACAATTTGCTAGCATATACAAATTACAAAAGCAAAGATAAATGAACACAGAAAAGAAGACAAACACTTTGTAATCTTAATGAAGCTTGTGGCAAATATGAAAGCCTGTGGTCACCGCAGCTGTTTCCCACTGAAGAACATTATAAACCATCGCTTAGACGAATGAGGTCTATAATGAAGTCAATACCTAAGTCATGAAACTGTTTTACAGTGAGCATATTTTAAGGTTTTGATTGATGCGTCAATGTGCTTAACATGTGTTAATTCAAAATGTTAAAAAAAAAAAACTTGTCTACAAATCCTTTTGGACTCAACAGTAGATGCAACTCAATCTGCACGGTGATGTTTGAAGTGAGATGACCTGCATGGACTCAGGATGGGACCTGCTGAGATGACAGAGCAGAGGGACATCAGGGCCACTTGCTCCCCCTCACAACATCTCCTTTAATTATTTTTATAATGCAAGTGAAGAAGTGAATGGAAACTATGTGCAGCCTCCTGTGGTGGCGGAGGGGGTTGTTTCTTTCCCCTTATTTTTCCCCTTCTTTTTCCAGTGGTACTACTGGACGGGTTTGATCTATAAACACATCAGAGCTCACTTTCTTTCTCCCTCTCTTTTTCAGGAGGTTGGTATGAATGTGAGTTCTAGGCACTGAGGCATTGTGAATACATTTCTGTGTCCATTTACCTGTCCACATATCTGACCTCCAATGAAAAACAGGAAACTATGGTTCTGTCTCGCTCTACCGTCTATACAGGCTACATCCATTCTAAGGGGCCATTCTCAAAAAATGTGTTCTTGTGTTCAATCTGTGTTTTTTTAAATTATTATAACTAAACCAAGGATCAAACACACCTGAACCAGCTAATCAATGTCTTTAGGATTACTAGAAGGCTACCGTTTTATAAGGGTTGGAGCTAAACTCTGCAGGACAGTGGCCCTCCAGGACCGTTTTCGCCCATCCCTGGTCTAAATAGAAAGACAGTCAGACAGACAAATATTTCCTAGAATGCATTACCTGTGTTGAATGTCTCTTCAACTTCTCCAGTCATTTCAACTTCCTGAGGGATGCAGCCAAATGAATACAAATTCCATCTTGAATTTTTTCCAATCCTAAAAAAACAAACCACAAACATTTTAGGTAATGACTTTTTTGGTAGATTACTTATACTATTTTGTTTCTTTTCAGCAATATTCAGCCATATTAAGCATCTCCAGCTGATTTACACATTAGCATACGTTACATTTACCACTTCTAAAGTCATTTTCACACCTAGTTTGATTGCCTTGTCTGAATTAGAGTTTAATTCACCCGCTCCCCCTATTGGTCTTTTTTCACATTGTACAATTGGTTCTGAACCCTAGTACATTTTCCGTCATCAACATGAGTACCAATGGCAGCCGTTAGTTTTATACATGTATTTTGTCAGCTGCTGCCTTCCACAGCATCACTAACCTTAAATTGTACAGGCTTTTTTATTTCCCTCCACTCTTCTTTTGTTTTAGCAGTGTGCCCTGACTTTGACCTTATTTGTCTGTGCTGTCCTTAATGTTCTCATTAGCATCCATCTCTTGGTTCTATCTCTCCCTCCCTCCTCCTCCTCCTCCTCAAGCATCGTTCATCCTCACTTTTTCCCCGGTCAGCATGTCATTATACTTACCCACCAGAATGTGGAATCACTCCACTTCATGCAAGCAGAAAAACCACAAGTTGTTCTAGCTGGAGTGTGCCCAAACACTGCCAGTCCTGACAGTGGCTTCAGCTTGCACTTCCCTTGACTTCGTCCTCTTCTAAGAAATTAGAGAGGAGAGTAAAATGGCTTGCGAGTGCTCTGTCTGCTACCTCTCACAGTATATTGGCGCTCATCCAAAGGGTTTTGTGCTTCTACAAGAGGATTCAGGATTCAACAGCATGAATGAAAGGCTCAGAGAGATTGTGCACTGTAAGAGCAGTGGTCAGGGGCCAGGTGCTCTCTGCAATGGTGGTGGTCAGGTAAAACTCTACAACGGGTGGTGCTGTGGAGGGCCAACAGAGTGATATCATCCTTCCTCTACCTGAGAGAACTGGCAGTGATGGTTGAATGCTTTTACTGGATGTGCATGCATGAGGGTCGCAGGCAGGTTCGTGTTCCAGTACGATCTGACCACATGGGCCTGTGCTCCCTCACAGGCCATAAAAACCATGTCCAGACGCCTCGTGTATTGGCCAACAGATTAAATCGGCGAGGAGAAGATTTCCAGTATCAGCTCTTAGTCGAAGAGTCACAAAACAAGGGCAGCTTTAAAGTCACAATGACCAGTGATAAGCGTCATTTGCCAATTCTGCGACACCTGCATACGTGGCTTGTAAAACGTCTAGTATTCAAATGAACCGTCTTCACATTGTGTGTGCTAGAAATGTGCTGCCCCAGCATCACCAGAGCAGGTCAAAGCGCCAGGCCAACATTTCCCATTACGCTAACAAGAAATATTTTCTTTATTCTTTTGGTTTGTTCATTTTTTATTTGTCTGGTAACAGCACATGTCAAGTATTCACTGCTCAGCTCTTTCCAAGCCAGGAAATGCACAACAGTGAAAAGAGAAGAAAAGAGAATGAGAATATTGGGAATATTAATTTCCCAAAGTATGTGGATATGATAAATATCAGGCATCAATGGGTCATTAAAATATTTTGCTACCAAGACAAAAAGTCATACAATATAGAAAGTCACAGACAGTAAATGAGGGGGGAAAAAAGTGCAAAAATTGTACCTTCAGCATGTAAATGGGACACCTTTGTGCTTTTTTTGACTAATATGTATCCCTTAGGGGTAGATATAATATTAAAAAGTGTTAATTTGAAGGTACTGCCCTAGTGACAAGCTGGTTTACCATTTACTTTCTGACCATACTATATCCATGAATATACAAAAAACCATACTATATCCATGAATCTGAACTGAATAGACATCTGGAGGTTAGAATAAAAAATTGGGTGCCAAACAGTAAGGAACCAATAACGATGCCTTCTTTCTTAGTATTTGACAACCATTTGGTAACAAGAAACATGACCTAACAAGCTGTTTCTAATGAGAGCTATTTCTGCCCCTTACCCATAGCGCTCTCCTACTCAGTTCTAGCGGGTAAGATTTACTGTTTGGTTTGGAGTTCAAAGCCATAGCAGTAAATTTTTCATTTACAAAAGAGGACAGGAGAAGTGAACAGTACCCCTGTTATGAGCTGAGCTGTTGCATTTTTTTTTCTCCCCCCCACCCCCCCTCCTTTTTATTGCAGGGGATTAATAAGACAAGCACTGGAACACTCTCAAAGCCAAAACTTGACTGCTCAAGACCTGCTTAACTAGCTAAATCAAAATAAATTATCTTTAAAAAGGTAAAGCTCTAGAAGAGCGCTTGGACATCAGCCGCACAGTTTAGCCTTCACTACCCAGGACCCCAGCGGGGCTTAATGGGCTCAAAGAGGTCATCGAGGTCGGAGAAAAAATGACAGACACCAGAAAAAGACAAATTATGAGAAAGGGCAAAGAAGGTCATACCTCCATCCCAGCTTAAAGTGCAGCCAGCCAAACACTGCCAGCATCATAGTCAGTGAGTGTGCAGGGGTGAGAAAGTCTTCAAAGCTACAAACTCATTCAGTTCAACCTCAAATGACCCCATTGGAGATTGAGATCTCTGCTTTATTAAGAAAAAAAGACAATTCTGCCATCATTTACACACAATCATGTCGTTCTAAACCTATAATAATTCCTTTCTTCTGTCAAACACAAAAGAAGATACTTTGAACTGAGCTTTGTTTCGCAATAAATAAGGTTACTTACAGATAATATGTTTTGTGAATAAAGGATTTTGGTTTAAAAGAGCTGTTTGTGCACAATTACTATTGTTTATGGCAGCAGTTATTAGAGAAGGGCATATTACTCTGAGAAGTTATACAACACATAACAAATTCAGGTTTCTTTTACCTCACCTGTTTGCCTCGTATATGTATATGGAATTGGGAATTTGTCATCGACAGATCCTTTATTAATAATGTTTCATTGCCAGGGTTGTGTGCTAAGAGAAAAGAGGGACATGCAACGTCCATCATCATTTTGGAAAAAAAGTCACCTAAACACATGAAACAAGAATCAGCCTTCAAACACAGTGATTTGTCCTATCTGAACTAAATATTGCGCAAGCACCGACCGCCAGATAATTAAAAAGATATTACGTGCACGAGAAAGTGAACAGTGTGGGAAAATATCATGGAAAATATTAGCAGGATGGAAAATGTTACAGGTATTTGGATTCCATGAGATACTGTAATAATATAAAGCACTTTGCTTTCGAGATGACAAAACTTCCAGAAAAACATTAGATCTCTTCAAATCCCACCTACTCACACACCACACACATAAACACACACACATACACATTTCCCTAATGAGTTGGTTTGGCTGCAGTTGTATTCGGGCAAATTCGTGTATTATGACATAACCCAAAGCCCTCCGACAGACCTGAACTCTGAAGCTGTCTGATTTACACAGGCCTCGCTGAGAGAAATACACCGTTTCTTTCCTGAATTTCACTTTCTCTTTGTCTCTCATTCTCTCGCTCTCTGTAGACATCTAATTGTTTAAGGGTATCAAATTAAAGTTTAGATAGAGGAGAGACCAACCTCAGCTGTGTGACTAAGTGAGTGTTGACAGGACAAAGAGTGACAAAGTGTAAAAAATATGTGGGAGTTTTAAGGAAATTGTGTGTTTGAGAGAATGAGAATGCAATGGAGAAAAGCGTGCGAGCGGAGGAATAATTACCTGCAGATGTTGGTCTTTGTTGGGGGGTATAAATCTCTAACCACATCAGAAATTATCCATAAAATTTACAGCTTAGGAAAACCATGTGTGTGGCTATTTAGCACCCTAAATCTACAAAGCCTTCTCTAGCACTCTCCCACAACAGGACAGCGAGATGAGGGGGCCAATGTAACGGAAGGAAATGAAACCAGCCCTCCCTTCTTTAATTGTTTTTATGTAGCCAGTGCAACCTGCCCCCTTGCTGACATGTGAATGGAATAAATCATCCAAAAGAGCGAAATATACTATTAATGTTAAATCTATCCTTCTGCAAGCCTAACGGATGAAAAAAAAGTTCCTTTATATGGGGATAAAACGTGAGACTATCAATCAATGTAATATGGAAGAATGGCTTAATGATCTGTTAGGACTGGGTAAGATGTTCTGTACATGTCGTGATTTAAACGAGAAAATATATTTGCCCATAAAGCTATTACACAAAGTTTCCACCAGAGCTGGAACCAGTCGTACATCTGAGATGCATAACTCCAGACGCATCATTCCACTGGTTGTCTGTTGATTTACACAAACATGTGGTTCTGGGCTACTGTGCACTGAGTGACAGCATTTGGGAGCTTGATAGCAGTCAGAAGGCTTAGAGCGCAGCAATGAGCCCTGGATCTAAGAGGGAAAGTCAGCAGAGATGATCAAGAAGTCAATGTGAGATTTAAGGGTTGAGATGAAACAAAGGTGACTGAAGGTTACTGAGTTCAAAGTCAAATTTGCTGGTGCCTGCATGTAATGACAGATGTTTGGGATTATCACTATGTTTGCACTTCTTAATTTCAATTGAAACCAGAAGAGGGCATTTTGGGACTGAAAAAAAAGGAGTAAGCAGTTGTATTTAAGAGGCCAAGCGACAACCCATACATTGCACATTTTATCTTTTTTTTTTTATCCAATCGTTTTAAAAATTGTGGCATGTTTAACCTTAATTTTAACATTAAACTATATACCAGTAGGTAGTGCTGTCACCAAACTCTCAAGGTTACTCGCAAGCCATGGTGCCAAGATATAGCTGAACTTCCTGTTTGTCGTTTTCGTTATTCAATTCAAAGCTGTATCACAGGAAACCAGTTTGGAATGTTATAAATATTATAACTTTTAAATGTTATTGAATCAAAATTGGGAGAAGAAGGGATGAAATATAGGAGCCAGATTCAAAATGGCAGATGGGGAATATGGCTGATCTTAGAAAGATGGGAAACATCTTACTTAACTTGGGAAACATGCTCATAATCCAAGATGGTGGACAATCTCATGGGAATTCTAATCAACTCTACATGCAGGCTAGAAAGCAGAGGAGTTCAAAGTTTTAAAAAAAATAAATAAATAAAACTTCAGCTGTTGGTAGTGCTAGGGCATCTGAGTGCAAGTTTGGGTATCGGCAGGTAAGAATAATGGGTGTGCCGAAAGGTGTTTGCTGGTTTATGAGCAAAAGATTTAAACACCTTCATGATTATAGTCAGGTTTGTAATCAATTTCTGTTGATCTGTCAGTAGAGTATGTTTTAAAAATATAAAAAATACGTCACTTGCGCATCTATGCATATGCATTATAATATTATACTACAAACTACAAAGTCCACCCACTTGTGTTACATAGGGTTCCACATTGCAGTGCTGGTTTTCTCAAAAAAAAAAAAAAAAATCAAAAACAAAATGTGAATCACAGCAATGTCAAATATATTCATAGCAATCAAATCGACTGTGACTCCAATATTATATGAGTGTCTTGATTTCATTGGGACATTTGGTTACTCTATACCTAATTAGTGAGCCAAATTTCACCATACCGCTCTATGGATTGCCGAACTCCAAGCTAGAAGATGAAAAAAACTGGGTGCTAAAAATTATTTAAACGCTTGTCGGAATTTTAGATTTGTTGAACTGTCGAATTTTGTCAGTGCAAAAGCTGGAGAGCATCCATGTGTTTTGCCTCATCACCTCATAGTCATATAAAGGTGACATCACCATTATTGTTATCTTTTGGTTTAAGACCTACCACCTTAAAGCATCTTTAAGAGAAAATCTAGAGAAAACGTAAACAAACACAATTACACAAATGCCGTCTGCTGTTGTAATTGCATCACAGGTGCTCACCTCCTGGTCTCAGTGATGGAAAATGCTGTGGGAATTGAGCCAGTGTACTTCCCTTGAGGCTCCTCTGTTCTGCTGAGGGGAGGAGGTGGGAATGGGTCACAAAGATGTGGCGCGAGAGAGATGGATGGAATGGTCACCCTGTCCTTGTGATGATCTCTTGAGTATATTAGATGGCGTCAGTAGGCTCTAGGAGGTAATCACAGTGTTTATTGTCACAGGTGGACCACTGTGTACGACTCCGTGCTGGAGACCCAGCTGTAGGGACCAGCGTCACTGCCGGCCAGTGCGTGTTTGCGCACTAGTGTTTGTTGCAGTGTGTACTACACACTGCCAGAGGCCTTCTTTCTGACCGTGCTCTGAAGTGATCACATTTGACCTACCAAGAAAGAGCGTGAGGGTGTTTGGTAGAAAGCTATCAGAAATATTCTTCTCTGCTCAGACATTTGCACACATGGCAACCTTAAAATCTGTTGGTTTGGTAGGCCAGTACGAACTAGCCTTGTTATAACTTGCTTAGTGATGGATTGTGTCAGTATCGCCAGCAGCTCATTTACTAGTGTTTATTGCAAGTCCTACATGATCATGTGCCTGAAAACCCAATTATTAGGAAGTCAACCCTCTAGATCAAATGATGAGTATGATGTGATTTGAGATCGAAAATGTCAGTGGAAAAAAGATAACATCTCCTCAGTGGCCCTGAGTCAAGTCAATTTTCCCTGCGGAGACTAGGGTAAACAGCACCAGCAAGGGGAGTGCGATTTGATTTGGCCCGTTCGGCAGACAGAGAAAGCAGGAAAATGATGGACCGGGGCAGAGCATAATTGAAAATGAAAACGATGGAGCGATGAGGAGGAGGACTCTGCCAGACAGTGCGGTGAGTCTTGGCTAAGCTCTTGTTTCTCCTAAACAGCTGATTTCCTCCTCATTCACATACTCCATCAGTGTCTCTGTGTGTGTGTCGGTCCTGACTCCTGTCCACCAAGTCTCTTGGTTCATCCTAGGACAGATTGTCAGAAACCCAGACGCCAAGTCTCCACCCAGACTAGCCCAGTGAACACCAATGACATCTACAGGAACTCTCACTGTACTCGCTCACTTTCTCTCTCTGGAGCACTGGAGTCGACAGAAGGTTAGCCAGAGATCTCTCACCACTGTCTTTATAGACTTTAATAATACAGAGAGAGGGAAAGAGAGAATTTTTTTTTAAATAATTTCTTTGAATGACAGTGAATTTCTATCCAATCCAACACCATCCAAAAACAACATTACCATCTTTAGTATTCCTCTCCAGCTGTAATCAATAATTGGGGGTCTTCCTTTGTTGTCTCTTCTGTTTCTTCTAATTACTCCATTATGAAGCCTCATCATGTGATTGTGTCCCTTGTTTGGCGTTGTAAACTTTAGAAGTAAAAAATCACAACCTCTGTGTTAATATAATCTGGAAAATCATTATTATACTAAAGAATGAAAATATACAAAAAAAAATGAAAGCTTTAGTATCACGCGCACACACACACACACACACACACATATATATATATATATATATTTGCAAAATATGTATGAATGTATTCATAACCATTTCAACTCAAGCCCACAGTTAATTTTTTCTATGATAAAAATTGCTAATAAACAAATGCATAGCAGATTATCTTTATTTTGGAGCTCAATGAGGTATTATAATGAAGGTTTAGAGTCAACCACTAAGCAGGCAATGGAAAGCGTGGAAAAGCTTAATTGCTGGAAACATTTACATGACAATTCTTCTCCTCTGTTTTTATCTGCAAATAAACTCCAGCAGATTTTCCAAAGCTATGTGCGACAAATATGTGTGGGTTTGTGAGTGTGTGTTTGTAAAAGTGGAGAGAGAGAGAGAGAGATACAAAAAGACTAAAATACAGTCATTTTATATGACTCATGTCAAGGGCTGCAAGTATTGTACACACACCGAGGGGATTTCTTTGAAAGAAACAAATTTTAGATGAGCGTAAAAAACAACAGATGGATAGAAATAATTCCATAGACATGCATCAAATGCCAGTTACTGTATGCACAGTTTGAATCATCAATCTGTCATATTTTCACCATGGAGAAAAAATATTATATAATGACAATAGAGCATAACAGTGACCATTCATTTTTTTAGCAGCCTGGGTTCCAGGAGTATTTTTTCCCTTTCATTTTCTCCATAGGCTTTAAATCTTAAGAGTTTAAAAATATCCCAGTGTAATATCCAGACACTGTTAAAAGTAAGCTATTAGTTGACTGAAAAGTGTAAACACTGTGGCTCATCCAAATAATTGAGCTGTTTGTTTGAGCTTCCCATCCAGCCCTACAGAGCCTCACTGACCCAACCAATGGTGTCAAATTGGAGAAGAACTGTCTGTTTGACTGACCGAGTGTTTGAGGAACCTGTTTGAAAGCGATCATTATTTTTGCCATGCCATTTGTTGACGCTAGTGGCCAGTGTTTCCATGTCTCCTTATTAAAATGACACTTTAAACAAATAAACAAACAAACACATAAAACAAATGTACCATTATTACCGTTTCAATCAAAACAGGCAGGAGGATTTCTGGTATTCTAATACTTCCCTGGGACTTAAATATGATTTCAAAAAGAAAGAGAAAAAATCACACTAACTTATGATTTCTACAGAAGCATATTCCATCTTTAACTACCCTATTTATCATAACAGCTTTACACCCTATGGATAAATACTAGAAAACTATTTCTCTATGGAGAAAATAGATGGGATTATTACTTCTGGAACTGTTGCAGGTGCCAACTTGAGTTTACACTCTAATTCATTAAATATGTTGTGCCTTTTTTTCTTTCTCCAGCTTTTTCTTTTCTGTATTTGGTCTTTAAGATGTTTTGAGGGCACAGTAGTGGAAGAAAGGACATAAAACTGTCACATTATCTAGACTGAAAACGCATTTCTGTAAAACAAACTACCGCCTCATTTACTAAAGCTTTGCAAATGTACATTACTGTCAAAATAAAACAAACAAGAAAGAACATGATATTAGAGGTTTTTACACTGCTTGAGTTATTGAATTATAAGGTGTACAAAAAATAATCGGAATAAATCTGATAGAAAATCTGTGTAAACTGTCGAGAAAAACATAAGTCAATATAAAAGGGCCACAGCAGTTGAAGAAAGTGAACAACAAAATAGTGTGGAAGGAGGTGTGAGTGAGTGTGTGTGTGGGGGGGGGTGATTTGGCGGCGGAATAAAAATTACGAGGAGCATCATGAGCACCACTACAAGTTACAGCACATAAGCACACAGAAACACTTAAAAGCACAAAAATTAATGAAGTGCTTGCATTTCATAAATATTAATAGATCCATCAGTCTCATGCAACTACTAGCATCAGAATTAATATGACTTTAACCATGAGCATGCATTGTCAGATGCATTTTCAACCTTTATAGATAATACACTAATTTAAATTCGTCTATCAGAGCAGTTCTTTTAGACAGTGGTGTAGAAACAATCTGAAAAGAAAGAATTTTAATTTTTCAGCCTGGTTCATGAATATTAATTAGGTTATGTTCCCCAGAAACTGAAAAAAATAAATAAAACAGGTATGTGGGAACAAACAGAAGTACGCAAGAACATGATAGCATTTTGTAGCATTTGGTCTAGGGCCATTATAGACTTTTTTTTTTTTTCAAGATTCTAGCCATTAGTGCAGATGGTTCAACTCAAAAATACTACAGGCGGCCAGAATGAATGAATGAGTCTGAGAGGTATGCAAATAGATAAGAGGGTTCACAATAGCATGATGTACTATCCTTCTAAGATGAAGTTGGCTTTATACAACACGCAGTAAATCCACATCACTGTTTTGCCCACAAACAGCAGATTTGTTTATTTCATATGAAAAGCGACCGATAAAGTGTCCCAGTTTCACTTTATCATAGACTTTAAAAATATTTATACATGTCAAAGACCAAAGTTAACAGTTCTCATCTTGACAGCAGGTTAATACGTGACGGAAGCCACAAGGTTCTGTTGCATTTAAAATACAGTACAAAAAAAAATACAAACTAAAATACAGAGGCAAAACCGTCTGACAGAGTAGAGTGACATCTTTATGAAGACCTTTCAGTCTATTTGTTGTCCTGGAGTCATTTAATGCAGTCACCAGGAAACATAATCATGTGGATTTCAACAGAGGAATGAGAGAATAAAAGGGAACAAAGAGAGGGAAAGGACTGAATCTAAAATATAACATGGAAAAAGCAGGTCTGAGATGGAAACATGTGTGTGGAGCCAAGCGGTCAGGGCAGGGCTGAGGTTGGGTGAAAAAGGGCCAGAGAAAAGTGGCTATTTCCCCTGGCTGTGCTCTATCAGATTAGCATCAATACACAGCCTCATCGCCACTGACATGAGAACGCTTATGAAACTGGGATGCAAACGTAAGCCTCCGAATGGAACAAGAGGACCCCTATAAATCCACAGCCAAATGCATCACATGCCAATGTCAGAAATAACTTTTCTATAAGGATCAATATTTGCGCCGTGGAATTGTTTTTTCTAAAATAGTTCTAAATTTTTCTAAAATAGTTCTAACAGCAAACTGTTAACTGCTGTTGTGTTGCTTTGGGGAATCAGAGAACAGTTTCAATCTGTTTGCCACACAAATCTATCTTATGACTTCAGAAAACTTAGTGGCAAACCCAAACGGACCACTTTAACGATACTTTTATTCTGCTTGTTGTGTCCTTTTAGAAATTTGGAAAGCTTTTGTCTTCATTTATTGCAAAAATAAGGAAATAAGAGTGAGTAAATGATGACAATTTTTATTTCTGGGTAAACTATTCCTAGAACTGCTTAATTTGAAAATAGAAATAAAAAACAAAACTCAATTAAAAGACCCGATAAATTCAAAAAGACACAACTTCAAGTTAATTTGCATACAGCATTCACAACCTTTTACAGCTTATTTGCACAGTGTCATTTGAAAGCTGGATGAAAACATTAGCCTACTTGGACTGCTTCACTAAGTATTATGTAAGGTCCTTCTCTAGAAGCGCAGGCATAAATAAGTCTGTTTCAGGTCATCTGTGTTTCCCTTAATAGTTCACATGTGAGACAAGCTAATGACCCAGGGTGAACCAGGACTCACACCACCAGAGTGTTCTGTAGACAGGGTGGCCCACAGGGTCCCTGCAGTGGTACAATCGTTTGTTTGTTTGTTTGTTTGTTTACTGGTTTGTTTGAAGGAAGACATTTAAACGGGGGATGCTTTCTGAACCATTGGACACCAAATACCTTGAATAGACTCACAGACATGCACACACTAATACGCACGCACAGGCATTAAAAAACCTGAGAAGAATGAGACAAATACCGTACCATGGTCACAGAAGATTACAAAAACACTGTAAGTGTCAGGTTCAAAGAAAATTTGTTGAGATGAAAAATAACTGAGCGCTGTGTTCCAAAATTCCTATCATTCTTTAGATTTATGCTTACATAGCAGCTTACTAGAGGGATAATTTTAAAGCATTATAGGAATGTGAGAAATGTTGATTATGAATATGCTTAATAATCAATATAAAAATATAGTAAAACTAATTTTAAAAGTAAAGTACTTTTATTATTAGTAAAACTAATAATAAAAATAATTTTGTGAAATATTATTACAATAACTATTTGCTATTTTAATATAATTTAAGATGTAATTTATTCCTGTGATGACAAAGCTGAATTGTATTGACCAATGTATTGGCCAACAATATGTATTGGCAATTTTTTTAATTAACTGCATAAAGGCCCTGAGTTGTATAATGCCTCTAGCATAATCCAATGTTTTTCTCAATAAAATAATTCAATACAAAAAAAAAATGAAACCTGTACAAAACCTGCCTAGAAAGCCGCACCTCTGACAGCGTGAATGCTGAGTTTAGTTTTCTTTCGCTTCTTCTTGGGCTTGAATGGACAAATTTATACAAAATTATATCAAAATGCCCACTTTGGCGAGTATCCTAGTAAACACAGTCGGTTATGGCTTACGTGAGTGTAAACAGTTGAGAAATAAAACACATGTATCAGTATATTGGATCTGCGCAGCTCTTAAAGTGACAGTAGGCTAATATTCATGCTGCGCTACTGTCTATTTTTTTAATGTTAATCAAGCAACAAAAGACACATACAAAAAACTTGACTAAATACCTTGAAACCTAAATAAGGAGTAATGCATGTTTTATTTATACAGCAGTATTATCTTACATTTGAATAATTTATTCAATTTCTGTAACTGAAAACTGCTGTTACATCTACCTAAAAATCACTGTTTATTTCATAGAATATGTATCAATATTCTGTTGTATTTACATATTTATGTTGGCCTGTTAAATGGATCCAATCCATTTCTATATACAATATACAATTTCTACTTCAAATTAATGGTATTCGTTTTCTTATTTATCAGTTTTGTTTTTTTCATTCTGAAAAAAAAATGATTGTGGTTTCCACGACAATATTAATGTGTACAACTGTTTTCAACATTATAATAATAAGAGGAAGAAGAATAAATGTTTTCTGTGCACCAAATTATCATAGAATGATTTCTGAAGGATCATGTGACACTGAATACTGGAGTAATGATGCTGAAAATTCAGCTTTACCGTCACAGGAATAAATGACATTTTAAAATATGTTAAAATAGAAAGCAGTTATTTTAAATTGTAATATTATTTCACAATATTATAGTTTTTACAGTATTTTTGATCTAATAAATGCACCCTTGGTAAGCATAAGAGACTTCTTTCAAAAACATTTAAAAAAAATCTTAATGACCCCAAATTTTTGAACAGTTACATAACATGATTATTCAGTCAGATATGTCATAATTTAGAGGTTAATCATTTGACATAGGAATGAAAAGTTAATTTGACTCATAGTAAGTGCTGATATTTAATTTTCTGGATAAATATTAGACCGACTGAAGTCATTATTGGATGAATGGAACACTAAGAGACATCAAAGTAACTAAATCTGCAGAATAGACAAGAACCCATATGGTGCTGAACTATCAAATGACCCAAATAACTTCAGATCAATGGTTAACAACAGACGGTCACACAAAGAATTGAATTGGTCTGAACAACACTAGATGACAATATAGTTTCGTCCCCAATAATATTACACAATTCATTCACACGCACACAAAATGAAATATCTGCCATCATTTCCTCACCCTCATGTTGTCCCAAACGTGTTCAGTTTTTTCCCCATTTAATCTAGCAGGATGTGAACACTGCTCTTATCTATTAAACGCAAGATAATATACAATGAAATTTTCTGGTCAAGATGAGTCGCACCAGGTTTGATGTCACTGATCCCAAGCGTCATTTCAGTCTTACACAAAGCTATTGTATTGTTACAGATGATTAGGAATATAGTGCATAAGTCACGTTGAATCCTTTAATAGTGCTTTTTGTCATTTCTGTAGCTTGACAGCCCTTTGTGTGAACCTTTTGTGTGAATGCAAAAGAAAACTATTCTCAAACACTTCTACTTTTGAGTTTCACAGAAGAAAATCAAATGGGTTTGGAACAATATGACGGTGAGCAAACTTTCATTTTTGGGTGAACTATCCCTTTAAATTCGTATTATATCTATCTGTCCACTGTGATATGTTCCTGCTGTCTGTATAGTGTATGTATACACAAAAAAAAGAATCTTGTGAATCTACACATTGATATTTAGTAGTCATTTTCGTTTGTACCAGGATGGAAAAGCTCTGGTGGCTGAACAGTAATTGCCTGTTTCCATTGTATTAAGTGTGCCTGAAGGCACAAAACAGCAGCAAACTGTCCAAACTGTTTATAAGTCAAGCTAAGTCTAAGCTTCTTTCTCAAGCTCAAACAAGACAGCGAGATAATTACCCTGCTTATCTGAAATCTGAAAAAGGGTCTGCTTCTTATAAAGAGTGGACAAGAACAGAACAAAAGGACATGGGCCTGTAGTACAACCGCTTTTTGTCTCGTTTTGAGGTGTTGCTTGGAGAAAGAACATAACCTCTCCTTGTTCCTGTAAACTCCTACACTCTATCAGAGCAACTGACAAATGAACGGTACTCCTGTGTGTCTTTTTTTCATATTCTCTCCTTCCGAGTGGCTGAGTTTTTGAGTTCTTTTTTAGATGTTTAATAAGTGGGTTTAGAATGTCTCATTCAGATCAGCCATTGTGCCACTGCGATAAATTAGCTGTAACTCTAGACTTCTGATAACAAGCTGTTCAGGTACATGCTGTCTGTGTTTATTATGACAACATGTCCTCACTCCCGGGAGCACGTTACAGGTTTTATTTTATTTTAGGCCATTTTTTGTTACTTGTATGTATTTGTATATACCCAAATCAAAGAGACATCATCAGTTACTCACCCTCATGTCGTTCATGATTTAGTTTTTCTGTATTTCACATCTACAATGCTCTTTTATATACAACAAAAAGCTGGAAGCTGATTTATAGTGTCAAGCTCCAAAAAAAAAAAAAGCATCATGAATTTTGTTCACACAATCCATTCGCTATATTCCAATCTACTCAAGCAATGAGTTGAGTAGATTGAAATATAGCGATAGGCAATGGTAGGCAAGGTTCTGTAAGCAATGTTATTTATTAACTGCCCCTGACCAAAATTAGTCAATGAATTAATCAATTAACCAAGAATGAAAACTATATTAGCGTCACCCGTATTCCCCAACAGCTGATAATGTTTTGTTTATTATAAGCACATGCAGCAGATATGTCCTCCACCACTTTAAATGCTGCAGCTCTTTAAAGTCAGATGGATTTTTATTGATTTCCACCAGCTGAAAGAAATTGTTCTGAATGTGATTCTAAAGATATTGTTCCTCTGTTTTGTAATCATTATAGCTGTGGTGTAGACTTCCCTATTCTCATATAATTATAACAATTACTAAACTTCATAGTGAGAACGGGCTCACATAGTCCTCAGTGAGAACGGGCTGCCAACTAATGTAGCAAACCCCGCACAACATTTTTGCTGATGTGCAGAAACTGACCTTTTGATTAAGCATATATAATACTGCAGTGTAATTAATAATTAAATATAATTACAATTTCAGAAATCTCTGTCTATCCTGACATTACAAAATTATATTGAATAATATCATGTGTATAATAATAATAAAAATGCAAAACTTTATTTAGACTAAAACTTAAACACCCGAAGAAATAACTTGACAGATGTAGTTTTATTTCCTATATTAAGATATTAAGACAGACTGGCAATTTTACATGGATACA
Organism: Zacco platypus; assembly: GCA_038088235.1. Classification (NCBI taxonomy): domain Eukaryota; kingdom Metazoa; phylum Chordata; class Actinopteri; order Cypriniformes; family Xenocyprididae; genus Zacco; species Zacco platypus. The sequence continues at coordinate 22,978,291 of CM076068.1, read as the reverse complement.
TATTGTACTCAATTATCTTTTAGCATTACATATAGATGACATAAAAGCATGGACTAAAAGCCACACTCTAGTGTCTTTGGTAATTGCCATCTAGAACTCATCAGCAGAGTCACTATGGGAGCAAGCTCAACACATGCTCACACACACGGCGCATGTGAATTTTTTTTTTTGAGCATAGGTACAGGTGGGCTGGTTCTCTATCACACTCACTTACCCAATCCAGCCTCTACAGCCAGTGCAGTTTGTGTGCAGTCCAGCACTCAGGTGGAAATTTCAAAGCACGCCACACTCTAACAGCAACAGACACAGAGCAGGTAGGCACCATCTGCATTATCAGTCTGTTTATTTATTCGCCAGAAACGGTAATCACAGCTGACCTGAGAGAAGAAAAAACAGTATTTCATTACTATAAGAACAATGCATGTAGATTGTGCCAAATTAGTTGAGTTAAAATGATTGTAAATTTAAATTTGGCAGAGAGCACATCCAGAGTCTTAGTGTTAAGTTTGAATGGGTGGTTTTTTAACAGGCATGAGGTGGACAAAATTTGAGTGTAGTCCGAAAGACCAGTCATCATGCCCCGAAAAGTGAATCTTATTCATTGTTTCCTGTTGCTGTCAGACACAGATCAGAAAAGAGGCATGTGAGAAGTGATAATCTAGTCTGATAAGTTTTTGGGGCGTTAGAGGAAGGGCTGAGTCAGGATATGGGTGACACTCGAGCTGCTTCGGGGAGGACAAAACTCAAACTTTAAACTTGAGTGCAAAATGTGTGTCTGAGAGAACATGCTGTAATCTAAGAAAACACTGGACTCGAATGACCCACAAGTACAAAAACAGACGCCTGTTTTTTTTAAATGAATATAAGGGTGTATTTTTTCCATCTACTGAATTCCATACTTAAAAATAGATTTACATGTTATAATTTAACCATAAATATTATTAGGTAGTTTAGTAATGTATGTATTGAGCAATTAAAAATTCTTTACAAGCCATAATGCATGCTTTTCAACTTTTAGACTGTAATAGGGAATTTTCTTGGAACGAGCTGAACGAGCATAAAACATAATGCTCCATAAACATTCCATGCTAATTTGTTTCTATTAATCGTAAACTAATACACTGCTGTTGTCACGTATTCCAGGGACATTAAAAATGTCAACATCTCTGTTTTCAATGTGTGCTTCGGGCAAAGATTAACGGAGTACGGCTAACAGTAATAAAGTGGCACATTAAGCATATTGTAATGCGGAAAAGTCCTTACATGGTGACCAAACAGCTATTTCAATTCCTCTTCAGTCTGTGAGATTTAACAAACATGATTGCAAACAAAATAATTAAATGTACTACACCTGTAACCTGCATGTGCCGTCTTCCAAGATCTTTGCTCATATCAAAAGCTTTATGTATCATTAAACTTTGCTCAGTGCAGTCTGGTTCTCTGGTCCACAGGAGCTTGTGATGGAACTGGTAAAACTTTAGCTAAATAAAGTGCCTCTTACTTCCTGGGAACCAAGAAATTGAAGGTCATTATGGGTGAGACAGGGCCCGGGGCAAAGAAGTTTTGCTCCCCACATACAGGGAGGTTTCGTGCGACTGAACACTGTGTATCTGCATGAACGTTATTTGCTTTAAGTGGGCATGTAATAGACTTGTAAAGCCCTTGAGCAGTGCAGGAAACATAGCGGAGGTAAGCTGTACTGGGACTCTGACATTTAGAACATTGCCATATGTCCCACATGAGCAGTTTATGCATATGACCTTCGCCCCTTAGCTGATTGTGAGAGAAAAAATCAATCTGAGACGATCGCACACAATAAGAAACCGCACTTCTGAGTTCTTTTAAATAATTATCTTTTAGCGATGACAATGACTGTGGCTCTAAACCCAGAGAGATGCGCTCCGTGACAATCAAAAATAGTTCGCAGACCAGACACATTAGCATTGATGCATGCAGCATTTCACTATTTTGTACACAGTGAAATTTATCTCTGAATTAATGTGGCAGTCAGGTCAAAACAGTAAACAGAAGAGAAGGAGGCTGTTTACCTTACAAAAACATTCACTGTAGAACTTACTTGTACGACAATGATTTAATAAAACATTGGAATCCTTTGCTTGACCACATGATCTGGAAGAGAGACGTCATGAGAGACGGTCATCTGAAGGACAAAGCAAAATTACACCATTTTAGTATTCATATTGTCTGAATCTTTGTGAATTTCCATTCACAGTGTTTGAGACAAAAGTGGCCTGCATAGTAAATTGAGAATGTTTATGGAATTACATGATGAAGTTTTTGAGAAGCTGGTTCTGTTTTGTCAGTAAGTTGAAATTATGTAACTGTAAATTTAGACAGTGAACCCAAAAATGAAAAGGCTGTAAACATTTACTCACCCTTATGTCATAACAAACACAAATGGCATTTACATGTTATTACACTAAACAGGGACTGAAGCGCTCAAGCTTCAAAAAAGAAACTCCACAAAAGTGCGTGCTATACTTGAGTGCTATATTGCATGTCTTTTGAAGTCATACAAAAGCATTGTGTGAAAAACAGATAAAACATTTACTTCATTATTCACATTCCATTTACTTCATTATTTAATCTCCAGCAGGTTCTTAAATGCTGATCAATTCATGAACAAATTATAACCATATTTACATTTACATTTTTATTCATTTGGCAGACGCTTTTATCCAAAGCGACTTACAAGGGGAGCAATTAGGGGTTCGGTGCCTTGCTCTAGGGCACCTTAGTCATGGTTTCGAAGGTGGAGAAAGTGCTGTTCATTCACAATCCCCACTTTCAATTCCTGACAGCATGGGAATCAAACCTGCAACCTTCAGGTTACAAGCCCGACTCCCTCACCATTAGGCAACTACCCCTACAAGATGACAACATTTAATTCATTTATATTATTTCAAGTTCTTTTGACATTTCAGAAATTTGGGATTTGAACCCATGCCTCTATTTGGAGACCAGAATACTCAACAACTGAGAAGGATGAAAGACCTTGAGTCTAGCGCCTTATACCGCTCGGCCATATTAACAAACTGATGCAAAATGAAGAATGATTCATGCATTGGACAGCAATAAATTAGCAACCATGGAAAATGGCTCATTGGTTCCTTTCGTTTTACGTTCTGAAGAGGAAAGAATGGTTAACGGCATGAGAGTGGGTTAATGATGACAGAATGTTTGAGGTGAACTATTTCTTTAATACATTTTAGGGCCCTAAACTGAATTTTTTTTTTCTTCTAATTTTCATTTCTAATTGAGCTATGTGAAGAAGAGGTTGCCATTCTGGGACATTTTAAAGGGTTTATGCACAAATGTACAATGACAAATTTAAATCATAAATTTTAACTTGCTTCAGTAGTGATTTTGTGGTCATGTCATTTTGTTGGAGCAAGACTGCAAAATTACGCTGTGAAATGTGTCATTTTTCTAGGTTAAAATACTTTCTCAGTATTCTATAAGTATAAATAAGTTACTATGACTATAATTATCTATTGGTAGGATGGTGCACAGAAATTACACGCTTCAGCCTTTAGGACTGAATGAATAATAGTAATAGTGGACATTGAGTTTGCAGTTCGTGAATAAACTTAGGCAATCTAAGAATAAAATAGGCAATCTACATTGTTTTTTCACACAAATATTCAAAGGAGACAAAACCACAGGGCCTCTTCTGTATGTATCCCACAGTTCACAAGAGAAGATAATTGGATGACATTTTGACTATTTCAAATGATTACAGAAATATCAATCCATAATCTTAGTGGAACCTGCTGCCCAGTATGGCTGGGTGGAGGTAGCGATCAGTGCAGAGGATGCTCACAGTGGTTTGGCTGTAATAGATCATTCCACTGCCAGAAGATCTCCCAATGGGAAGCTTCTATTCCCTTTTCATTTACCTTCTCATGGTGTTGCAGTTCAGAGATGCTTCCTTTAACGGTTAATGGGGAAAGCACAGGACTCCACCCAGACAAAAGTCTCTTGCTTTCCTGGCTGAGCCCCCTTACCCTGCAGTAAGAAAACACCAAGCTCTTTATCAATGTGGAAATCAGCAAAAAAAAAAAGAAAAAAAAGAAAAAAGGAATATTTCACCAAACCCATATGACTTTCCTACATCTGTGAAAAACAAACGGAGAAATTATGAAAAATATGGCAGTCACTGATTTTATTTGAAGATGGACCAGAGCTTTAAAGCTTCAAAAAGGGTGTAAAAGCACCACAGAAGTATCAAAAAAGTCTATACAAATTTTACACTATATAATACATGATAATCTTCCCCTTCATTGCTTCAGAAGTCTTCAGAATACAGTGCAGAAGTTGTATACAACATTGTTTCAACATTTTTTTTCCTTTTTTTTTTTTTTTACAAATTGGGTTTATGGGAACTATTCCATAAAGAAGAGTCAATTTAACTAAAATGTAAGAATGTAAGATTAGTTCGAAACATATTTGTGCCTGACAGAAATTAAATTAAATTAAATTTGAACACTCAATTTAAATGATGAACAGCTAAACAGATTTATAGACTTAAAAGCTGCACGTTGGTAATGTGAAACACCATACAAAACCTATTTACTTCCATAACCTAAAGTATTTGTGAATGAAAGCGGATGTTCAGTGAGGGGAAAAAAATGTGCAGGGCAAGACTTTATGTTTTACATCAGGAATTGATTGTATCATAAAAAGTGGGTGTTACAGGACATGTCAGAATGGAGTAAGGTGGCTGGAGGGCAGAGACAAAAATAAGAGCTGAAAACAACAGCTGAAATGGAAAGTCTTTTCTGAGGCAGAACAAATTATTACATTTTGATATTTTTGATATATATTTTTTAATAACATGCATAATGCATTCATTTATGACACAAATTTGAAATTATTTAATATCATTTTAAATGTCTGAACTCCAGACGAGTCTCTTTTTCAACACGCTTCACAGTAACAAATTACAATTTTAGTGGAGGTGAGACAACAGATCTGATGATGAAGAGATTTAAATTACACTCAGTACTTAAATTACATACAAACACATGAAAGAATAACTCAGCAACCCAAGCTAAAAAAGGCAACTGAGAATAGAAGATATTAGATTTCTCTAAGCACTACTGCCACACAATGCGGTTACGTTTCTAAGAATCCCACAAACTGGAAAGATCACAATGGTTTGTTGCAATGAGGTTTGTATCTCCAGGCAACCGACCTATTATGATAAACTGTATTGACACTGGGCAAAGGGAACACTGAAAAAAAGAATTACCAATGATAAACATTCCCAGATTGCCATCTTAAAATAGAACCGGGAAGCCAAAACGCACCAGTCAAACCAACATCCGACAAAAATTCTGATGAAACACATGAATGAAGTTAAAAAAAAATCCACAACTGGAAAACTATTGAACAATCTTCTTCCTTACTTTCTCTTTCTGTCTTTTTTCTTTCTAAGTACAATCTATTTATCAGTCACATAGCATCAGTGAGAGAGACAAACACAGGTAAGATAATTCCATTGATCGGCAAGATATTTTTCAGTGACGGTTAAAAAAAAAAAAAAAAACAGCCAGAAAATGAAAAAGCCAGCACCGGTTGAGTTGAAAGCCACATGGCCCCTAACAACAACACTTTCATAGGAACATACCAGCATCTTATTAATTTGTTTTATACTTGAAAATGTAGACACTACAGAAAAAATGTGACATTGGAAAGTGAAGTCCTCACCTAAAACAGTGTGTTCCCTTAACACTGAAAAATACTCAGTTTATGCAATGTTCATTTGGATGGAGGCTATGTGCAGTGCTCAGCTGGAAGTGCGTCCTTTGATAAAGGACAGGGACACATTTAAATCAAAGATGCCAGGAATTCACGCTAAGAGACACAACAAAAAGTGCGTGAGGAGTAATTATAAGTATCTGTTTGCAGTCCGTCCCATGTTAAACACTGACGTTCCTATTATGGTGGTGTGGAAAATGTCATAATTTGTGACGCATCTACAGTATATGGTTAGGTATGCGAAAGCGAGTGAGAAAGTATGCCGTTGTTGTGTGTGTGTAGAGAATTTTCTTCACCATGGGCAAAGTTACTCACAGATATGTATTTACATTGCCTCCCATTCATAAATGTAATGTGTGTGTGTTTTATGTGCGTGGGTGTTCGTGTTTGCGGTCGAGCATAAAACCGCAAACAAAAGTCTGCATATCATCCTACTCAAGAGGGGAAAGTCCACGGCGTGCTGTTTCTGTTTTTCGTTGACACAAATGATGTTCAAAAACAGACATAAATGTCTACCGTTACACAGGCCATGAAGTGTCTAAACCTGTTCCAGAACATCTGTTTGTATACCTAAATTCTATGCAAACATTTTAATAAGCTATAGGCCTATCTAGTTTGTCTTCACGATTAGGAAAACATAGAGCAACATGCTTTGACTTGAGGTAAAAGGGGAAGTCATCTGTCAGCTGCTGTCTCACAAAACTATATGCATATACTGTACACATGTATTTGACACCCTTTCTAAGCCGTAAAGCCAGATTTGATCTTCTCTGTGCGATTTTTCCTCCCCCTTCTCCTTTTGATGCCCGATTTTAGACCCTTCAGCAGGGTACAACGTGGATTATGTCAAAAGATCCGGTCCCTGTTCTGCTCCAACATTCCATATGGTGTCCTCAAGTTGAGCTTGTGTTAAGTCATCTCCATAAAATATCCAAGCCACTGACCGCAACCATTTTCTTGTTCCACACATCACCACCCAGCCTTCAAGTTGGCCCTAACACAACTGCCCTTGGTGCCTATGACCAAGAGACAAAGTATGGTGGTGTTTAAAAAATATGTTCTCGTAAAGGTTTGCAAATACTACATTTAGCGTTGTGTACTAAAACACAATACCACACTGTGGGTAAGTCTTATTTACTTCTTAAATCAACAAAAACATTAAATTTAAGCCATATTTTACAAGATAATATGATACAGTGTTTACTGATAAACCATGCAAACAAAAAGCCAACCTGCCATCTTATTAAACCACCTTAAAAATGTAATTATTCCACAGAAAAACAAAACATCTAAATACCTCCAATTGATTTTAACTTGTACAAAACCCTCATCAAAGGCACACTCAACTATATAATACAACTTATAAATGTCAACATACCTTTTCATTGTTTCTGTCACAAACAATGATGAGTGTAGTGTAAATAAAACTTTGCAAAGAAATAGTTCACAGAGTGCAGTTTTTGTAAGCACTGTAAAGGCCGGTTCACACCAAGTATGATGACTATAAACAACTATAACGAAAACTATCTTAACGTCCACACCAGTGGATGATATCGTTCTGTTTAATCTAAGCTCGTGCTGCAGTTATGTCATCTGCCAGTTTTAAAGGGTTAGTTCACCCAAAAATGAAATTTCTGAAATTTCACCCTTATATCGTCCCAAACCTTTAAGACCTTCGTTCATCTTCGGAACACAAATTAAGATATTTTTGATTAAATCCGAGGTTTCTGAAGCACACATAGGCAGCAACGTCATTGCACATTTTGAGGTGCAGAAAGGTATTAAAAACATTGGACTAAAATAGTCCATGTGACTATAGTGATCTTAATGTTATGAAGCGACGAGAATTCTTTTTGCATGCAAAAACAAAACAAAAATAACGACTTTATTTAACAATTTGAAATGATGTCATACACAGGTGACGTAGTGAACGCAGCTCAGCGCTTTTGTGTTTACGTCTTAATGCTGGCTCAGTATTGGCTGATGCTGTACACATGATACACGCTGATGCTGAGCAGCAAGACACATGCGTGTGATGCTAACGCAGGAGCCGGCCAATAATGAGTCGTTGTTCTGATGTAGAACACGGAAGCCTGCACTCCATTCACTATGACAACTGTGTATGACAACTGCTCAAATTGTTATATATAAGTTCATTTTTTGTTTTGTTTTTGCACACAAAAAGTATTCTCGTAGCTTCATAACATTAAGATTGAACCACTATAGTCACATTGACTATTTTAACAATGTCTTTACAACTTCTCTGGACCATGAATGTGGTAATTTCGTTGCTTTATAAGGGAGATAAAAAGAAAAAAAACCTCTTAGATTTCATCAAAAACATCTTAATTTGTGTTCCGATGATGAATGAAGGTCTTGTGGGTTTGGAATAACATGAGCGTGAGTAATTAATGACAGAAATTTCATTTAAGATTCCCTTTAAGATTTATCATACATCTATGTGGTCAAAAACACTCTGAATCTGGTCAATTAAAGGCATCATTAAGATTCTGTGCTAGTATCTTTAATGCCTTGTATATTGATTCATCATTTTAAGATGACGTTTACGGATGCCCTGAGGGACCATGCATTATTTTTTGTGAATTATTATTTTCTCTTTTTTATTTCTATATTATTGTGTATTTCTTGTTTTCTCAGCACAATAAAAGTTGTTTTCTCATGATCTCATGTCAAAAAAAATGTTTGTTGGTTACCATTTCTTTGGTCAGCCGCAAACCATTTAATCGGCGTCTGTCAAACATCATTCTATAACCGTGTAGACGTCAGATCCCTTGAGTTGGCTGGAAATGAAATTGACCACATGTTCAGAATCACTATTGCGTCTACAACGATAAAGCAGCCCACTTCTCTCTATCTATCAATACACACACACACAACTAGTGATCACAACAAAACAAGACATAATGCATGGCCTCTTAGGGCTGATCTGCATGTTTGCATGATTCTTCCGGTTAATGTAAGTGAAGCGTTATGAGTACCTGTGAATCTGATGTGACTCTTCTCTTATCTCTAGGCTAAGGCAGCATGAACTCAGACATGGTGCAGTATTCCGGAGTGAAGTGCAGTGACGACACTCCAAGTGTGCTCACAGACGACGGCTATTACTCTAAGAAGAAACGATATGTAAGAAAAGATGGGAGCTGTAACATTATGCACCACGTTCCAGAGGAGTGGCTTCTCTGGGTCACTGACATCTTCACCACTCTGGTGGAGATCCGCTGGAGGGTCATGCTCTTGACATTTGCCCTCTCCTACATTTTATCATGGCTCTTTTTTGGAATTTTATTCTGGATCATTGCACTGACCCACGGCGATATGAAAGACCCCAACAATGAGCCATGTGTTTATGAGGTTCGAAGTTTTACAGCTGCTTTTCTATTCTCATTAGAGACCCAAACCACTATTGGTTACGGTTTTCGGGGCATGTCAGAGAACTGCATGATCGCCATCATCGTAGTTACCATCCAAGATGTCATCAGTGTCTTTATTGACACTTTTGTCATTGGCATCGCCGTCGCCAAGATGGCATCTGCCCGTAAGAGAGCCCAAACAGTTGGGTTCAGCGATTGTGCAGTGATCAACTTACGTGACGGTCATCTATGCCTGTCGTGGCGGGTCGGGGACTTCCGAAGGAACCACATGGTAGAAGGGACAGCTCATGCACAGCTGGTACAGCACCTGCCACACAGCACAGGGAAACTTGATGTTATGTACAAAGACCTCAACATTGAAGAGAATAACATCATCCTGGCCACCCCAACAACCATAGTTCATAAAATCAGTCCTGGCAGTCCTCTATACAAGGTGAGCTTGCAGAAACTGAGGAACGAGAGCTTTGAGCTGGTGGTCTCTTTCACCTACACAGATGACTGCACGGGCATCCTTCACCAGACACGCACATCCTACACTCCAAGCGAGATTCTGTGGGGCCAGCACTTTCAGGAGATGATCAGGGTCACCCGCAAGAACTACAGAGTGGACTACGCCCTGTTCAACCACACAGTTAAAGTCCTGGTCCCAGAATTAAGCGCAGAGGAGTATGACCTAAAGAAGTACTCTCAACAGCCAAAACACAAACCACTCCACACAAGTTCTCCAACGGCAGCTGTGGAATTGGTTAATGGGAATAGTCTTGAGGCGGAAAAAGCATCCACTAGCAGTGCTGTCCAAGAACACGAGCTATAACATTAGCCTTGATACATCCTGACTCTGCTATAGCACTTTGAAATGGGGCTTCCTCAAAGGCATCACTAGTGTAAGAAATAGTGCACTTATAGTTAGATTTAGACTTAAATGTGTTCTGTCAGTTAGCAGGAAGATCTTAAAAGGCGCTTCTAACAAAGACAGTATCCTGGACAAGTACTGGAATATCACATTAAAGCCCTGTAGGTACTTTGGCTTTGATGAGAAACCATTGAGATAAAACAATATAAAAGCTTTGTTTAAATAGTATTTAATTATGTTCTATATATTGCGTGTGCTATTTAGCAGCCTTGCACAAAACTCTCTTTGTACTCAACGCACGCACATCTCTACAGATATCACAGATGCAGTAAAGATGTGATGTGTATTACAGTCTCTTCTATGACCTTGAAGGTTCTTTGATATCCAGAGATGTAAAAAAAAAGACTTCCTTGATTAAATTATGACCCCCAAACCCTCGACCTACATAAGAGGCAATGGATCAATTATAATGACAGTGATGATAACCTGACCAAACTGTGGTCAGTCAGTGTGTCTCTTTGGCATTAGCTGAGGAAGTGCAGAACATTGTCCCACCTTATTTTGCAACGTGGTTAACCTTTCCATCCAAACAACTAATACAATCTTTTGGAAAAAGAGCCTCAGTGACAATTTTCAATCTTTACACAGCATGCATCTATTTACCCAAAGGACAATCTAATGTGATAAACGATCGTTTGGACCTCATTGTACAGTCTACAATGTATGACTGTTGAAAGACTCTCTCTCTCTCTCTCTCTCTCTCTCTCTCTCTCTCTCTCTATATATATATATATATATATATATATATATATATATACAGACTTAAACACACACATATATACTTTAAACAGATTGTTTATGTAACAATCAAAGATGACTAAGATGTTTTTGAGAAAAAATAATTTGTTATTGTATATGTTATATCTATATATGTGTGTTTATACATATACATACATATATATATATATATATATACATATATATATATATATATATATATATATATATATATATATACATATATACATATATACACACACATATATTTTAAACAAATTATTTATGTAACAATCAAAGATGATTTTTTTCAAAAAATAATTTGTTATTGTTATATTGTTGTCACACTTTATAATTGTTGAGCCATACACTGACGTTATCACATTGACCACATACAATAATTTAGCATGACAGAAAAGCTCAAGATGTCCTCTCCGAGACAGACCAGGACTTAAAACGGTGGCATGTATGGCCTCAGAGATATTAACAAAAAACATATGTCTACTACAATGAATAAAATAGCTGGGTCTCAGGAGGTTTTCCTGAGAAAGTGAAGTCTCCAGCTCTCCACCTTGTGGTTGGATGCAGTGCTGTCCAAGCATTGCCTTAAATTAGGCTGAAAGGCAAACAGAGGCCGGACAGATCACGTACCACGCTTAGCCTATAAATAGTCTGTATTATTTATAGACTTGAACAAGAAAGTAACTAAAATAAGCACTTTGCAACAGCTTCACAAATAAAAGTTTAACACGGCTCATTACTTGTGACAAGTAAGCAGTGTGTGACACGCAGCAGTCAGGAAGGGCAAAGGGCTGTGGAACACTTACTGCTGGGTTTTCATTGGACCAATTATAAAGAGAAGGAGAAACATTCCTCTGATTAAACAATAGATGGTCATTAATTTCTTTCCCAATGGCCTGATTCTCAACAATACAACATACAGTCATTATATAAGATGCTGGAAAGCAGAATACATTCTGAGTAATGGGGTGGATGTGAGACGTGTAAGTTACTCTTTGTTGATCATATTTCATAATAGCAAAACCCAGAATAACACATTTCAAGACTTCAGTGTTTTGGTTAATGACATAGACTAACTAAAAGGCCACAATAGTCTTTCATGTTAAATTATTTTATATTTGTTTAGTGAAATATCTTTATGAAGAAGTGTTTGGCTTAAAGATAAATTGTATCCATATTGCATTTGGTCTCACCATCAACAAATAACATAAAGTGTGATTTCTTGTATAGTAGCCTATTAGTTGTGAAAACAATTCAACAAAAGTCCTATTTTATTTCAGGAAGAGGTCGTTTTTCCCTTGAACACTATATGTAATTCTCATAGTTAAATCTCTAATGTCAGGATTAAAATTACAGTAGAGTTGACTTTTCTGTAATTTTCACAGCAAGACCTGACACTTTTATCTTTTGCAGCAAATTTAAATGTAATTTATCAACTTATAAACAGATAATAACCGTGTTTTGTCGAATAAACGTCGTAAGAAGAAAATCGCAATGTTGCTATGGTTACCTCAGACGAACTCGACTTGTGTTTGTCAACCGTTTTCTGAATGACTTATAACGTAACTGTGGTGGTTACTGAAAGTATTGTTTGTCGAAACACATATACTTATGAAAAAAAACATACTTTTTAGACACCCGCAACCCTTTGTTTTGGCTTCCTTTGGGGAGATTCAAGCCTTAATTCGCACGCTGCTGTTCTCTATTTCACTTGCTGTGTTCAGTCTGAGTGGAACATTGTTTTATCCGCGCTTGAAACTCTCCCTCCACTCTGATTGGTCTGTTTTAAGAAAGGGGGCGTGGCTAGCCGGTGCGTGTTGTTTAAATGGGTTTGAAGCCTAGACGAAACAGCACATGAGTTACCGCACGCCGCTAAACAAGAAGAGAAACGTGGAGATTGCTGTTCTTATGCTTCATATCAAATGCTATTAATATATGACGTGGAGAGAATAAGATCAATGAGAAGACAGTGTGGATAGTAAAACCATTCGTTGGATATGTACTTATGAAAACTGTTTCGTGCTCATTTACAAATGAATAGGTAAGGTCAAACATATATTTCCTGACATATTTTGTTATTGTATGCCACTGTAAATAAAGTCGGTCTGTTTGACGATACGACGTGTTTTGTGCTATGCATTTTGTTCAGAATGTTCTCAGTTGTATTTCACTTTTGATAGCAAACAATCAGTTTGAGTTATCTATTGAAAGTCTATAGGAGACATGATCTTCATGAAATAGTCTCAGTTTGAACTCAGTTTAATATTATTTCTGCTTTCACCTGTGATCTTGCACTTTACAAGAAGGTGCATTAGTTAAACATTGATTAATGTATTGACTAACGTGAGCAATACATTTGTTACTGTATTTACTAATCTTAGTTAATGAAAATACATTGTTTGTTCATGTTAGTTCACAGTGCATTAACTAATGTTAACAAGACTTTAATAATGTATTAGTAAATGTTGAAATTAACAAAGACTAACAAAAGTGCAGTTCATTATTAGTTCGTGTTGACTAATTTTTGTAAAGTGTACTAATTATTACATGTTAACTAATTATTGTAAAGTGTATCTTTCTTATGGGCTTGTGAGAATTTGTTAATTATAGTTAATTTCTGACATTCAGGCACATCTTCTACAATGGAAGATATGAAAGTGTGATAACTATTTCTCTTAATACAAATGCACAAGAAATATTATTACTTTAAGCACTTCTTAAGTAGTCCTTTAAAAGAAAGAAACTGGGGAATAAGGTCTAGAGAATATCTTTTCCTCCCACACCTGTTGACTTCTCCATATGACAGACTTCGCCCGCATGACACATTTGCCTTGAAAGTAACATATGGGGTTTAGTGCTGCATTATGCACATTGCTGCATGCAACACGTGAGTTTAATTGTTATATAGCCTAGTATTGTTTTTAACAGTATTCAACTGAGCTCACTGTTGCTAAGTGTGCATTTGTCTAATATATTTGGAGCACAGCTGCGCTCAGCAGTTGTCAGGCGTCAGTCGGCTGACAGACACGCAGATCCTCTTTTCTGCCTTAAACACTCAGAGACTTTCAATTGGCAGCTAAATTGGTGCGTAACTTGTTTGTCAGGACTATGCACACCACATAGTGTAAACTGTTAACAGCGATAATGGGGCAAAAGGAATTTCCCTAAAATACGCAACCATGTTTTAAAAATATTAATCCTAGTTTGATCACTCAAAAGAATGTAGACTTTTATGTAACATTTTCCATTGGTCCTCATTGGTCCAAGCCATCAAAATAAACATCTTTCCTGGATATAAACACTGCCATATTATGTTTCATGTAAGAAATAATGGCATCTATCAACCTGCTCCTTATCTGAATGCCTGTCAGGCCACATGTGAAAAACAGTCTTTAGTAAAAGACAAAATGTTAAACCAAAAGAAATAATCAGCTTACTTTTTTTCTAGATGGCAGAAATTTCCTCACTATCAAAAAAATTATAGCAAAAGTAATATATTCTTTTCTCATGTTCTCTCCTCTCTCTCTCTCTCTCAACTGTGTCATTCGCTCTTACTCACTTACTCTTTTTCTCTCTCAAATCCTTCTGCATTCCGTGCATCTGCTAAATAAGATAAAATAGGACCTTTCTTTTCAGTTATGGTTGCTAGGAACATTGAGGGCAGAATATGAGCTTTAATGAGCAGTGTTTTAGCCCTCCTCAGGGAATTGTCACAGGGCTGTCATTATACTGCTGAGAGAGAAGATGAGGTCCCAGAGGACAAGCTCTCAAGTCAACAAGCCTCGTCTCAGTCCCTGCTTTGCACCCTACTGAAAACCAGTCTTAGCTTGTTTTTACCTTTGCTGATGTTTAAGCAATAGTTAAGCATGTTATGTTCTTTGAGAAATTAATTAAATGTGGCACGAGAATACATATTTGCCACTGACTAAATGAGTCTTTCCCTTTTTAAAACTCTTGAAATGTCAATAGGTCTTATTTTATAGCGCTGTTATTCATGCAAAGGATCAGCTGTTTCAGCTTTTGACGTGGAATACTTGTGACGACATCCTGCAAGACACTCATTTATTATTGTTCAGTACACTAAAATATAAAACATTAAATATACAGAAGGTACTATAATTGTTTTGAGTAGAGCTTTCAGGACTCCGCTATTGGTTAGATGAGTTTTTGCCGATTTAAATTAGTGCACTGGTAAGAGGCATACGTGACTGAACAAAGCAATTTTCCATTCACCCATACCCTGATTAGCACAGTATGTGAAAACGGGTATTATTAATGGTCCTGTGGGCAATTACACTATATGGGAGAGCACATAAACAGACAGGTTGGTATTGCATTATCTAGTAATGTGGGGCTCTGCCTGGTAAAATATAATTGTATTTAACAAAATTACAAACTGACTTTTTTGATTTAATTAAATTGACAAAGTGTTGGCGCAGCTGGTGATTGAAATTGACATGATGTATAAACATTTGATGTTGCCTAAGAAAAAAATAATCAGAAATCAATCAAATTATAGAATAATCTTTGGTCAATAAAACTGACAATCGGTAATATAAATAAGTTCAAGTGAAACGAAAAACTAAAAAACCTTCACTATTTACTTCACAGCCTCACTGAGCTTATGATTTAGAGAAGTCCGACTTGGGTTCTGTTGTTTTGACCATTTTGGTCTTGTTGGCTAATACTGCTGGGGTTTTTTCTCAGTTTGAAAGGAACGGTCAGGGTCCTCTTAAGTTTCAAAGTATGAGTTTTTGATTAAGCACATACCATGTATCAAAGTTAGTATTATTTCATGTGATACTTAATTCACAGGGAAATGTTAACATTATGATTTAATCAGTGTACAAATTTATCAGTTCAAGCTGAGACTTGCATGAGAATGCATGAGAATTATGTGCATCACGTTGGTCTCAGGGGCACGTGTGCTGTTAGAGCCAAAAAGTCCTTTTTTAGCGATTAAGTTAATTTAGCAACTGAGACTGAAACAAATCTGCAGTGAGAATGTTGAGTTTACAGTCTTTGCCAATTAACGTTAATGTGTATCTTGTTTCTTGTTTCTAAAAGGACATCAATGATATCACTACAGCAAATGAGAAAGGAGTGATCGCCCCATCCTTGGCCCTTTCTGTCAATCAAAAGGTCCAACTGGAGCAAAGAGACGCCTCCTGCGTCCGGCTCTGAACAGCCCCACCATTTCCTGCTTGTGTTGGTCCCCGTGAGTGTTTCAAAACTGTTTCTCCAACGCTTTTTCCAGAAACTAAGACTGTTTTCCAAAGCAGAAACAGCACAGACCTCCCAGACTGAGGTGATGGGAAGTGTGCGGGCCAACCGCTACAGCATTGTGTCATCAGAGGAGGACGGTATGAAGTTGGCCACTGCTGCGGTGCCAAATGGGTACGGTAACGGGAAGAGCAAGGTTCACACCCGTCACCAAACCCAGAGTAGGTTTGTCAAGAAAGATGGACACTGCAACGTGCAGTTCATCAACGTCAGCGAGAAGAGCCAGCGCTATCTGGCTGACATCTTCACCACGTGCGTGGACATCCGCTGGCGATGGATGTTCGTTATCTTCTGCTTGGCCTTTCTGCTGTCGTGGCTGTTTTTTGGATGTATCTTCTGGCTGGTCGCAATATTCCACGGAGACCTGGAGAATGGTAGTCCCAAATGTGTCTCCAACGTAAGCACCTTCACGGCTGCATTTCTCTTCTCCATTGAGACGCAGACCACTATCGGCTACGGCTATCGCTATGTTACAGACGAGTGTCCCATCGCGGTGTTCATGGTTGTATTTCAGAGCATAGTCGGCTGCATCATTGACGCCTTCATCATCGGCGCTGTCATGGCTAAGATGGCAAAGCCCAAGAAGCGTAACGAGACGCTGGTGTTCAGCCATAACGCTACGGTGGCCATGAGGGACAATAAGCTGTGTCTGATGTGGAGGGTGGGCAATTTGCGCAAAAGCCACCTGGTAGAGGCCCACGTTCGGGCTCAGCTCCTCAGATCTCGCACCACTGCCGAGGGAGAGTTTATTCCTCTAGACCAGATGGACATAGACGTGGGCTTTGACAGTGGCATCGATCGCATCTTCTTGGTGTCACCAATCACCATCGTCCATGAGATCGACGAGGACAGCCCTTTCTATGACATGAGCAAACAAGAACTGGAGAACTCTGACTTTGAAATCGTAGTTATCCTAGAGGGTATGGTTGAGGCCACGGCCATGACCACCCAGTGCCGTAGCTCCTACGTAGCCAGTGAGATCCTGTGGGGACACCGCTTTGAGCCCGTCCTCTTCGAGGAGAAAAACTATTACAAAGTAGACTACTCTCGCTTTCACAAGACCTACGAAGTGCCCAGCACCCCATTGTGCAGCGCGAGGGACCTTGCTGAGAAAAAATATATCCTATCCAACTCAAATTCTTTTTGCTATGAGAATGAGGTGGCCCTTTCAAACAAAGAGGAGAAAGAGGAAGGGAACGGGGACAGTCTGGGCCCTGGCGGGACAAACACAGACACAAGCTCAGACTCTGACCACAGCCAGGCCACCGTTCCCTTAGAACCGCGGCCTCTACGGCGGGAATCCGAAATATGACTGTGCAGAACTAACGGGAAGGTTTAACAGACACCTCTTCATACAGGCACATTGAGCTGAACTGAGCCACTCGGCGAGGCAGACTCAAGCTAACGGTACAGTTACGAGGAGGAATCGACAGAGAAACTGTACAAGAGTGTTCTTACGAATATGCATGGTTAAATAAAACACAGCATAGAGGCACTGCACAGCTAATGAAGAATGCACATCAAGGGAGGAGAAGAGAGTTTCCGAATTAGGCGACACTACCTTTTTAGACCGTTGCTTCTGAATGACACGAAGCAGAGAGGATGTAACTGGTTGGCAAAACTTGAAAATGAGCAGGCATGTGTCCATGTGCAGTTGTCCAATATTGTAAGAATGATCAAGACCAATTTCACTCATGCTGCTACCAAAGTTGATAATATCGTTATTTATCGTTACATGCAGATATTTAGGTCTGTCAATTGAATTTGGCAAGTAATAATAGTTAATAGTAATAACATTATTCAAATGAGGAAAAAACACAGCCAAGAGTGTTAGTCAATGTCTTAAGTATCATTAAAATGTCCTGTTCCTACCGTCTAGTTAATTATTCCATTATCCCCTCTTTTCCTTTTCTATTTGAGTCCGCTGGCCTTTGTGTGAGCCACGGGTATTTCTGGAACAGTCTTGCGGGGGGCTTAGGTGGGTGAGCTCTATTTGGAAATATAGACAACTCAGTGTCTGTTCTTCTTTTTTGAAGAAACATGAAGTTTGGAAGCCCTCCGCAGTACATTTCAGGTTATCTGAAAAGAAAAAAACGCACAGGACCATGCCTGTTTATTGCGATATATATCGGACAGGGTCTTTAGATCAGTATCAGAATGAGAATCACAGTCGTCACGTCCCCAGGGACAAAGAGAGTGAACGTATTAATGAATGTCTTTCTACAAGTGCTGCTATGTTGCATATTATATAGAGTTTTAGACTTAAACCAAAGAGTATTCAAAATGATCTTTCATAAAGAATGCATCAAATTCTTTTATTAGACGTAGGACAATAGGACAAGTCATGATGTGGAGTAAAAATATATATATTTGTAAGTGAAAAGAAATGGTTTTTGTTTGCTTACGCACATATATGGTTTATTTTTATTGATTATTTTCTTATTCTAAGCCAAATAAAGACTACGAATAACAAAGCCCATTGGAAATAAGAGAGCTACAGGTTAGCTTACCTTATTTTCAAATGTCTACCCTCTCCTTTTTATCCCATAACTTCAGTGTTACTGTAGTTTAGTGCTACTTAAGTGTTTGGGTTGGAAAATGTTGCTAGAAAACCTTTAGATTTAAGGTTCTAATTGCATGGATTACATATAGGTTCATTTAAAAAACTGTGTGAGTATATAATGGCTGAACGGTTTGGGTTTTATTGCAAGGAAACGGGACAAAAACAGAATCCACTCTCCCTTCTGACTTTAAACCTTCCTAATAATTAATTATTTCTCAATCAACTCTAACCTCTTGTCTTGCCTGACAAACTGCAATACAACCCTAACGACGTGTTTGGCAGGTGTACCAAGGACTGTGTAATTAGACTGAGATCATGGTACTGTGATCCAATGACAATCAGAACACAGAATCTGAGCTCAGAACCGCACTTGCACACAAAATGTGCTCCTTAGATATCACTTGACATTTGATTGTGATGTCTAGCGTGTCTCCTCTCACAATTGCTTTTTTTTAAAAAAATTAAAAAAATACCTGAAGTAACCCAAAACAGCCACTAGAGCACGTTCTCCAGAAAGCTCTATAAAAGGAGAATAAAATTAGGGGATATTTATTTTGAAAATACTGCACGTTATATGGCTGTTTTAAACATACAAAAGAGTATAAATTGCTATTAATGCTGTTTAACCCATTTTTTTTCCTCTTTATTTTTGGCATGTCGTTTTTTAAAAGACACTTGATGAACAACCAATTATGCAGTAAACCTGGTTCCCACAGGTCGTCTGTTGGCTTGTTCGAAGGAAACGCTCCTTTTAATGACTGTGGGTCTATAGGCAGCGTTTCTTTCTCTTTGTTGTAAATATCCCCATACTTTATGCAGTTGCTTTTGTACCAGTCTTCCCTATTGTACTGAAAGAAAACAATGGAATGTACAGATTTTTATATTATGATAAATATTATTGTTGTTCTTATTATAATTATTATTATTATTATTGTAATTATTATTGTACATGCTATTTTATTTCTTTTTTCAATAAAACGAGATTGAATGGTCAAAAGTCATTGTGTTTCTTGGGTAACTTGGATTGGTAAGTTCTTTAAATAAACATTGGAAACACTGGAAAGACTAACCATAACACATAAAACACAGATATACAGCCTGTATTTTGTGACCTAAGGACAGCTGCTATAAAATTGTCTAAAGCTGCTATAATAATATTCTTTAAAGACATCTTCAGCTCTTCACATAAAAATACATATTCTTTTATTTATGCATGTTTCTTCAATTTAAGGCACTTTCATGTCCTAGCGGTTTCAACCTTTTTTATTTTCTTGTTGATATATGAAGGTCACGTTAAAACTTTGTACCATGCCTTTATCGACACACACACACACGTTGGTTTTCTATGTTTTATGGAGACTTTCCACAGACATAATGAATTTTATACTGTACAAACATGATATTCTATCCCTTATGCCTAAACCTTCCCATCACAGAAAATTTTCAGCATTTTTACATTTTCAAAAAAAAAAGTAAGTGTAATTAAGTAATTAATTAGTGGTTACGAAAAGTTAGTGTAAATATACTTAATATACTTAGCAAGATAAGAGTCTGCCATATTATTCCAAACATGACTAAAATGTCAAACGCCAAAATTTTGAAATATGACAGAATTCTCCTGTGATGAATTCATGGACATTATTAATAGATAATTCAAATAAACTATAGTGTATGAAAAATGTCTTTTAGTACTTATATTATAAACGTCTACAAGACTAAAAGTGTTGAAGAAACACCCTTGTATTTCACTTTACTACCCCCCCCCCCCCCCCCAAAAAAAAAAAAATTCTCACTTACGCCTTTTAACTCAAAGCAGCTCTTTTTTATGGTGGCCGAAACAGCTCAACACACTGCAACTGAAGAAAACACACGCAAGTAGAAAAAACACCAGCAAAGTAAGAAACCATCTACATCAATTTGACAACACATGTGCTTGAAATACTCAGAACATAACCAAATACAGAAACATGCTGCAAATACTCACAACACAACCAAATACAGAAACACGCTGCAAATACTCACAACGCAACCAAATACAGAAATCCGCTGCAAATACTAACAACGCAACGAGATACAGAAATGCACTGGAAATACCAACAACGCAACCAGATACAGAAACCCACAGTAAATACTACCAACACAACCAGATACAGAAATGCACTGGAAATACCAACAACGCAACCAGATACAGAAACGTACTGCAAATACTCACAACCAAATACAGAAACATGCTGCAAATACTCACAACATAACCAAATACAGAAACACACTGCAAATACTCACAACGCAACCAAATACAGAAACACGCTGCAAATACTCACAACGCAACCAAATACAAAAATCCGCTGCAAATACTCACAAGATAACCAAATACAGAAACATGCTGCAAATACTCACAACGCAACCAAATACAGAAATCCGCTGAAAATACTAACAACGCAACGAGATACAGAAATGCACTGGAAATACCAACAATGCAACGAGATACAGAAACCCACAGTAAATACTAACAACACAACCAGATACAGAAACGTACTGCAAATACTCACAACCAAATACAGAAACATGCTGCAAATACTAACAACAACCAAATACAAAATGTGCTTCAAATAGCACAGAAATGTTTCAAGGGGACCCCAATAAGTGAGATTAAACCTGATGTGCACTTGTCAATGAACTGCTGGGGATGACATCTGGAGCTTTTAACGTTATAAAAATTATTGACATCAAAGTGTCATTTCTTTTTTCATAAGTGCTACTAACTGAGAAGGACTCACTGGGGCTCTGTATAACCCACCACCATTATGTCAAGATGAGAAATACCAGTTTGTTAGGGAAAGGAAATGAGTTCTTTAGTAATACCAAATGCACTGTCGTGCTGTGCACATCCAATACAAGATTTGTGTTTAAGAAAAATGATGGAGAAACTAGATTCAGATTGGTGCCATGGAAAATATCTTTATACACAGGAGGCTTAGATTGACACTAATGTCAACTGAGGTAGCCTGGATTTCTGGAGCAATGGAAAAGGAAGGAACTAAGTGTGTGTGTGTGTGTGAATGTATGTCACCTCATCTGCTCTGTTCGTTAATAGTCATTAGCCGATCTACTGATAATGCAGATATGGACAGGAAGAACGATGTGTAATAAGATTAAAGTGAAAAACAAAACAAAACATGTTTTCTTCAAGATTTCTGACCATAAAATACTTTACGCATAATATTAAGGATTTTCGACTGCATTAGTGGTAAGAATGATTTACGTAATACAAGAACACTAAGATGTTGTAACTTCCGCGTCCTTAATCTTAAAGCATGGCACAGGACATTGCACAAGTTCTCTTCAATATTTCAGAATTCAACATTCAACATGCATTTAAACATGCATGAGTAGTACTCTGTAAAACAACAAAAGTGTTTAAAGCAAAACAAACAAACATGAATGGCAGCATAATTCTGTGGACAACATGCAGACAAATTATTGTTATTTTACAGCAAGTGGTGCCACGTCATATTTCATTGAAATAGCAGCATATAGTTTTTTATAGATCGATAGATCGATAGATAGATAGATAGATCGATAGATAGATAGATAGATAGATAGATAGATAGATAGATAGATAGATAGATAGATAGA
The DNA here is from genome assembly GCA_038088235.1 of Zacco platypus. Taxonomy (NCBI): domain Eukaryota; kingdom Metazoa; phylum Chordata; class Actinopteri; order Cypriniformes; family Xenocyprididae; genus Zacco; species Zacco platypus. The sequence continues at coordinate 22,955,982 of CM076068.1, read as the reverse complement.
TAGATAGATAGATAGATAGATAGATAGATAGATAGATAGATAGAAAGAAAGAAAGAAAGAAAGAATATTTCAAGTGAAACAGGATTGACTAAATAAGCCAAAAACCAAATTACAAAGGTGTACTATAAATGTGAAAGAAATTAAAGTTTAAATAGCTTTGGAAAATGAGAGCGCACTAAATCTCGCACAGAGGGGAGGCTCTAGAATCTGGACCGTATGGGACAGGCTGTCACACTGGTGGGAAAATAAGGAATAGGGTGTCACCTTTTCCCGGTCACACCATTTAATATTCCATTTATTTATTGAATTATTCAATGTGGTGACCAGGAAAGGCGCTTTGAGTCTGTGCTTCCTGTCTGAAGGGGTCACATTGTTGGGCAAGATGCATGAGTAACACTGCTTAGTAGGTGAATTTATTTTTTCTTCTGCTTCTATAACTCCACCCGCGTTTTTTAGATTTCTCATGTGGGTCGAACATGCTCCAACAAAGCTTCATGAGACTTTAGGTTCTAATAAATGTTTTAGGTCAAGCGCATCTATTTAGATTGAAAATTCCATATTTTTAGATAATTTACAAATATGTATCAAAGCAATTTAATGTGATTAATTAGTCATCATTAATGGTTCAATCAAATGCAATTTTATTATTTAATCCCACGGAGCGTTATAAACTATATGTTTTCAAACATGATTTTGCCTTAAAATCAAGCATCATTTGAGGGTTGTTTTTTTTGTTTTTTTAGAAAATGGTGCAAATGCAAATAAATTATTAATATACAAATAAAAATTAACATACTAAAATAATTATTGTAGTATTAATTGTAATATTGTAATAATTATTTTTAAAGCAAGAAGTAAACTTTCTATATTCTTTCTGAAGATGTATCTGTACATATTCAAGGAATCATAGCAGCGTTAAAGGTGCAATAAGCAATTCCTGAGAAACTCTGCTGAAAGTGGATCGGACCGAGCACTACAACACACCTGTGCCCAATCAGTAGTAGGGGGCATGTCCACTCATGATGAGGGAGGAGAGAGAGAGTGAGCAAGAAGGAGATTGAAGAAAAGACTGTAGAAAGAGAGATGGCTGCGAGACATTACAAAAGAGAAAAGGTCAGAAGAATATCACTGGAAAAAGAAGTGTAATGACCAGGCAAGAGATTTATTTGCGGAAATATTAGAAAAGCTTTCCAGCGCTGGAGAGACCAAAGTTGTTTCTGCTTCATTTGTGAGTACAGGCCCGTTCATACCAAGAACAATAATATATATTGTTCTATAAAATATAATAAATATAAATAATATAAAGATAACCATAAAGATATAGTTCTAAAATAATTCTAAATATAAAAGAATAGTCCACACCACAGCTATAACGATAACGATATATTGTAATGTCTAGTTTTGGTTTTGTTTTCATGTTCATGTTTCATGTCTTTATTTGTTGTCATTGTCATGTTTCATGTTTATGTTTTATCATGTGCTCCCTTATGTTATGTATGTGATTCCCTTGTCTGTCATGTGATCCTTTGTCATGTGTCCCATGTTGTCATTGGTTTATTGGTTGATTGTGCACAGGTGTTCCTTGTCTAGTGTTTAGTCCCTGTGTATTTAAGCCCTCATGCTTGCCATGTTCTTTGTCAATTGTTGTTCATGTTTGTTTATGCCATGCCATGCCATGCCATGCCATGTCATGTGAAGACTTTGTTCTATGTTAGATTTATGTTTGATTAAATAAACTGCACTTGGGCTCTCACTACAACTCTCCACCAGTGGACTCCATTACATAAACAGAGAAACAAATATCATTGGGATCACTATCAAAAACATTTTTTCCAGCTAGTGAATGATAAAATGCTGACAGCCAATCAGAATCCATTCTAATTTAAGGGCTCACACATTTAAAAATGGCAGACGACATTGCGGAGAAGTTAATCGCCGAGGTCCAGAAAAAGCCACCATTGTCTGACAAGTCAAACGCCGATTTCAAGGATATTTAAAGAAACTGGAAATATGGAAATCAGTCATCGGAATAAATGGTGAGAAGTATTAACGATGATACAGCTCCAGGAATTGCAGCATGCAAATTGTGTTCAGAACTAATTTTGCTACATTACAAGATTTGGATAACTCCTTTAGAGAGCATCAGCCACGAAAACAATGCAAGCGCAAATAAACAGTGCTATCAGCGGGCACCCAGTATGTTTTCATAGCAAAATGAACCATTGTATCTCAGAAGATCAAGGAAAATGTTATACGGATCCTTTAATCATTTTATTTTATCCCATGTGGAAAAATTGAAGTGCCTTTTCACTTTTGGATTTAAATGTCTTTTTTGTAAATGAAGGAATCTCGATTGTGTCCACGAAAAGGTTAATGATTTTGAGGTCTGGTTTAATTGGATCTGTGTGTATCTGTCCACAAACAGGTGATTTCTTTTAAGATTTTCTACCCAGCTGTGATCTGAAGAGAGTGTAAACAATGCTGAACTCAGAGGCCCCTGTCCAGGCAACACAAAACAATCCATGTACCAAACTATCACCGGAAAAAACCTTCTAACAAGCCACCGTCTGGGAAACCGCTCTGTCAGACACTCCGAGTTGTGCCGTAAGCCTGTGATCTTCACAGTGTTGTGTCTGTTTATTGAGCACACTATTCCGGTTTCACACGATCTCCTGCTTTGCAGCGGCATCCTACAAGAAATAGCGGAGACCTGAAATTCTGTCCAAATGAACCCATATAGAATGCACAACTACCATTTATATGAAATATGCAAGACATGACAGAACATGAACATAGATGCAAATCGCGTTCTGAGCAGCAGTCAAGAGTTTGGAATTTGCCATGACATGAAATCTGTCAATTTCACAGTAAAAGCCCTAATATAGCTAAACAAGTTCAGAACAAATCAAGGAACACATTGCGCAATCAGAAAGCGGGAAATAAAGAAAGAGAGGTCCCACTTTATATTGGGTGGCCTAAACTACTATGTACTTACGTCAAATTTAAGTACAATGTACTTAGTGTGGTGTAAGTACAATGCTCTTATATTGTACTACAAAACACTTTTGCTGCTATTGAGGTGGGATATGGGTAAGGTTAGAAATTAGGTTTAAAGGCCTAAATTAATCTGTTGATCATATAAAGCGATCGAGTCTTTTCAGAAAATTTGGACTAAACCACTCAATTCAAATGGATTAGTTTTACATTCTTTATAAACTTTTTGAACTGTCAGAATAGTTGCATGGACTGTCAATTGAGCGACATAAATCTCTCAGATTTCATCAAAAAGATTTTCAGTTAAGATAATTTTATAAAAGCTGCATATCATGCTGTATATCTGTTTTATTCTTACAACGACTTTTAAGAAAATGAAGTTTTAAAAACAGGAATTAAAGCAAATTTTGTCAGGAAATATGTGTGTATGCTAAACAGAATTTGTTAGATATCTGCTGTTCTGGAAAATATGACAGCACAGTCATAAACTATATTGATTTAACCAGTGTTGGGGAAAGTTACTTTTAAAAGTAATACATTTTACCACTGTGTTACTCTACAAAAAGTAACTTATTGCATTACTAAGTTACTTTTTATGGAAAGTAATGTGTTACTTTACATTTGCATTATACTTTTATTTCTTATTTTAAAGAGAGAGAGAGCGAGAGAGAGAGAGAGAGAGAGAGAGAGAGGACGCCTGCTGTCACTGGGCAGCATGTGTCATTTATAGTGTCTTTCTCAAAAATCTTTGCTTTAATTCCAGTCTGCTTCAGTTTGTTCCCTGTGGCTTCAGTGGCATGTCAGGAAGCTCACCCTGCCCCTGCCCTGTCAAATTATTTGTTAATGAAAATATTTTAGCATAACTTGAGATGGGTGGGAGACTTGTCGCTGATATGGGTGCAACTAATTTTCTATGAATATTGCATGAATAAGCAGAGTAATGCCTGGAAAACAGCTGTTGAGATGAATAATGGAACATTTGGTACGCCTGTATCACAGGATGTCCCCTATCACTAGGCTGAACTGTAAAGGATGCAACCTTATAAATATTCATAAGATAGCCTAATTACTAAAACTTTGAAAAAATATTAGGTATAGCCCTCATATAATGCAGCACATGATGACAAATCATCAATTCTCTAAAGATTCTAGCATCTGCTGGGTAGATGAAGCCTCAGGCTGCAAAAAGAGAAAACAAAAAAAAAAAAAAAGAAATAGGGCACAATGTACTGTATAACTATGAAGGATTTTTTGCAGGTGTTTTACCTGTATTTTGAATTATGCATAGTGTTTTGTGTTTTTATTTTTGCATCTTGCAAAATTCAGCACGAGCTGTACGGCAACAGCTAACTGGTAATGTCTAGCTAAAATATAATAAATTAACCATTTTTTACTTCTAAGGCTTGATCGTCATGGGAAAGCAGTGCAGAATTTAGGGTATAAAAAACCATACCATAAAGATTTGGCAAAGCCATTACCAGTTTAAACATACCCAGTTTTACACCAACCCAGGCAGTGTCTGAAAAACCCCACATTTGACTTTAAAGCTTCCGTTAAAAAAGGTCAAATGTGTGGATACCCAAAGTTTTAATTCCATGTTCCGTCTGCTCTGTTTCACAGCATCCTGTTAAAAGTATAATAAGACCAAATATTTAGCTCTGGCTCAAAAACCTTATAGCGTTATATATCAGTTATAAAACCAGATGATCCCTGGACAACTTTTACACTTGACAGTAAATGACAGCCTCATAAAAGAGGACATTGAGAACATTTTTGCACCTTAAATAGGTACGTCTGTGGAATTTCACTGTGCTCCCTTCAATCAGACTTGAGGAACCCTCAAAAGACAACACTATGTAACTTTTATTTTGTTCAGAATTAACCTAATTTAAATAAGTCAATACATTATCAGTCCTTCTTCCAAAACGTGTTTTTGTCTTACCCTAATTCACTATGGTAAGGCTGTTATACTTGTTTATATTTTAGACCTGATGGTATGGTTTTTGCGGGAAAATGCATAGATACATCAGTCGCACATCATATCTATAAAAAGAGAAAAGCTGCTCTGGCTACTTTCATGTGTGTATGGTGTAGGAGGTTAGTTGTCACAAAGAGCAAGAAATGTTGACAAGAAGCGCTAAATCTTGAACCTCCAGGGAATAACAGAGAAGAGTCTGCTGGTTCGTAATAAAACAAGAATCAACATTAGCTTGGCTTTTCGGAGATGGTGAAAACTGGGGGATTTTAATTGTTGCTAAACCGATGTGGAGATGACGTTTTTATTACAGGTGAGTAAGATATTTTATTGAATAGATAAACTGTCATGTAGCTCTCTAACAGAGTTCATTGTAAAGCATTATCTATGGTGAAGGGTCATTTCATTATGGTTGTTGTAGCATTGTGCTGGAATATATTTTCAAGGAAGAACCGTGTCTTAATGGGTATAGCTAGTAACGTCTTCAGATAGTCAGCTTGAGATCCTTTCCATCTAAACTGGTTATATCTCTTAAGCCTTGAGGTGAATGTTTTATGAGCAGGATAATCTCTCTCTTTTTTAGTTATTAAAAAGAACCATATTCATCAACACATTCATGCAGAGCCAAAGCACAACCAAAAAATGTTCCTCCGCAAAATAGATTATATAGTTTATATCAATAGCGAGCAGTGACTTTTTTTAAACTGAGTATGCTGAAACAAGACAGACAAGACAGAAAGACTAACTGACAGACAAACAGTCAGTCAGGCAGGCAGGCAGATAGATGACACGCAGATAAACAGAGCTCCTGTGTTGGACGGAATTAGCCCTGATGGACAGGAGATAGACCTGGCGCGGGACATGACCTTGACGGGACAATCACACAGTGTGAAGCAGAGTTCAGCCCTTCAGCAGCTGGTCTCTGGTAGGCACTCTGGACCTGGCACAGGGGTTAAAACCTAACAAATGTTCCCCTGGTCATTCACATTTATAAACTACAGCTTTTAGATGTGGGACAGGATAAGAACCGGTGGTGCAGAAATGATTTTGATTGGTATGTTCAAGTCCCTGATCTTCAAGGGATATGAGAGGCTGGGGAGTGTTTTAGGTCAAAATTTTCCAGCAAAAACAAGGCATGTCTGATTTTAATTTAATCTCAAGTCTTTTTGTGGCTACCACAACATTCTTTCAGTAGTTCAAGAGAACTTGAGAACCGTTGTGATGTCCACTGACCTGCGGGCTGGAACAAAGTTTTGTCATGTCCTGAAATGCCATTTATCTGTCCGTACATTTTCAGATCTAGATGGGTTTATTTCCTCACCGAGCCATCTCTCCCATCTCCTGGGTCACTGGGGTAATGTTGGTGAAGAGACGATGAAGTTGTATTTTTTTTCCATCCATCTGTCCCACTATAATACTCCTGACTGAAATAGATCTGTGTTGTAGGAAGAATTTAGTCAGCACTGGGCAGCTGCGATATTACAGCTCAAGTGTTAATCCCACATATCTTCATATTCTGGTTCTGAGATAGTGAATTCTTGTCCAGTTTTTTTTTTTTTTTTGTATCAATCAGCTGATATTTATTGGTTTACTTATTTCTACCCCCATCACCCTGAGAGCTTTCTTCTGTTTTTTACCAGGACAGTGGAAATCATCTTTGCTTTTAATTCATCAGTCTCTATCAAGTTTCTGACCTCTAGACAAGGTTAAATGGGGACTTGACTAGGTTTTCATTTAACCACATACTTTTCTTCTTTACGGCAATTCAAAATTTTCATATTAGCTCAAATCGAGAACAAATGACGATATTTTAGCAATAAATAATAAAAGCATCTCTTCCTGGAACATTTTTGTGGTCAGCAGAAAAACATTATATTTTAAGTTTCTATAATGATGCCTTAAAGAAATGTTTACTCAAAAATGAAAATTAATTTACTCACCCTAATGTTGTTCCAAACCTGCAAGACTTTTTTCTTTAGTGGAATTGGCACAATAATTGGCACCAGGTTAAGTCCTGACCTTAACCTCAGTGTAAGTCTTTGGGATGTGCTGGAGTAGACTTTACAAGATCCTGACCAAAACTTAATGCACCTTTTGATGGAAATAAATCTTGTGATATTATTTCCATAAAGAGGTGCATCAGTTTTTGGTCAAGATCTTGAATTGGCAATACAAGAGGTGAGCACTCTGTAAAGTCTACTCCAGCACATTCCAAAGATTTACACTGAGGTTAAGGTCAAGACTCAGAGGTACCAATTCATGTGTCAAAATGATTCTTCATGCTCTCTGAACCATTTCTTCACAATTTTAACTCTGATGAATATTGGCATTGTCATCCAGGAATATGGCCATGATATGTCGTCCTACGTGGTTGTTTAAGACATGCAAAGCTACACACTCCATCTTTTAGGGTTAAAACATAAAACATACAAGAAGCATAATAATCACTGTAATAATGATCCAGTCATAGACTCTTAAGTTTTTGCCTATTAAAATTCAAACAGCGACTTTTCTTTCTTTCTTTTTTTTTTTTTTGTCTTGGATAATCTTGAAAGCGATGTAGGTTTCTTTGGATAAAAAGTGTTGCCTGTCAAATGCATAACTGTTGTGTAAAGTATGTTTAGAGCCTTTGCTTCATCTTTATTTTTCCCAAGACATGTGTCTGTCATTCAGTTCAAATATTTAAACTCTGTGTTAAACCAGAGCAACAATAACAATGTTTGACATCCTTCCCAAAATAGCAGAATAAACACTGTTGTCATGTCTCTCTCTTCATCCTGATCTAGTAACACTAGAAGTACTTCAGGGGGAAAAAAAATTCTTTTGTTATGACCATTTTGGTCCTGTGGTCTAAAACTTATGTTTTTCAAACTGCAGTATGGTCCTGAGTCACTCAGAGTGACAAACTATGTGATGATCTGCACTTCCACACTCCACATCTCCTTCCATGTGCACAGCCTCATCTAACGACAGACAATCAGGAAGAACCATCATCATCATCATTATCGAGCTAGATCCTTGCGCTAATTTAATCCGGCCACCCTCCAGTCTTATTTTAGAACATGACACAACCCCCTTCCTACTCAACTGGCGAGATTACATGTTGCTAATTGAATTTCTTTCCTTTTTTTTTTTTTACCAGGTTTGTTTCCTATTATAGCTGAATAATGTAAAAAATACAGCAATTGAGCATAAAAATAACATACCCACAATAATGTGGAAACAGATGTTAAGTGTTTTGTAAATAGGAAGCACATCTGCCTTGGTGACTAAGTTGCACGTTTGAAATGTGTCATGTGTGGCTCAGTTCCCAGCATGCACTGCTGCACGGCTGTAAAAAGCATGAGCGGTTATTAGATTATGTCTGAGTGTTTGCAAGGACAAAACATTAATCAACTTGTTTTCGAAAGCCTAGTTGCCAAGGGGATGAAAAGAAGATAATTCTGCCAGCATCAAAAGAACATCACTTTTGGGAAAAGCTCATCCTACTCATTTATTAACTCACTGCAGACACAAAAATGCAAGGTACTTATTCGGTCCTTGGAAACACAGGATTAGGAAAACCACCTGTTGTACATATAAACAGGGTTATGTAACATTTTATGTCTGAGTGCGCTCTTACTACGCAGTTGACATTACGCAGCATTAAGTGTGGTCGGATTTAAAATAGCCCTGTCAGAACAGTGATTTGTTTCTCACATCACACATATTGCCGACACTGATGTATGGGTGGATGCAAAGTGAATGACAGAAATTTCAGCCACCAACCTGTTGCGCTCTATCTCCTCCTCGTCTGCGGTAAGTATATGAAATCTGCCGACTTATCTCTGACTATGTCAGATAGCGTTCATGCCAACTGGGCTTTTCCTGAGGTTACTAATGGTTGCGATTGCAGCATATTGTTGAGTTGTCACATCACAAGGGTAATTGATGCTAATTTGCAAATTGCACTGCAAATTTTAAGCAGAAAAAGAATTATTCACATGGAAAGAAAGTGTTTATTCTCCTCTGCTGAGGACAAGACTTGACCAATGTTACAATTTAAAGGAATTTTTTCATGTTGTTTCAAACCATGACTTTTTTTCTTCTTCTGTTGAACATAAAAGAAATTTAGGCTGGCCTTAAATCGAATTATTCACAAATTACCCTAAAAGATAAAGTCATTACTATGTTAAATAAGAAAAGCATTCCAAAAAGTAGCTTTAGAAAGAAACATTTAATTTAATTCAAAATAGAATTTATTACAGACTGCAATGCCATGCTTTTTTTGTTTTTTTTTTCACATATTTACAAACTGTTTATTACAGCTCAGATGTGGCATGGATGCATTTACACTGCAAGTACAATTAAATAATGCCATGAGATGAATGGGAAAAGTGAAAATTCTGTTATCATTTGCTCACCATCATGTTGTTTAAAACCTATATGACTTTCTTTCTTCTGTGGAACATAAAAGAAGATAATTTGAGAAATGTCTTAGTATTAGTAGTAAACAGTTTGGTCGCCAACATATGCTTACCATTGAATCAGTGAGTCGATTTGTTCAAAGTGCAGATTCGTTCAGAAATGAAACACCACTGTGTGTTGCACTAAAACAGACAATAGTAACTTCTTATTCATCAAACTGTTGTATCAAATCAATATTCCAAACAAAGATTGACATATTGGTTTTTGAAGGCATGGAAATAATGACATTTTTTATTTTTATGCAAACTATGCCTTTAATTGCAGCATGTGAAGAGTAATATAATGGTGTAATCTAATAAAGATGGTAAATTTTTCTCTTTGAAGCAGTAACTGGCATCTAGTCTGTGCTGTGTCTATGGCGTGTAAGCTAGTGGCCCTGACAGCTGGGATCGCAGTGCCAACAGTGTGGGTGGATCACGTCAAACAGAAGGGGTCATGAAGTGTCAGGAATTTCATGAACAATAGGAAGAGCTTATTCTGTCTGCGGGAGCCTGGTGTGCTTTTGATCGAAATATAAAATGAGGATGTGTTTAGTGCAACAGTTGTTTGGTTGCACAGGTAGCAGACTGTTATTTTTGTATTAGTGTTGATTAGCTTTGGGTGATATCATGACCCATATTTTTTTTTTTTTTTTTTTTTTTTTGAAAGAATGAGAAAAAAAGAGCATTTTAGTAGTATTTTTGTGATTTGCAACCACTAGAAATTCTCTCATGATGTCTCAGATTATATTTTGTGAAGACAAGAGAGAAAGGAATGATGAATCCGATCTCTGGGACGGATCTGAAAAAGATGCACGGCAGCCATCAGCTAAATCACATGCGCTAGAGTTGTTCTTTTCTTTTACATGGCTCACTGCTCGCAGACTAAATGTTTTAAATGAAAACAGATTCATCAGCAATGAGGGACTGGTATTCATCCCACCCAGGACCTGACTTATAAAACAAATGTTGACTACACATCTAAAAAAAAAAAAAACTGTGAATTGGATTGAGGAAGCATGTCATATCATGTCATTTTGTATGGCACCATAAAATTTGCATTGCATTAAAATATAATGTATAGTGGATTGAGGACTCAAAATTATTTTGTCGTCTCAACCTTTTCATTGATAAATTTCATTGATAAAATTCAACATGCTCTTTAATACACCTCCTTTTATGAACGTTATATTTTAAATATCTGATTTAAAAAAAATATATATTTTTGTGCTCAAAAACGTCAAGGTGTAATGAAAAAAAAAGTTGATACATTTAAATTATAAATGTCACGGTACAATTTCGTTTACAAACATTTTGTGCACGGTTAACAAAGAGTAGTGATGAAACTTGCCAAAAAAAAAAAACCTTAATGTGTATAACTGGTTTTTGATGAGACACTTACAGTAATTGAGCAAACAAACTATATTTTCCATGTTTCTTTCCAACCTACATTCTCTGAGGCGCAAGAAGCATAAATAGTTAAGTTTTCCTAAAGCAAATCCTTTGTTCTTCATTAAGTTGCATTAGCGCTAAAAATCGTCTAGTTTTGCACATCACGTGAAATAGATTCAGAGAATTATTACATTTTCTAGCAAGTCAGTTTTTTTCTAAGAACTTTGCTTAGGCATTTAAAAATAGGATTCATATGTCTTCTTGTTGCTTTTCCTTGCTGCTTTACCTGAGGCAATAAATGGAATACCAGTAAATGTAGGTTAGTAAAATACAAGGAGCCATTTGCTAAAATCATTTAAGTTCATTTTTTTTCCTCATTAATGTACACACAGCACTCCATATTGACAGAAAAACACAGAATTGTTGACATTTTTGCAGATCCGTGACTGTTCTTGACTGTTCCTGACTTAAACTCAATTGAGCATCTCTGGAGAGACCTAAAAATGGCTGTCCACCAACGTTTACCATCCAACCTGACAGAACTGGAGAGGATCTGCAAGGAGGAATGGCAGAGGATCCCCAAACTCAAGTGTGAAAAACTTGTTGCATCTTTCCCAAAAAGACTCATGGCTGTATTATATCAAAAGGGTACTTCTACTAAATACTGAGCAAGGGTCTGAATAGTTAGGACCATGTGATATTTCAGTTTTTCTTTTTTAATAAATCTGTAAAAATTGTAAATTTGCTGATAAGTTTCTTATTTATGAGGAGGATAAGTTAAGCCGTTCACAAAGTACCCTTGCTGTTAATGAGCTGCATTTCAGAAAACCCTGTCTCTAAACTGACCTGAATTTAAACACTGACCCCCAGAGCAGGTCCTATTGACCTCATTTACAGCACATTAATGTGTGTGAATTTCAATGCGATTGTATTGGTTGTATATTGTGGTTTGTCCATAGGGCTGCCCAGTTGTAAATGCATGTCTGTTTATAATTATAGGTGTGTATGTGTCAGTCAGTGTGAGAATTTATCACTTCTTTCTCACATACGTTGGCAATGTCCGATCTGAGCACATTTGACATCTGCAGAATTCTTGACATCTCTCAGCACACACTATAATTTGAAGCCCACACGCTCTCTCTTTGTCTTTCTCTCTCTCTCTGGCTTTGATATCAACCAGGATTACCCACAACGCATCTGATACTTTTATCAAGGGTGACAACAGTCACTTAGGCCAGAACAGGTGCCACTCGGTATTAAAACCGATACCTTGGATAACTTGGATAATGTCAAGGACATGCAGGTTTCTCTATCTATGAGAGAAGCCATTCTGGAAGGATTTTGGGAAATGTACTTGTCCTTCCAATGCTGGCCATCTAGAGCAAACACAAAGCTGACAAACTGATCCCCACTGACAGTAAACAACACGTAGGTCAGGCTGCTGGAAGATTGCCTTTGTGTGACTACATTAGAGAGTAATAAACCTCTTCCAGCTGATGGATATACTTGTCAAACCAAATGTAATCCCGTTTTCTAGTTAGTTCAGTCTGTAGCTGTCTGAAGTCTCGATGTAAACATGAAATTCTGGTTTTGAATCTGTTTGAAAGAATGTAAAGTGTGCGAGTCGTCCCTGTTGCTGAGGGTGAGAGGTCGGACACCAGTGTAAAAATAACACTGTTACTTTGTGAGCTGCTCTAAAGAGAGAAACATTCACAGCTCTGACTGTTAAATCAATTAAATGGATTACTAAAATTTGCATAAAAATAACTTTAGCAGTCATAATATCTTTAATCAGGAGAAAACACACATGCACATTTACTGTTTGCATGCACTTTTACAGAAAAGCATGAAATCCATGAAAAATAGCAATAAAAAAATATGAAATGATGCATGTTTATTTAGAATGTTCAAATAGCTGTTGAACGTGTACATGATCTTTCCACAGGGATTGGTATATATCTTATTCTGAAAGCGTTTGAACTTAATATTGATTTTTTTTATAGTATCATTTACGATATAGTATAATAATTTATCAAAATAATGCCTGGTTAAAGGTTAATGAATGTAATTTAATTATTTTTTTAAATAAATAAAATTAAAAATAAAATAATATATTATTAAAATATTATTATATAAAACATAAAATACACTAAAATATGAATTTAAAATAAAATAAATAAATAAAAGAAAAAATGTAATTAAAAATTAAAATATAAATATATAAAAATAATAAAATTAAATAAAAGAGCCTAGAAACTATAATCATTTTTAAAGCAGAATGAATAAATGAATTAATGTTATTTAACATTACATTTGAGTTTATTCTCGATAAACATCAGTTTCAGACGTTTCAATACTTCAAAATCAGTCCGATTAGTCATTGGATGTTTTAATCTTTGAAGAAACCGATTGGTAGTTTTAACAGCTTTATTAAACTTATCCAAACTAGCTACATTACCAATGAGAGTATGTCGGTCAATGTCAATATGTTGATGTTGATGTGACAATCTGGCTCATTTGGGTAACAGGAGCTCGTGCAAAGACACGATATGGGAAGGATGGGGCGTAGAGAGAAAACAACAGCTGTAGCGAGGATGGGATTGTTTTGGAGAGTAAGTTCAGTGTGCCAGGAGTCTGGCAAACATCTCTGATCACACCTTTTGTGTGGCCATCTAACCGGTTTCCTGGGTATATCATCCAGCTCCAACACTGCCGGTCTGCAGCATGCAGACATATTTTATATGACAGCTGAAAACACGGAAACATTCGCAACACAAGCTACCGTGGGTGTTGCTTGGGGTCCTGAATGAAATAAACAAATAAATATGTCTTTCATTATTCGTAAAACAGACACAATTCAAAGCACTCCAGCGTCAGATGAGCGTTTTCTAAAATGTCAACAATTTGCATTTCAATGAGATGGCGCTTGCTAGCAGCATAGCAACAAAGTTTCCACTGAGTAACTTGAATTATAAACTTGACACATATGTATTCATGTTCACACTGAATCACTCCCACTTGTGCACGTCTTTGTTACTGTGGAAAATACACTGATAGTATCAGAGCACCAACAACTGTTCTGCCAGCTTATTTGGAGCTCCTTAGAGATTGACTTAACCACCGGAGAGAGGGAGAGAAAGCGAGAAAGGTGATACTGGTTAAAGAGACAGAGAGGAAGATAAATCTACTGATGTTCAGTTACAGAAAGAGAGACAGATGCTAGAGGTAAATTTACAGATCCAGAATACAGAAACACAGTTAAATAATAGAGAATCACAGACAGGTCTGGGGTGCTGTTAGAAGAAGTGACAGAGGCATCTGCATAATAAATACATGAATAAAGGAATAGGTCAACTTTAAATATCTGATAAGCCCTGAGTAAAGCCTGAGGTTTGTAATTACATACGAGCAAGAGAACAGGCCTGCACATGTTTTATTCACTTCTTTGATATGATCTATATATATTACAGGTCACGTTTTCATATTCATTCTATTCTAAAAGTCTTATGATCAATATTGAAATTGTTTATGGAACTTTTATAATATTGGAAAAATAAAGCCTTTTTGCACACTGAAATTGCATAGCGGAAAATAATTCATTGCATTTAAATACATTTAAATACAATTACGATTTATTAATGCAATATACATATATATTTTATTTACAATATAGTTTATGTATATGTATGTGTGTGTGTATGTGTGTGTATATATATATATATATATATATATATATATATATATATATATATATACACATACATACACACACTCATAAATTATAATGTATATTGTATATTACACTGTATATAAAATATAAAAAATATAATCAATTAAAAGATTGTTTATTCAGAATATTCAAAGTAATCTATTATAATGTAGTAATGTACACTATAATAATATAATCTATTACAAAAATTAATTAATTATATATTTGATAATATCATCTAAATTACATACATCTAAATAATGATATAAATATATATATATATATATCACTCAAATACAAGATTTGAAATAATATCTCAAATACACACACACACATATATGTATATATATATATATATATATATATATATATATATATACTCGTATGAACTATATTGTAAATTATATTGTATATGAAATATATAAAATTAAATAAATTAAAAGAATGTGCATGTTTATTCAGAATAATCAAAGTAATCTATTGTAATATAGTAATGTAAACAATAGTAATCCAATGTATTGTAAAAAAATTTAATTATATTAAATATTCAATATAATATAATATAAATTATATCATCAAGTTCTATTAAATAAAATAAAAATAAAATAATATAACAAAATATCACTCAAATACAAAATAATATCTCATGCAGTAACACACGTGCTGGCCATTTGAACCTCATTATAGAGGCAGTTCAATTATAAAAATGTTCTTTCTATTCTTCAGCTGTGTTTGTGAGACCATTGTGTAGGTGTAAATAAGAGACACAGGCCACCTCTGGACCACCTCATAGATGTTAGTGAATCATCATCTGAACTTGTCATCACTGGCTATGTGCAAAAGTGGCACAGAATGAACCAATACCTCCCCCATTCTCTTCAACAAATTAGCCATCCAATAATAGCATAGACAGCGCCACGACAACACATAATCTGCCTCGGTGAGGGCTGAGGAGTGGGAGGGTAAGAACAAGGTGAGGTAAGCATAAAAAGAACAAGCAGTCACACGTGAAATAATATATTAGAGAACATATTCAAATATAATGGCACACATTCAGACTTTGCAGGATTATTCATGAAGCTAAACTTTTCTGGCGCACAAAGCTCGCAACAAACAGAGTCACGAGGACTCATAGTCTTTGCGCATACAAACACACACTTGGTAGATGAGAACAGGAGCATCTTGTACACTTTTGTTAAAGTGTCCCTACTTTACAGGTCTGAGGTAGATTAATGTCGACATGTCAAGCGGTTTTAAGCACTAATGGTTTGGTATGAATGTTTGCTCCCATCACCTGACCTTCCACTGCTGTTCTCACCATCAGCTCAGTCTCCCTTCATACACACACACACTCACAGCCATAGCAACCAGTCGCAAGGGAGGTCAGGTAAACACTACACTCACCAGCACTCAGGAGAGACAGGGAGAAACTGTGAAGAAAAGTCAAGAAAGAGGCGGGCCAGTGAAAGTGCTATGATGGGTTGCATAATGCATAATTCGCTTTTATCAGCTTGAATGCTAGTATAAGACCTTTATACTTTTGATGGCTGCTGAAGACATGAAAATTATATGCATTTTCTTGCAGGTTAAAAAAAAAGAAAGCAAATGCAATGCATAAAGATTACCCATGAGGAATACTTTGCATTTTTTTCTTTTTCAAAAACTGTACTTTTTCTGAAAATGGACAGTTGTTCATTTAATGGCGGAGTTAAGTGTTTGTGATGATTGGTTGTGTTGTATGTTATGTAATGCATTGTTTACAGCAAACCAAAACATTATATTGTAATCCAAGTTATCTGACTACTTTTTGATTACTTTTGACTTAACTTGTTTATAACATTGACTTGAATAGTACATTCTTGTACAATATTGATTTAACAAAAACACTAAGGGGAAGAAAAATGATTCCGTTTTTTGTTATCAATAACTTAAAGTGCATTAAATATTACATTACCTCAGGGTTTCCCTGGGGGATCATAAATTGATAAAAAGCTAATAATTAATTAAATCTTTAAAAAATTAAAAGAAGTAAAATAAAAACAATCAAAATATTACACTAGCTAATAAAAAGATGAAATGTTTTATTTGTTTGTGCTGTGTGGCCTCTCAGTTGTCCATGTAACTACTGTATGGTTGTCAGACTAGTGCGGCCGTCTCTGTGTACAATTCATAATTCATTGATTCTCCTTACAACTCATTTTTTATCTTTTACATTTTCCATCCTGAAAAAACCTACTGCTTATAAAGGTTAAGAAGGTTTGTGGAATTGCACACACAGCCTGTGAGACTATCACTGAAAACTAAGACAAACACAGCCTTTGTTTTATTTTAATTTTAAATTTTTATCATTTAATTGGGTCAATGACGTGACGGGTCATTTCTCTGTCCAAAAGCCTTAATAATTGTAAAAAACAATGATATGACATCCAAGTATGTACGGTAACTAGATCTCTTTTATTGAATCCAAAAGGTTTTAATGATACTTTGCTACATATAAAGATATTTTAAAGATTTTCAGGTCTCAAAAGGTCATTCAGTTTAACCGTCCAAAGGCCAATACAGCCATTTCATTTGTGATTAAAATATTTTAAAATTTAATAAATGTATATATTTTTTTGTTTTATTATGTGTAGAAGTTTCTGCTTTGTTGTGAGAAAGAATGTCTGGAAAAATGAATTTCATTGATGTCATTCAGACACCTGCAAAGGACTACATGGTCCTGAAGCAAAGTAACTAACTCACTCTTAACTAGTTGAAATTTTCATGTTTTCATTTGCATGTCCTGAAGCATCAGGTCATTTGGTACAACTGCTATAAAACATGGAAAATGTTGTAATATTTTAAAAACTGGCATGTTTGAAAATATCGCCATTCAGTACAACCAAAAGTGAACTGTCATTCGGTAAAACTGAAATTTTGGTTAAACCGAATGACTTTTCTGGTGACAAATTTTGCCCATCTTGTAAAAAATGACAAAAACAGTGTTAATTGATTATAAAAACCACAAAATCTAATTGTTAAGACTAAAAAATTAATTATATCTCCATTATGTTTTTTTACACTTTTAAAAACCTTATTCATCAATCGACCAATTAATAGCTTTTCATTAAGCTCATGCATATATATATATATATATATATATGTGTGTGTGTGTGTGTGTGTGATATGCAAAATTATATATAACATAATATACTTTATAACATATGTATAACATATATAAGGTATAACAAATAAAATAAGTGCACTGGAATTAATTACATTTTTAAAGATTAAAACATTTTTATTTTAAATAGCAATAATATTTACACAATTACCTTAGTGAGAATAACACTTTTTTTAAATCTTAAAACCAACCCAAGCTTTGTAACCATATATATATATATATATGTCTGAACTTTTTAAAATCATTATAATATCCATTTATTTCTAATGTTTTAATTAAAAGTATTTTCCAATTGTTCTCAAGCATTTATATCCCAGTACACATGAGATTGGAAGTGATTAGAGCACCGGTCTAATGTTATTAAGCCTATTGTGAGTAATCTTATTTTTAAAATGACAAGGCAATTCTGCTCATGTTAACAGCTCACTTGAATTTTCCATCAATTGATATCACAGTACATGTACTGCTATATTAATTTCCTGTTAAGTATCATTAGATAAAAACCCTTAAGTAAATGTTTGCACTGCTGGTTATTGTGAGAAGTGCGGCAAATGGATTGAATTTATTGATACCCGACACCGTGGTCTGTTACTGCAGTATATCATGTTTCAGTGGAGGCAATCACACCGGTGAATGAAAATGTGGCTCTAAAATTTGCTGGCTAAAGTAAACGGGGATAAAAACATATACCACACATATACCAGCTCAGCAAACGATGAGATCTATCTTATTTACACAAGCCTCTGTTGATAAATGAAAGTGCTTTTTCCATGCTGAGAAGACCAACACACACCCACTAAGTTAATGTAATCTGTAAATGTAATGCAAACTTCATTGGCCCAGACTGTGTATAGAGAATCCCATTAGATAAGAGCAGTGCTCGAGATGCTATAAAGGTTGGTTTTCCACATCTAATCAGCAAGCAGGTAACAGGAGAGGTCAAAGAACACGGAGCTTCCCTGTGTTAGCGTGTGTGTCTGTCTTTCTCTGTTGAAATACACTATCAAGTCCCCTACTTGTGCTTTCATGTGGAACAGCTTCCTGGGTCCCTGCAATACATGAGCAATGTGTGTGTGTAAGGAGGGTGTAGGATTCAAACACTGACGTGAAAGGGAAATTGAGAGAAGACCCAGTTTCATCACAGCAGTCAAATTCAAATGTTCACACATCCTTACTTACATTAGCATGCAAGGATTAGTTACATAGGACCTTCTATTCAAGTCAGTGCTGGGTAGATTACTCACAAATTGTAGTCAATTACTGATTTCAAATTACATGACAAAAATTGTGGTTCAGATTTCAGATCAGTTCTAGATTACTCATTTTAGGTAATGTATTCTGACTACTTTTTGATTACTTTTTAGATTACTTTTAACTTAACTCATTTATCACAATGATTTGAAAAGGATAATTTTGTACCATATTGATATAAAAATATAAAAAGAAAGAAAATATATTCCATTCTTTGTCTGTAAACCCGAGTAAGCTGCATGGCCAAACTCAAGAAATTTGAGATAATCAGTTTTTGATCATCATTTTTTGAATTATGATGTTCCCAATTTTAAGTAAGCAGAACTATCAAATTTTGAGTTTGTACACATGCATGTTAATTGCTGCTTACTTCTTGCAAAAAAAATGAGTTATTCACTGTAACCTCTAATAAGTTGTCAGAACTCAAAAAGTTTTATGATTTTGAAAAAAAAATGGGGAAAAAAGTAATGAAAAAAAAAAGTTCTTTTCTGAAATTCTGCATTATGTTATACTCAAATAAGCAAATCTGGGTCTCATTCAAATTGTTAATTCTAATATTAATGTAATTTATAATTTTTCAAATATTTTTGTTACAAAGGAATTAAGCATTTTCATTTTAATCTTTTGAAATGTTTTGGACCCCACTGTATAAATTATACATTCAAATGTATATCTGAATATATTACACACACACACACACACACACACACACACACACACAGGTTTGTTTTGCTATTAAAGAGAGGACATTCCATAGGCGAAATGGTTTTTATACTGTAAAAACTTTACATATTATCCCCCTACACTACCCCTACCCCTAAACCTACCCATCACAGAAAACATTCTGCATTTTTACATTTTTAATAAAACAATGTCTAGTATGTTTTTAAGCTGACTTTGTTTAGTATGTTTAAAGCTATTTGAAATATGAGGACTCATATTTCATGTTTACGTTGTAATACCAGTGTCATACACGTCATTATACAAATTTGCGTCCTCATAAATCACAAAAACCCACAAACACACACAGTAATGTTACACTTTATTAAGATAGTCGACTTTAGAAACTCTACTAACTAATGCTAGTCAATTGATAATTCGCAACCATGTCAACTAACTTTCACTAGAGCATTATTAAGCTGTTAGAGATTGGGTTAAGTTGGCATAAGAGTAAGTTGACATGTACTTGGCTGTTTGGGAACATCAAAATAAAGTGTTAGCAGATATTAAGCAGATAAGATAGCTTAGATTTTCTCCA
The DNA here is from genome assembly GCA_038088235.1 of Zacco platypus. Taxonomy (NCBI): domain Eukaryota; kingdom Metazoa; phylum Chordata; class Actinopteri; order Cypriniformes; family Xenocyprididae; genus Zacco; species Zacco platypus. The sequence goes on along the minus strand of CM076068.1, from coordinate 22,935,795 downwards.
CCTCTCAATTTAAAACACTAGCCTTTGAAAAATTAATGCTAATTTTATAGCTGCTATTTTAAATATTCCTTTCATTTAAAATTCACTTTTCTTGCTCCTCAGTTTCCAAGAATGTCACTCACTTTTGCTAAAGCCAGTGCAGTTTTTATTCGGCTACTTTGCGGTCACTGTCTGTTACTTTGTACACTGTACTCTATTTTCCTTTCCAATCTTATGAAATGTCTGACATAAAATCACTTAGCTTAGTAAGCAATCTCCTTACGTTCTCCACAAGGAAGAAAAACAAGCGCAATGTAGTTCTGGAGAGCATCACATTAAGTGTTGTGCCCACACAAGAACTGAGAGGTGCTCTTGGACTGGTCTCCATGACAATGGCAGTGCTAACACGCCGCTAGAGTGTCCAGCTAATGAAAGTTAATGAGACATTAAAACAAGCTGACACTAAGCTTCCGTGCAGTCATGGTAGAGTCAGTGTGAAGGGTCTGGGAGAAAACCAGCTGAAGATGAGTTTTAACAAGCTACTTTTTTATTAAATCACAACAACTTAATTGTTCTTGATATCACTTGCTATTAAGCAGAATTCCTGTTATGCCTTCGTTTTTGTTTAACCCTTTAGCACATTTTTTGACTTTTTCAGGTTTTTTTTTTTTTTGCCTTTGTTAATGCCAACTGCATACATTTCGGCAGATGTGTGTATTTTTATTGGAATTATACTATTTCACCCTCATTTTCTTGTGAGGAAACAAATAAAATAGTCCTTAAAGGAGACCTATTATGCAAAATTCACTTTTACATGGCGTTTGAACATAAATGTGTGTCGGCAGACCACTCTATAATGGTTAAAATCCACCCACTCCTTTTTTAATCCCAATAATCATAAGCAGTGTCTCAGAATAAGCTGTCTGAACTATCTATACAATGTGATGTCACATTGCACAGGCTCCGCCCATGACCCTGCCCCGAGTGAGCTGTTCACAGTCCGCCATGTTTTTAGAAATGTATTCTTATTAAAACTACTAAAGTTATTCAAGTGATTTTCTGTTTTTCTTTTGTTGTTTAATTCATATTAACAGCATAGCAGTAGATACTGTATGTTAAGCTGCTTTCACTTTAATACACGGCTCACAGACATAACCGACTGTGTTTATGTGAACTTTATTTTAACATAACCTTGTGTGCAATTGAAAGTTTAAACACAATAAGACGTGATAGTTTAATACTCACTGGATTCCATCTGACAGCCAGCTTTCTGTGCATGTGCTTCAGATGTGTGCGCGCTCAGAAAACCACTTAGCCTATCAGAGGTTTAGACTGATATGGTTTTAAAATGGATGCAAATAATTAACTTTCATGACTATGAAGAACTGCAATGTCATGTGAGAGTGACCGTGATAGAATATCCAATGGCGTAGGGGTAGTTGTGGCCTAATGGTGAGGGAGTTGGGCTTGTAACCTGAAGGTTGCCGGTTTGATTCCCACGCTGGCAGGAATTGAAAGTGGGGATAGTGAATGAACAGCACTCTCTCCACCTTTGATACATGACTAAGATGCCCTTGAGCAAGGCACCAAACCCCTAATTGTCTCACATGTAAGTTGCTTTGGATAAAAGTGTCTATTAAATGTAAATGGCACGAGGTGTTAAGGTAGTGTGCCCAAATGAAATCTTACTTGAAAGCAAATTTTCAATAAGCTTCAAATTTGGTAGACATCTTTAGATTTCTAACATGTTTTATAAAATAGACATTTTATATAAAATAATGTTCATAAATCATTTTTATAAACCTAAACCTCTATAACTTTTGTTTCACTTTTTAAACTTTTTTCAATAGTCTGCCAATGGTCTTCTTTAAAATGAGACCAAATTTTTGTCTGTGCTCCAAAGCTCCAAATTTTAATGACAATTTTTTTTGACACAGACATTTTTGTCCTCCAAGGATCTCAGAGTAAAAAATTTAAGCAAATTGACACAAAATTCAAATAATCTGGAAACACTTAATTATTTTGATAGTCAACTTTAGACATTCTAACTACAAGTAATTAGTTAACATGTACATGTTGACAATTTACTTATGGTTGTATGAAGTGGGCCATCAAAATAAAGTGTAACCAATGATCTTCATTCCCAAAGCTTTACAAATTCTATATTTTAAATTTAAAATGATGGTCAGAAAAAATTTGAGTAAAATTTAAAATTTTTATTAAATGGAACAGTTCATTGAACCTTTTTTGGATTCTTTAAGAAAGCATTTGCACATGTGACATTTATGGCTAATATAGTATGAGATATAAGAGAATATGGAGCTCATAGTCGAGGAGAAGTTCACACTCGTTTTATTCAGAGGCCTAAACTGTGAAAAAATAAATTTAAAAAAGTTATTGCGTTTGCAAATTTCACTGCGAAGAGATACTTGTAAAGTATCTCGACCTGAAGGGGGATGTTTTATTACTTTTATAATTATACTATTACTTGGTAAAAAGTTTGAACTGTCAAACAAATGACGTTATGCTTTTATGCTGTGAATTTTATTTAACTGTATATACTTAACCTCCTGCAAACTGAAAACAGGCTTTTTAGCAGGTTATGTGTATCACACAGCAGTCATATTCAAGGCCTATTTGCTGAACAAAGATATTCTAAAACTGTGAACAACATGTAGCCTTGAATTTTCAGTCTGTATCCTAATTATATCTTTACTGTTAAAGCAGCAAGGTTATAGCACAAAGAGTTCATGTTATGTGTGGAAGATGCATAACAGATGCTAACCTCCTTCATTGTTCCATCTTTGTGAGTTCAGCCTGACCAATGGTTGACCAGAACTGACGATTACTTATTGGCTGATTGAGCATCTTTAGCAAGAATCAGATTTCAGCCACTTGGGGAGTTTTTTAAAGCTAAACGGTCACAGGACAAAGGTTTGATACTCCCAAAGGAACCTGAGGACCTGCTTCAGACTGTCATTCAACCCTGTCCTCCGGATTGATCTTTTTTTAAGGGTGATTCTAGCCGTAATTTTGAAACAATGCTCTCTTTGGACACTTGTGTTGGAGAACTTCACTGCACGGAAAATCCTGCTGAGGCTGTAATGTGAAAGACAAAGACATCCCTCTTCACTACAACCAAGAACGTCCTCTGACGTTTGTTTCTGGACACTGAAAGGAGCAAATCCACAGTAATCAATAACATAAGAAGACAGATGTCATCTACTTAAGAGCAGGGAGTTTTTGTGGATCACGAACACCATGTGGGAAAGCAAGAAGATATTTTGAGGATGTCAGTTTGTTCTTTAACTTTCACTTTCAGATATAATTCCTGGAATGCCAGTATTAACCCTTTATCATGTTGTGGGTTTATTGTTAAGAGAGTCATTAACTACATTTCATATTAAAAACAATAAAAATAAAAATTAATAAAAAAAAATGACAATAGTAGTTCAAATGCAATAATGCAAAATGAATGAATTTTAGGTAGGTATTCTCCACATAATGGATGGATGGATGGATGGATGGATGAATAGATGGATGGACGGATGGATAGATGGATGGATGGATGGATGGATGGATGGATGAATAGTGAACGTGTTTGTTCCACTGATTACCATACAGGTTTAGACAAATTTTCATTTTGGAGGTGTCAAATCTCTGAAGATTTGAAAAGCAACCATGGAATATGTATCAGTCAGGTCACGGAGTATATTCTCCTCTATGGAAAAGAGGTATTATTAAAACAATTAAAGGAAGACCGCACTTTCCCCCCTGAATGACCTTTACATGATAAAAACAGCTCTTCTAAAGGGATGAAAGTTTTATTTTTAAAAGCTTGTCTGATGCTGTTTCAGATTTCATCCCAGCTGTCTCCTCTTTCCCGCTCAGCTGGTTAAAATACTTCCCTATCCGGCCTGCATAGAAACTCGGGACAGTACTGAAAATGGGACGAAAATCAGCAAGTGAGTCTCAAACAGTTATTGTCCCTTTCAAACCCACACACAATCCAATACTCTCTCTCTCTCTCTCCTAACAGCTGTCCAACATTACAGTGAGCAGCTGTCTGAACTGACACACACTTAGCTAAGGTCAACATGGTGTTTTCCTCTTACACACATACACAGACACTATAATGGGAAATCCCATGGTGGGACAGACATCATTGACCCTCGTGAAAGCAAAGACACATGTCCGCATGTCCATAGACTTCCTACTCTTTTTGTCCGCCCGTACTGCTCAGCCTAAATGATTAACATATGCCAGTAGATCACAGATCAAACTTATTGATACTTTATGTGTTTAATTACAACGTGCAAAGAGTCTTTGTCTTTTGAAAGCCATTCTTTGCTGACAAATTCAGTGTAAAAACAGGATTACGTAGATCAGGTTAATGTTGGTCCTGGAGTGCCGCTGTTTAGCTTCCAAACACACCTGAATCTGCAGGATTACTAAGGATACAAGCAAGTGAGGGTTTTTTTCAGGGTTGAATTTCTGAAGAAATACTGTATGGTAAGGTCTGTTTCACCAACCATTGGCCACAGGGGGCCTTGAATATTTATATTATGTTGAACAGCTGTGATCTAAATATAAAGGGCCACATCCTACCTTCAGGAAAGAGAGAGAGGGAGTGTGGTTGTGTACACATTCTTGATTCCGTCCAATCAGTTTCCTGAATAGAAGCCTTTACCTTGCCCCATTATCACACAGCACATTTCACTAGGAACCCACTTTTTTTGTCTCTCTCTTGCATTTGGACCTGCAACAGATGTTGGTCCAAATGCAACTTTTTCAAACAAATAAATATAAAAATTAAATATTAAAAAATCAATGTAAAAAAACACGAAGCACCAAATTGTGCTAATATATGCAGTTAATTAGAATAATAAACATTTTTTTGTTGTTGTAATTTTGATTGTTGTAAATTTGATTTTGATTTGCAGAAAATAATTGAGAATAAATTCTGACAGCTGTCATAAGTACATACAGCCGCTCATAGCTGACTATGAAAGTTTCTCAAAACAGCTGCCAGATTCCTCATAGTGCATCAGTGTGGAAAGCATTCACAGGGGCTTTTACCAGTGGTGTATAAAGTACTTGAAAGCCATACTTGAGTACAAGTATAGATATCTTACCAGAAAATGACTTTGGTAGAAGTAAAAGTCACACTTTTTTTTTTAGAAAATCAGAAATCTGACATCTGGATTATTTTTACTACATATGGATTACTTTTATGATGTATGGATGCACTTTTTTGGACTTCAAAATCTCACACCCCTTCTCTACCATTATAAAGCTAGGAAGAGCGAGAATTTATATATATATTATAAGAATTTATATTTATTTAATATAACTTTGATTGTATTCATCTGAAAGAAGATAGTCATATACACCTAGGATGGCTTGTGGGTGAATAACTCACGGGATAATTTTCAGTTTTTGGTTGAACTATCCCTTTAAAGAGTTAGTAAATAAATTCATTAATTAATTAAATTGCCTGGTAGCAGAACCTGAAGGCATAAGTCTCTTCTCGCATCTGCTTCACCATTCACTGCAACTGAACTTTTAACATATTAACGGCTCAAGGGGTTTATGAAAACTGTGCGCAGAAACTGTGCCCGTACTAAAGAGTACAGCTGCAACTAATTAAAATATCACCAGACCATAGGAATAAATCTCTAATAGGCTTCTCACTTCACTGAAGTGGGATATGAAATGTGCTTCTATTGCTATAGAAATGATGATCAGCTTTGATGTATACATCCACATATCTATAACCCGGTAAATCCATTTAATTCAACTGTTCTTTACGAGGTTCAAGAAGTTGTATTGGGGATGAATCATATTTAAATACGTTTCTAAATGAAGACTGAGGGCCAGCTGTCTAACAGTCACTGCTGATTTTTTGGATAGTGCACAGTATGCATCAGACAGTCATTGAATGAACTGCAGGCGGTCTGTGGGTGTGAGACCACAACAACAACAACAAAAATGTAATTCAGGTCTCTTTGTTCAGACCTTCAAAAAGAGTTCCGATGACTTTGTTGTTACTGTAGACAAAGGGGAGGTGAGAAGTTGTGGTGACAATGACAGCAGTAGTCAGCCTGCACACACCGAAGAGGATGCTTGATAAACTAGTGACGGAACTTGTGTGTGTGTATGTCCGGCCAGGGCACGGCTGGACGATACACGGGTAAACAGGTTCTCAGCCGGGTCCTTGGTATTGTAGTGACTCTCACAGCAGCAGCTGGTTCCGTGTATTGTTCTGGACAGAGGGAGAAAGCGTCACTGCCGACCGTGTGACATCTCTCTTGGGTTGTCCCCCACATGACCTGGAGAGACATCACCTTCCCCTCTCACACACCATTAATCTAAATACATCAGATCCTCTGCCACTGCTTCCAATGAGATGCCATTTCCATTTCCATGGCAACTCGATATAAGTACAAAACAAGGAAAGACCATTAGGTCAAATAGTGTCCCACTGTGCTACTGTGCAGCAAGGAGAGTTGAGTAGAGGATCTTTTGCAGCAGTTTTAATAAACAAAAGAAAATTCGAATAGGTAAATCAAATTAAAACACAACGTAAAATCTTTGTTAAACAAAGACATTAACAGACAATTCAAGAGAGAAACACGGGGCAAAAAATACCTGAGAAAATGAGAAACCAAACAAGACACAGGTGAGGAACATAACCAGTAACCGTAGAAACAATCTAAGGAAACTCAGGGAAACAAGAACTGAATGTCGGCCAATACTGAGCCGGCGTTCTGACATAGAACCGGGAAGCGCAGCACTGCGTGTACAACGTGAACAGCATAAGAGTCTGACAGGGAAGAGAAGAAATTGTTGAATAAAGTCATTATTTTTGTTTTGTTTTTCACACAAAAAGTATTCTCGTTGCTTGAAAACATTAAGGTTGAACCATTGTATACAAGTGGACTATTTCAACAATGTCTTTACTAACTTTCTGAGCCTTGAAATTGGTTATGACGTTGTGGTCTATAGGGAAGTCAGAAACCTCTCAGATTTCATCAAAAATATGTTACTTTGTGATCCAAAGATGAATGAAGCTCTTTGGGTTTTGGAACAATATGAGGGTGAGTAATTAATGACAAAAATTACATTTTTGGGTGAACTAACCCTGTAAGCACCCAACCAGCATATTAGAATGATTTCTGAAGGATCATGTGATACTAAAGACTGGAGTGATGATGCTGAAAATTCAGCTTTGCATTACAGGTATAAATTACATTTTAAAATATTAAAATCGAAATGCTATTTTATATTGTAATAATAATAATAATAATTCACATTATTACTGTTTTTACAGTATTTTTAATCAGAGGTCTCCAGACTCGGTCCTGGAGGGCCGCTGTCCTGCAAAGTTTAGCTTCAACCCCAATTTAACAAACCTGAACCAGCTAGACAAGGTCTCACTTGGCATTCAAGAAACTTTCAAGCAGGTGTGTAGGAGCTGGTTGGAGCTACACTCTGCAGGATAGTGGCCTTCCAGGACCGAGTTTAGAGACCTCTGATTTATATTGATCATCTATCGATCTAAATAGCGTGGACATGCTGTTCCTCCAGTTAATCCAGCACCGGACCAGATCTAACCAGCATAAACCATCCTGGACTAGCATGGAAAATGCTGATCTAAGCTGGTCTTTTTTTAGCAGGGTGTGTGGTCTTGCATATGATTTAACCATGCACTGCTGGGACAGCCTTTTCATGGAAAGATGTCAATACACATGGGAAAATATGCAACAGTCACATAAATAAACACACAAGTCACACACACTCGGTACGTTCTTTACTTGACACACCTTCTAACAAGGTACCCAAAGCCTAATTTCTCACTTGTTAACACTTACTTTCTTCCATGAAGGCATCTTTGAAGCTGTCCAGACCTCTTTAGCTTCTTTTCTCAGCTCCTGTTTCATCCTCTATATCAAAAATAGGCAAAAACGCCTTGGCTCATAGATAAAGAGCTCTGTATGTGCATGCCGGGGGTCTTGTTACCTCACTTAGAGACTCAACCCCATCATTAAACCCATAGGACCATTAAAGGAGTCTGATGAGAACAATGAAATATTCAAAGCCCTCTTGCCCTGCGGTTTTAACAAATGTCAACGGCTGTCTATCAGGACCGACTTAATGGCAATTGTGTTTACAGGCATATCAGATGTATCCCCTCACCCCAAATCTATCAATGGAAGTCTGAGTGAGAAGTTCAGAGCTTTCAGGAAGCTGTAAATCATACACGTTGCTATCCGTGTCTCTCAGGGTAACGGATTATGATCTCATAACTGTAGTAGTGCTGGGAGGTACTTTCAGCAACTGAGCGATTTCGGAATTTTACTTTCAATGGATGCACACTGATGCATTTACAGTGTAAACCAAAACAAGTTAACACACGCAGATGACAGAGAGCTATTCAGGGGAAATGCAAGTGCTGACAACTTTACACTTTCAGTTCAGTTGCACGCATTAAAGGCGAAGTGTGTAATTTCTAGGCATGAATATGCATAAATAATGACTGTGTTCAAGCAGGTTTCCCAAATAATAAACTTGGCTGCACTAAATAGATACCATCCCAAACTCAGTCAATGTTACTGTGGTTTTGACGTCCAGCAACAAACTAGATATTTTGCAAGCGCCAATTTTTGGTAGAATAAACCTAAGAATGGTTTACTTACAGCTGGGATAAAGGTATTTTATTTATTTATTTTTTTTTACACATATCACCTTTAAGAAAGTAAACCAAATCATTATTGAAAAGAAGGCTGTATTCTTATTGCAATTTCAGTCCTCGCATCTCTGCACAGATACACCTGATTCAGATCATCAGAAGAGAGCTCCATTAACTCGGGTGTGTCCTGATTGATAGGATCCCAACCCAGTGTTCACTGCTCCCTATACTCCCTGATCACAGAATATTTGTTGAAGTTTACTTAAAATGTGCAATATCCTGCAATGTGAAACACGAAACTCAAGTAACACATATTAGAGGAGTTTAAGATGCCATAATATGCTTTTATAAATAAATATAATATACAATTACAATACTTTTATTTATATGTATAAAAAAACATATAAATTCATAAAAAATATTTATTTCATTTTATTTAGGCTATATAGTATCAATATACATATTAATTAATTACACATTTCATATTTCAATCTAATCTATCAAATTCAAAAGCCCTAAATGGAATGATAAATGTATCTTGTGATGTTTAATATGAAAATGTATGGTAAAGTAATTTGGTCTTTTTATCGTATTTAACCTGTAATCATGATAGTTCACGCATTGTACACCCATAAACAAGGTTAACTGAGACAGAGTGAGAAGTATTCGACTGTTCATGTGATTTCAACATGTTTGAGGTAACACTAAAATGTTATAGATATAATGGACCAACAATTAAACATTTTTAGAGTATTTATTAATTGTAGTCAATTTGTACAGACATCACTGTTCAAAATTTGGGGGCAGTAAGATTTTTAATGGGTTTTTTTTCTCACCAAGAGAATTTATTTGATTAAAAATACAGTAAAAATTAGAATATTATGAAATGTTATGAATTTTCAGCATCATTACTCCAGTCTTCAGTGTCAAATGATCCTTCAAAAATCATTCTAATATACTGATTTGGTTTTTAAGTAACATTTCGTATTATTAATGTTGAAAAAAAGTTGTGCTTCTTAACATTGTTGTAGACCATGATACATTATTTTCAGGATTCTTAATATAGAAAGTTCAAAAGAACAGAATTTATTTGAAACTAATTTTTTTGCATGTATGAATCCTTGCAGAATAAAAAAAAAAACATAAATTTTTTTCAAATAAAAATAGTAGTGTATAATACATGTTTAACATTTCAAATTGTATCAGTTAATGTATTTGTAAAACTTGTAGAATTAAAATGAACTGTTACTAACTTAATTTAGAGGTGGAACCCAGGCTAGAAGCTAGAAATGCAAGCGACGGCAGCTAAACACTTGATGAGCGTTCAGCTAAAACGGGACATATTCACGGAATACGATCGCCTTGGCCCATAAAATGGAAACTACAAAGACACAAACAAATGGAAATGAACATGATCTCATACAAGCAATGCTAACCCTCTTTACTCTCTATTTCAAACTAGGCCTCTCTTCTATCTCTTCACTGTACAGCTTGGGTTTTAGCACATGCCTCTGCAAATTGTGTTGCGTTGTCTTGAGTTACATGGAGCACAAGTCGACGGAAAGAATACGAGATGAAGACATTCGATACAAAAGAGCCGCTCGGAAAGAAATCTTGCGTTCATGCCAATGGACCTGTGAGCTCTACTAACTAAAGACGTAAATTTCTTATCCTGTGTGTGTGTGTGTGTGTGTGTGTTTGTGTGGAATTCTCATGACAGGAATAATTTCACACCAACTCTTGGCCTGACGTTTCTGACTTCCCCCCACCTCTTCCAGTTTCCGCTGAAGTCTTTTTTAAAAGCTTTTTGCTTCCTAAAAGCACCGCAGACCGCATGGGAAATTCCTCTCCTTTTCCCTCCATACAGGGGCCTAACCGGGTCCAGTCAATAAAATGAAATCCTCTCTCTTTTTTTCCCTCTCAACACACACACTTTGTAAACACACTTCTCATTCAGTCATCCATTCATACATTCCACCTCGCACACACATAAAGACCATCTCATTGAAACATTATAAGGCACTTTCCTCGAATAGGGAACAAATTGTGGTTGAATTCATTTTGTACTATTTTAAGCAACAGACGCACAAATCTCATCTGGTTTATGTAATAGATAAACATTTACCTAACATAGGATTAATCGATTAAACTAGTTTTAAACACATCGAATGCCTTTATCACACCATAAAATGGTGATTTTGGCCTGTGTAACTGCTTGACCTCCTTGACTCTGTTGAACTGACATTCAATTCATATATACATGCATACATATATACGAGCATACATTATATGTGTGTGTGTGAGAAACTCGAAGAGGAAGAACGCCCCTGACTATACAGTAAGTACTGGACTGAGTGTTATCTTATTATTAGTATCTTATTTTTTTTCCTTTCACACACAACATATAACCTCATGCCCTGTCTTTAACCATTAGGTCACTCATTAGGTTCTTGGTGACTCTCTCACGCTCATTCCTTCCCTTATTTTGTCATTAGATGCATATCCTACGAACACCCCGTCCATCTTTGTCAATATATCGTAATAACTTCTCGTTCCGTTGTCCTACGTTACCCTCTTTGTTCATTTTCTTTCTGATGAAGCACTATTATGTCAAGACTTTTGACCCAATTGAGGCTTGATGTATGACAAAGAACAGGCATGATAACATTAAGGACAAGTTGTTGTTGTTTTTGGTACTAGACGAGAAATTGTTGTCACAGAGTAGTGTTGCAGATTGTAAGTTTCTTTGTAATAAGAACCACTGCCTGAAAGCCAAAGCACTAAACAACCACAGCACAACTGATACGTTCATAAAGCTTCCAAATATTTCGTAATGGGTTGAGGGAATATAACAACAACACATTTGGATTTGGATCCATTCCTTGTGGGTTTTAAATCCACGAGGATGGTTAGAAAATCTTAGCTTCGTGATCGGAGAAACCTGTTACGTGATACTGCATCAAGGAGGGAGTTAACAGCAGACAGACTACATGAATATCCAAGACATTTGGATACTTTCAGTGTCAACTTTTGCACTCCTATTGAAACCTCTACTTGATCTGTTCCCTCTAAAACAAACAAGGGTTTAAAAACATACTAGCTAGAAAACTTGGGACAACAACAATCGGTACACATAGATGATAAATGCACAATTCAGCCTAATAAATTAAATTTTAACACACAAATGGATAAAGTAAACTTCCATTTTACAAATTTACGTCCATGAAATTAATTTACAAAATGATTAAGAATTGTGTTGCATTAGCTCATTTTATTTAAGTAAACTGTACAAGCAACAAAACTCAATTTCATCAAGTGTATATTCCACTTATATACCTAGTCTCTTTCGATTTTGGCTTCCAATGATTAAAAACAAGATAATCGAGGTAAAACGATTGTTGCTGCCGCAATCCATCCAGAGCGTCTTTCCTTCACAGTGGTGCGCTTCGTTCCTCCATAAAAGCCCAAACTTGACATCCAAATCAGCAAAATAAGTGAGTGTTGTAAAATGCAGTCTACTTCTGCTAAACTGCGGGACGTGGTTGATATTAAACAGTGTTATAAAAAGCGTATAAAGCAGCGAAAGAGATACTGTTCCCTTGGCGGCCTCCTGACGGGGTGGAAGACGCATAAGAAAAGTATACTGTGAGCTTTAGATACGCACCTAAACAGTCAAATAGCCTAAACACAAATATGTCGAAATGCCGTTTTGGTAAGTATCTTCATAAACACAGTCGAGCGTGTGTAACAGTATATTGGATCCATGCATTAGCGCTTAAAGTGACAGTAGCCTAATAAATCTGCTGCAGTCATTATTGTTAATCAAACAAAAGACAAAGATAAAATCCCTCACTACTCTTGAAAAAATAAAGTGTAGTTTTAATAACAATTAGTTTTGATCATATCAATGTTAAAAGGTTAGTTCACCCCAAAATGAAATTTCTGTTATTACTCATCCTTATAATGTTCCAAAACTGTCAAACCTGAACACAAATGAAGATATTTTTGATGAAATCTGAGTTTTTTTAATCTTCCATAGAACGCAAAGAAATCACCACATTCAAGGTCTAGAAAAGTAGTAAAAACATGGTTAAAATAGTCAACGTGAATGCAGTGGTTCAACCTTAATGTTAAGAAGCGACGAGAATACTTTTTGTGTGCAAAAACAAAACAAAAGCAACGACTTTATTCAAAAAAAAATCTGTCTTTCTTCTCAAATAGCATAGAAGAACGACAGGGGAGAGACGGGTTTGTTGTCGTTATTTTTGTTTTGCACACAAGAAGTATTCCGGTCGCTTTTCTAGACCTTGAATGAGGTGATTTCATTGCTTTCTATGGAGTATACAAAAAATCACGGATTTCATCAAAAAATATCTTAATTTGTGTTCCTCAGATGAACGAAAGTCTTACGACATGTGAGTGAGTATTTAATGACAGGAATTTTTTGGGTGAATTGATCGTGATTTCAAGTAATTATGATTATGATTTTTGTCTAACCGAGAAGCCCCAATTCTAACTGAATTGATTCATTGAAAAAAATCAGTCTGAAAATAATTTGTTCATTCATCAGATATTGCTATAGCTACCATAAACTGTCTAATAAACGCAGAGTGGATATCAGGAAGATTTTCAGTAAACAATTATACCTAAATTTAACTTTTTCCTCATTGAATATCCTATTTTACACTGAAATACATCACAATTCATCAAAAAGAACCTGGAATAACCTGTCACTCACATGAGATCGCAGCAATAGTAAACGACAACGATCCAATCGATTCCCAATGGACAACATCAAGTCCCACCCTACATTTTTCTTGCTCAAGAAGCCATTTCACTGGGATATACGTCACAAGAAGAAAAGACAATTACAACTTCTGTTTCAAGCCGACTCTAAATAAGTCATCAGACAACCAATGAGAAAAAACACATAACTCGTTTATATTAATAACACTGTTAGCGGTAATGAACAATCCACAAAGCCACAGAGCTCTTCCGTCATCAACCTGCCCCAAACCATCATGTGCCCCCCTGCACTGATGGGGTATGCATAGCTATCCCCTGCATTTTTGTAACAGTCCCTTACTATGCAATGTGCATATTTGTGTCTGTTTGCTGTGCACAGCTCATGACGCATATATTTTTTGTACCAGTCCAGTTCGTCCGCTTGAAGGGGCGTGTATTCAGACAGACATGGACAGCTGAACTACCAGGTTGGCATACGTACACATTGAATGGCACAATGATTTGGCACACATGTATCATCACGTACACCAAGTCATCATGATGGACACCCTTATGAGAGAGAGAGAGAGAGAGAGAGAGAGAGAGAGAGAAACAGGGCATATGCCAAGGCTGGACAAAAGAATCTGATGGGTATATACACCAACCTCTGAGCCAGAAAATATCCATCAGTGGTGTCCTAAGTCAATACGAGGGCAGTTGCAGAAAGGGACAGGAAGAGAGGGAAAGAATTGGCATGGATAGACGTCAAGGCCTAACTAGGGCCTTGATAGTCCCAAGGCTTATTTCCTTCATTATCCCAATTACAGATCAATCCTTTCATCAAGAAGAGCAGTAGGGCACATTGGAAGCTCCCAAAGGAAACGGTTTGGGGCTGATCCAAGAACAAGCTTTCATTTCGCTCTGTTACATCAGCTGGCTTATTTCAGCTAATAATTGTGTAATGATATCACATGTTTTACGAGCTGTAATCTGTGGCCAAACTGGCCAAAATGACGAGGATCAAGCCTTGTGGTTTGACTGTGTGAGCAAGCCAAAAAAAAAAAAAACATGCGTGTCTGTGTGTGTGTATTTCAGCCATGCACCTGCTGCAGCTGCAAGAAAGATCTGCCGGTCCTGTTCATCCAGACTGCATCGGCCACAGCAGAAAGACCAGCTGAACTACAGAACCTGAAACAAAAAGGTCAAATAATATTGCTTTCATACAAATGTTTATATATTTATTTTATAAAAAATGATTGATTGATTATTTTTGTGTATATTTTTAAAAGAGTCTTTTATGCTCACCATTTATTTGTTAAAAAGAATACAGTAAAACAGTAATATGGTGAAATATTTTTACAATTTAAAATAGTTGTTTTCCATTTTAATATATTGTAATTAATTCCTGTGATGGCAAAGCTGAATTCGCAGTATCATTCCTCCAGTCTTCAGTGTCACATGATCCTTCAGAAATAATTATAATATTCTGTTTTGGTGCTCTAGAAACATTTCTTATTATCAATGTTGAAAAGAGTTGTGGCGCTTAATATTTTTTGTGGAAACTGTGATATTTATTAAAATATGTATTTTTTTGTGAGAATATAAAAGTCTTGACCATCACTTAAATGGCATAAAAACAACAATAATAACTGTAAACGTTTGTAAAATATTCATAATGCATATGTAGTCATGTACACATGTAATAATGATTATTTACCACAGCTATTAGTGTTTCAAAAAGAAGAAAGAAAATATCTTAAAAATAACTAGTAACAAGTTTTGCATTGGTCATTAAAAAAGCGACATGTATTGGCTCAAAAAAACCTTATGAAGCTGATAGTATCTCTAAAATTATTCTCAGTTGTCATTTGTGACTAGTGAACCTGTTATATCTTTCAAACACATTATTTTATGCCTCTCTCCCTCTCTCTGTTGTTTATGGCAAGCTGAGACAGGAAACAGTTTTTGTGAACAGGATGCCCCCTAAACACCCTACTCCCTCTCAGCAAATAACTTTAACACTTTACCTTCCCGTAGCCAAACACAACCACACTTCCCTTCACACGGGCCTTTCCTATGCAGAAAAAAACGCATAGGTAGGAAAAGCCTCCATGCGTGAAGACATAATTAACCCAAACTCTATTGGTTCACGTCCTGAATCACTTATATTTAGGTCCTTTAGCGCTTAGTTGGTTTCGGTAAAAATAGAACCCAAACTGCGATGCTGAGGTCAGCTGTAGACTATATCATTACCACGTACTGTTAAGATGACTGATGCTACATCCCGTGTTCTCTTTGAACACAGACAGAAGGAAGTCTCTTGTAGTAAGAACCTAGTAGGAAGTCCATGTAAACGTGCAGTAATGCCTCACTTTATCACCACAAGGAAACGATGGTGCTATTCTTTCACCTTTCTGCCAATTTTAGACAGCAGTTTTACAGCATGAAGCGTTTTTTCCGCAAAAGGAAAGGCTTTGATACCAGTAAAAAGGCCACTTACTCAGACTATCATTAAGAGCAAAGGATATGCACACACACTCACTCACTATTTATCTCTCTGATGGCTTTTTTTTTTTCTCTTTCCCTCTCTCATACACAAACACACACTCTATTCATTGTCTTTCCCCTAAGGTAGAATGAATGAATTAAGAGGTGAATGGGAGAGAATTGATGAAACCCAATCTGACTTCAAGACCACCCACTCTCCTTTCACCATCGTCCCCACCGTATCCTAATTCAGGTCATTCCCACTTTTTGCTCATGAATTACCAAACACACAGATCCACACACACATACACACACAAACACCCTGAAGGGAGGGGGGGTTGTAACAGGATGTTGTTTGAGCGCCATATCCTGTTTTTTCCCTTTTCCCAATGAGCAACGACACTGCAGGTGCAACATGGTGATCACCCCACCGCTTTAGCCCCCTCCTTTTTTCCCTCTTCCGAACTCATCTCCCTCCACCATGTGAACGCTCTTTATCAACAAAACACATAAATCTTCTGCTATTTCTAGCACAAACTCACACCTAATCTGTACACAAGGCCTTCATATGCATTTGACAGTGACAACCCATGAGTAGCCTTTGTTCTGGAAGTATTTTTCCCATTCATTTTGTCAATGGCAGTGTTGTAACAAAAAAAAAATTAAAATTAAAAACTAAGATTTTAAGTTATTTAACTGAAATAAATAAATAAATAATTTGAGCTTTTCATGCAGGGTGTATTAAAAATATGCAACTAGAATTACAAAATTACAATAACTCTGCTCCGTAGGGATTTTCTTCAAAGAACAGTGCAATCAAACAGCTGTGAGAGAAATCACAACATTACAAACTTTGATTATAATATAAAAATATATGAAAATCAAAAATAAAAGAAAAATCAATATGCTTAAATTATTTTACAAAGGAACTACTCATGGCATGAATCATTGTGAATCAATCAAATGAAAAAAAAAACTATTGAAAACTATATATAGTTATTGATGATAAGTATAAAATATATTTTAAGTTAATTACAAAACATTTCGATATTATATAAGGTTATTATATATGGTGACACAGACTGGGCTTATTAAGACAAGAATAGTCCATTGTTAAATTAGGACATTTAAAGGGAAAGTTCACCCAAAAATTACCTCATACTCACCCTGAAGCAATCCAAGGTGTATATGACTATCTTCTTTCAGACAAACACAATCAGAGATATATTTAAAAATATCCTGGCTCTTCCAAGATATATAATGGCAGTGAATGGGGGACCCGATTTTGGAGCTAAAAAAAGTGTATCCATCCATTGTAAAAGTACTCCCTCTGCCTTCTGAAGTGAAGCGATGGGTTTTTGTGCGAAAAATATCCATATTTAAAAAGTTTGGCATGTGTCAGGTCAGGGGTCACTCTTCCACCACATATGGATTTTTTTTTACAAAAACCAATCACTTTGCTTAAGAAAGTCTTTATCACTGCCATTATAAATATTGGAAGAGCCAGGATATTTTGAAATATATCTCCGATCTTCTGAAAGAAGATAGTCATATACACCTACAATGGCTTAAGGGTGAGAAAATCATGGGATAATTTTCATTTTTGGGTGAACTAATGAACTAAAAACATTAAGGGTGTGCATCTTGAGACAAAACAATGGCACTGAAATATTTTAAGATATGTCAGTGCATTTTGCTTTCAGTTAAAACAGCTCAAACATGCATTTTAGTCTGGGACTAGGTTAAGCCATGTCTGTGAAACCATGGGAAATACTTTAGCTCTGGTTTAGTACTTTACAATCATTTTCTATTAAAAACAACACCAAAAAGCATATCACTTAATCTCAAAGCTCATGTTAGGTCTATTATAAAAGGTTTACACAATATTGTTACACGGAGAAAAATAAATGGGATTTATATTCAGAGTCTGTTGCACTTTATTAGGTTGTGCATGCTTTTACATTTGTCTAATATGTAAATTAGTCATGCAAGTTTTTCCCTGACTGGCTGATACCTTATGTAAGGTCCTTATGTCATATATCTTTTGTGCAAATACTAAGAATAGCCGCTGAGTTTTTCTTTAACAATGTCCCATAAGCATAAGTCTCATAAGACCCCTGGCCTCTCTCAACATGCTTTTCTATTTGAGCGGTCTGGCATGAGAACCGGACAGTTTGATATAAAGGTCTGCAGAGACCTTGTGTCTCGGGTCAACGGGTCTTTTGTACTGCAATCAATTTACAGTGTCTTGCCTGAAAAGCAGCAACGGATGTAAAATGTGCATTAAAACCATCTTTACTGGAGGGCAGGCCCACTTTTAAATATATATATATTTATAAACTTATATTTATATAAGTATAATATATATATAAAAATTTAAATTCAACATGAACAGGGTCCCAACAAAGCACCCTGCTCTGGATTACGTAAAGACATAAATATCTAAAAAAAAGTACGAGTTCAGCTCAGGTAGATGGCTTTAATGAACACAAAAGTTTAAAGAAGACCACCTCCCCCCATTTCCTCAAGAAAATGAGGGGAGGAAAAAAGTGAGTTAAAAAAGCTGCACTTCATTACAAATCACTCTCCCGTTTTTAAGTGCAATCATAACAGTTTCCATGACATCATCAGCTGTCAGTATGGGAAGCCGGTCCTTTATATTGTGAAACCCAAACCAGGGCACAGAGAGGAAACCAGCCCCCTCACGCAACGAGAAGTCCCACTGAGAAACACACTCACAATGATGAATGTTACACATGTGTGTAAAGGTGTGAGTGTGTGCACAAAGCCGTGGAGTAGCATTAATAATTATGAAAATTCAAACACGGCCACTCACAGGTCACCACATACATTGCAACAACCGGCTATTAAATTTGGGGAGACGGTATGACCAGCATTTACTGTCACGATAAAAATATATCACAAACTATAGTTCTTTTTATTTCCATACTTCGGTGACTTAAATACTTGAAAAAAGGGGACTTATTTTTTTCTCAATTTAGAGAAAGATTTGATACTTATAGACACAAACAAAAAAGATTAATCATGACAAATAGCTGTATAAGCCATGAAGTAGCATATAGTATACACGCATTATGTGTGGTATATTAATATGCCAAATAGTTTCTTTACAACAGTACATAACCTACTGTACCGTGTCCAATGCACAGTAAATGCAATGCATTGTTTCTTTTTTGCATGGGCTGTTTTTAGTTTTACGTACTCCCAAAGGTTGAGACAATTTTTTTAAATTTATTTCATCAATTCAAATACATTGGACAAATCAATTGGATAAACACAGTAAATTAAGTTTAGTTTAATATACATGGCGTGATGTGTCAAAACTAAAGCCTGACATCTGTGACATAAGTATGTGAAACCATGCGTTTCATTGCTGCTTTCCGAAATGTGTCAAACGCAATTCATAAACCAAATTACACCTAATATCCTCAGCATTGTTGAAAAAGAGAACTATTGCTAAAAATTCTATGAGAAATACACTACAATACAAGCAGAATATACTTGCTCAAACTTTTGTGTGTGATGTTATATATATATATACATATACATATATACATATACATACATACATACATACATACACACACGCAAAGAAAAAGTTTGAGACCACTGAGACTTATTTCGTCACTTCATCTGATGGCTTTAACAAAACAAGAAACAAAAGAACAGACAGACCAATTAAAATAGTTTTGTAAAACTGAAAACTGCTCACCAAATTGAAATTTCTACATGCATATTGTCAAATGTCACCTTTCATCCACATAACTGGTATCCAAAGCATATTTTAACACTTCCTCTGGACATCTTGTGTTTATGACCCCTCAAATCCGTGAATTCTCATAAGTAAGAGGAAACAAGTTGATGTTTCAGTGCCAAGTAGGTAAACAGAACAAAAAAACCTTTTTAAACACTTAACTGCATTTTTTTCTCATCATCTTCAAACTTAAAGGCCTTTAATTGGTTTCTCAATGCTTGTGAGAACTGCTCAGCTTGGTTTATTCCTTACTTCTATAAAAAAAGTCTTCATAATGATCAAAATTCAATAGAACATACATGATCAACATGGAAAGCTGAATCGACACCATGATCAGTATAGTTATTCACATATATCTTTTCCTCTTTAACTCCATCAAACACTCTTAATAATAAAGGTTTCAAAAGGGAGTTTCTCAGTGATGCCATAAAAGAACCTTTTAGTGACCCGTTCTTTAAAGAACATACTCTATTTTTGTTTACACTTAAACAGAGATGAAGGACTCCATCACTGAATGGTTCCTCTTCACCCTTTACTGGATTTAGTTGTGAAAGTGTGTGCAGAAACATTTGATGAGATCTTGAAGGGGCATTGAAGTATGCTATAAATACCACATTGATCCAAAAGGGACATTATTCAGCTTGAGATCATGGGGGGGATCATGGGGACGTGCGTCAAAACACACACAGTCCATCAAAGCAGGTGTCTGTGAATAGGGTCCCGTTATATCATGTCGCGCACACAAGGGCCACAGGAGTTCATCTTTTCTCACTCCCCTCGCTTCTCTTCTGTTTTTTTTGGACAGACAGGCTTTAATTTTGGCATGTTTTGTCTCTGCTGTTTTTGGCTGTCTATATTATGTGTAATACGCTCAAGTTCAATGAGTTCATATGGCCACTTTACCGTATCACAATGCTACGTGACTACCGCCTAAACCCCATTCTGCTAAATTAAAGTCTGTCAAAGCCCAAGCTTTTGATTAAACACTGGCGCCCAGCCATGTGTCAAATGTCCCCGACTGAAGCCCACGTCTCTCAAAGTCTTTTTCTTTTGTAGGATGAGAACAAGAAAAAGCACTTACAAAGTGTAAAATCCTTCTTTATTGAGCCCTTTCATTAAGTTCACAAAATCAGGCACTGCTATCTAAAATATTCACACATATCCATTAAGCAGTGCAGACAAGCAAAAATACACATCCGTAAATTCATTATGTCAACACCAGTTTTCGGGAAATGAACATTCACGGGAAAAATTAAGTCAAAGCTTCCATTTCATTCCCAGATCTTGCTGAATTAATGGCAACTGTCCTCAGCTGCAGGAGCATTGCAAAAATAAATAAATAAATAAATAAACATGGGTAAAATGAGGATAAAAAGGCTAACAAAAAGGCCCCAAAGTCCTCAAGCAAAAAACTCACTTTTCTCTTTTTATAAAGAAAAAGCTGTTAAAAAACAAACTCACTGTGCATTTACTGCCGAGTTCAACACACAGTAAACAAACATTTTCAACACAAAAGTAGAAGAGCAGTGGACAGTAACTAACTAAAAGCACCGAAGCTAATACATTCAAGTTAAAAGGGATAGTTCGCCCCAAATATCATCATTTACTCACCATGTCATTCCAAACCTGTATGACGTCCTTTGTTCTGCAGAACACAAAAGAAGATATTTTAAAGAATGTTGCCTAAACAACCTTGAACTTCACTGACTTCCACTGCATGGAGAGAAAAAACTTTCAAAATATATTCTTTTGTGTTCTGCTGAAGGAAAAAAGCCATCCAGGTTGATGAACGATATGAGGGTGAGAAGATTTTCGTTTTTTGTTTGACTTTAACTTTAGAAGTCCAATTCATTTTAGTGAATCGTTTTGTTCGGTTCACGTCAAAAATGATTCAGGCCCTACAAAAAACACTGTTATTTATCGTTAAATAAAATTATAAGTATTAAAAATATGTTCATAGAAATAAGCTAAGCATAGAAATAAGAAAAATTAGATGAAAGCTTAAAAAAACTTAAAAATGTTGCCTGAGAAACTAACTGAAATAGAATAAGTAGAATTTGAAGGACTAAAATTACTAAAACTGATACAATAATTAATTAAAGCTAAACAGAAATATAAAAGAAAAACAATAAAAAAGATCAAAGCACAATTACTAAAACTTAAATTTTACTAAAATTAAAATGAAAGCTGACTATAATTAAATAAAAGCTAATACTATATAAATAATACTAAAATAACACTGACTTACAAGTCCCAGCAAGGCATTTTATGTTGTTCATCACTCTTTGAAACTCATTAAATAATTGAATATGCTTTATTGATAAAATATATAAATTATTTTTTAAATAAATGTCTTTTAAAATGTTTACTGTATTTGAAATGCCAATTGTTTTTGTACAACAATACTGCTCAGATTAAAAAATAAATTATATCAACAGATAAAAATATTAAAAATGATACTACATCTTTAAACTTCAATGTAGTTACAAATACTGTTTGACTGTAATTTAACTTTGATCATTTTACTTTAAATTAGGAGCAGCTAGTACATTGGGAATATCAAAGTGTTTCCCCAACACTCTACAACAGTTAAGACAGATTTGACTACATATTTGAACTTTTAAGACCTGAAGCGTTTTCAGATTTGGATAAAACAGAAACCTACAAGACGAACCACCCACCACCCCACAAGTTGAGACTTTCCCACTGATCTAGACTATATAAATGACATTTCATGACATGTAATTTATATAGATCTGTGGATTTTCCCCGTCAGGCTTTTACGGCATCGGAACAGGAACAGACATGTCCTCACATTTCCTTGAATTCTTTATCTGTGGAGATTCATTGGATCAGTCACATCAACGTGCACACGAAGCTTAGTGATTAATTAAAACCGTTTTCTCATATTCTAGTAAGAGGAGATTAAATCATCGGATTCATTCTTTCTGAGAGAACTTGGTTAAAGCAAAATCCAACAGAGCAAAACATCAGAAACGGCTCCCAGGACACGTTTTTCATTGTATTGTACAGGTGACACATTCATAAAGCCTGAGTTTACTCAGCATGTGGGTATCATGATGCTGGCAAATGGAGAATACTCATATGGAAACTCATATGTTTAATTAACATTCAGATGAATATACACCTCCTTGAGACGCAATTATTTGACACCTACAGTGTGATCCATTGCTTTGCCATTTTCCTGTCATAGACCAGAGAAGAGAATGAATGGACAAACCACAGAATAATGGGTCAAACACAAAACATAATTATTATTTGACCATTTGATGCACTGATTAATAAAGGATATATACAATCGGCCCTTGAAAACAGAAGCAATATAATGCAAGACAAGAGGAGCGCGTACACTTTTAAAATAGGTACCTTTAACATCCATTGAACAAAAGCTTCTTTATAGTGGAAATGGATTCTTTATATTTTTAAAATCACTGAAAGGTTCTTTGAGGAAGCAAAAATGGTTCATTGGCATGGCTGTGGAAACCTAGCGTTGGGACATCTGAGTCTGGGGTGTCCAGACTGAGCCAGTCAGTTTGGTCAGTTACCATTTTTATCACATTTTAGCTTTTCTATATTAAACCTACATAATCACAATCCGTGTAACTCCACATATAATAACATTGAAATGATTTCACTATGACTGCAAAGAGCAGCAAGTATGTTAAGTTCTCATGGCATGATGGCAACCAGATACATCGCACATGTTACTTATAAAGTTATGCAGCGCGAAACTTATTATAAAACGATTAGTTCCCGTCCTTGATTCTGATTGGTCAATAGCTGTGTTTTATTCACGATAAACCACGGCTATGACCGGTTCTGTGTATCACTACACAACATACTTAGCAACCACTCTTAGCAACGTAAACGGTTTGCGCTCAATTGATATTGTTCATTGAATCTTACTGCATTAGAAGAGTATCGTGAGAAATAGATCGAGTGAGCGAGTTTATTACCTGCATTCAGATTAGCATCAGTCCTATGTTCATAAAAAAATGTGTTTAAATGTCCACTGCAATATCTTGTCCTTTTAACAGTTAATGGGTTTTCCCGTGACTGACAGCTCTAATCAAAGCATTTGTGAGTTGCGTCTTGTTCCGTGTTTTCAATATGAAAGTTTTCGCTATTGACAGACACACTCATAAAAACGGACTTTGCCGCCATCTAATTGACCCTTCGCAAAGACCCGCCCCCTTTAGTTACTGTTGCTATTTCCACACGCTCTCACGCCACACATCATGTTCTCACGGAGTGAAAAATACATTGCAGAGCAAAGAGGACACTGACAACGTTGACAGAGATATGATACGGTTTCATATTTAATATATCGTCATTTTTTTAAAGACGTTTAAACAATAAATAGCGTATAGTGTCTCTTTAATGTGTCGTGACAGATCGCTGTTGCTCCTTCAATCGGCTCGTGAACTGATCATCTCTTCATACTAGTTCATTTATAACATCAAATAAACATGACATTAGTCTAAACGTTTCATAAGCCCAAAATCTATGAAATACCGTTGTCAGTATGAAGTTTGCATGAAAAGTGCTGCATGCAAAAACATTTTCTTGAATATAAACATCCCTATTGTATTACAGATAATCAGCCAATCAGAAAAGTTCAGCCATGTTCAGGTTCGTTGGATGAAACACTTACAGCACCTTTAAGCAAAACTCAAAAGCCATATATTTTGCATTTTCAACCCCAAAATTCTTGGATGGGACTGTACAACCTGTGAAGATGAGAAAGGCCTGAGAGAGATGATGAGTTTGATATTTTTTTTGCAGTACATCATGAGATGGGTTCTCCGTCCAACTTCTTGTCACATCAACTAAACGAATGGAAAATATATCGTTGTGACAACACAGGGCATTCTAGGCTGGCAAGTCATAAGACCAAAAAAATTCTCCTTTTTTCTCAGTGTGGGATAGAGATGGTGAGAGAGACCAAAACTGTTTCAAATGTTTATAAGAAATGTTTCTTGAGCAGCAAATCAGCATATTAGAATTATTTATGAAGGATCACGTGACACTGAAGACTGGAGGAATGATGCTGAAAATTTGACTTTGCCATCACAGGAATAAATTACATTTTTAAATGTAACTTGTAATAATATTTCCTAATATTACTGATTAAATGCAGCCTTGGAGAGCATAAGAAACTGCTTTAAAAAAATGTTACATATTTGATGAATTAAAAATCTATTTACACTGAAACAGTTGACATCACTGTTAAAGTGGTTCCTTTTTTAATATGTATATCAAGGACACAAACGACACCTGTTTAATAGAAAGACCATCATCAACTGAACAAAGAAGTTAATAAAGTCATAAGAAACAGATAAAATAGCACTCAAAGGTAAAATAAATTAGTATAAAATGAGAAATGATGAAAAGTGTTGAAAAAAGACGTCTCTTATTCCACCAGCCATGAAAAATATCTTTTTTAAAGGGTTTGTGCTGAATGTTATCATTCGTACTGTCATCTCATGGTCATGTCCACTCTCTAATGTCGAATGTTATAACATATGATGGCAGGGAACATTCATTTGGATGAATGAGGCAGACGGAGTGGAGAAATTTGGGTGGCATCCAGCGGTCATCTTTTTGAGGAAGAACACTTGAGGACAGAAACTTCCAGAACATCTAGGAAAGTCTGTAAACCCTAAAGTCAGTTCTCACACGTTTCAGGAGTTCATTAACATGCTTGTTTTTGCATTTTTGGTGGGTGAATTAAGAAATGCATCCAGGTTACATTTTAGTCCAAAGCAGTAAAATTATATTTCAAAAAAAATATTGAATTAATTTTAGGATATTTTTGCATTGGGATATTTTCATGACAACTACTCCCACATCAATAACAGAGGAATAAGTCTGGATATTTCTTTATATTTGGTCATTCCCATTATTTTCAGTGGTAATTCTCATTACTGCAAATCAATGTTTTCTTGTATTATAGTAAAAATGTTCTAATTAATGAAATAAGCATTAATTTTGTTTGCACAATAAATGTGGAAATAATGAAAGTGTCTCAATGCAAAAACCCATAATGGTACATAAGATTTCTTAATTTTATATATATAAAATTACATATTTATAGTAATAAGTGTATATATATATACACATTCAAATATACATTCACACCTAAAAGTTGTGTTTGTAACCTGTCAAGACCATGTTTTACAATATAATTCTATATTACATAAATTAGGCATACAGATTAATCAAATTATAAACCAAGGTGAAATGAAATGGTTAATTTCTTCAGAAATTAAATCCTGACCATTTTAATATAGTATATTAAAAAGAAGCAGCGAAGATATAAGAGAACTTTTATGTTTGAATCAAACAATATAACGATTACAGGCAAATCAGCAGTGTTATCCATTCTGTATACAGTGGTCACAAGACAAAAAAAAAGCAAAAAAAAAAACAAAAAACAAAAAAAAACACGCACACACAAACTCACACACACATTCATCATCTCCACCTTACAGAAATTATGAGTAAAACCAGAAGCCCAGAAAGCAAAGCAACAGACTCCCTCCACTATCTGAAGCATGTGGAAAGCAAAGCATGTCTTAGTGACAAAGCAGCATGGGTTTTGTAGTTTGTTTTAATGTAAGTGGGTTTTTTTTTGTTTGTTTGTTTGTTTTTGCTTTTTATCTAGAGAGGCACAAAATCAGGCTTCCGAGTCACAGTGAGGCTTTGAAAGAAGTGTCAGCTACGTGTGTTCAGACTTTTATATAATGCTCACATGCATACATACACACACACACACACACTCACTTTAATGACCACACGCTGCACACCATCTTAAAATTAAAAAGAAATTGTCAAGTTTCCAATGACAAAAACAGCAGTTACAACACAGAGAAACTGCAGAACACCTCATTACTGTTAATACATATGCATTGTGTATAATAATAATAATAATAAAAATAATAATATAATTTCCAGTTGAATTGCAATTTAAACGAGTGAGAATTATTTGATTGGCTCAGAACAGAGAGGTCTAGATGTAGCCAACAGACTTAGTTACCTTTTGCCCAAAATTACCTTGGTATAGACGAATAGCATATAAAGCACACACAAGCGTACACCCATTTAGTCACACACACACACACACAGTTCATGGAGGGTATGTGAAAAGCAGTGTTTGCTACCAACCACTGCAGGCTTTTCACTTCTGGCCATTAACGTCTTAGACAGCATTTAGAAACTGATACGAGATTAGCCTTCAGTGACAGATGCACCAACAAGTCTGTGCAAATCCAGGAAAAACGAAAGATGCTCCATTCATACACTTTAATAACCATCACTCCTTACAGCCAACACAATATTATCCTCATGTACTCATTTAACAAATTCAAGAAATTTGAGTATATATACATATCTAGATAATAGATAAATATATCTATACCACTCTCTCTTTTTTTCCTTTTAATTTTTTTTTTTAATATATATATTTTGAAGAACCGGATGTCGTGGGGGTGGATAACATTGCTGAATACTTTAAGAATTACATTGAAGTGTCACTGGGGAAACTCAACATACATCTATAACAGACTCACCTGATGCTAAAACTGCTTTTTCTTTTTGGATTGAGAGGTAAAGCTGGAGGAGGATTGGGATTGAACAATAGATGAAGTTTGACTTGGGACTGTAAAACCTTTTAATGCACATGTATGCACATACATGCAGGCAAAGTATTCACACACACACACACACACACACACGCTCTCGTTCTCCCAAACACACCCACACATGCATGCACACACGCGCTGAGATTCCCGTCCCATTCCCTACTCCGTATGTTGCTAGGAAACGCCCCGCCCACCCTCAGTTTTGGTGTTCTCCCCCCCCTCCCCCCCAGATCCTCCTGAGTGCCTGTGCACTGCTGGCTGCTGAGGTGGGCGTGTCTTACAGGTGTTAGTCTTGCTATTGGTGCTTTTTCTGAAATAGTCCCGTCTCCCACCCCCCGCGGCAACACGTCAGTTTTGCCGAGAGGGACGGTCTCAGTCCCCAAGGATGCTCTTCACAAAGCTAGCGACGTCGGTGTCTTTGGAGTCATGGAGGGTGAAAAAGGGATGTTGCTGGGTATGGAAAAGATTTTAAATGTCAATATTGTGCCAAATGTTGTGCTCACAAAAAAAGCAAATCGCATTGTATGTTTCAACGTAAAATGTTTAAATACATTCGTTTACAAAAACAACATGGACAATAATGTTTTGTTAAAAATTCTGGAGTCCAAAAGTCTGACATCAGAAAAACAGATATAAAATACACGCACACATACATACATGCATATATATATATATATATATATATACACACACACATATATATATATATGTGTGTGTGTGTGTATGTATATATGTATGCGTGTGTGTATTTTATATCTGTTTTTCTGATGTCACAGAAATATATATATACATACATGCATACACACACGCACACACACAGTGCTGTGAAATGATTAATCACATCCACTATTTCTAAGCATTTCTAATAAGAAAAACACAAAATACACTATTTACTAGTGGTTTTGGACACAAAAAGGAAAATATTAAAAGGAAATAAATATACACTACACTTAAATGTACTGCAAATGTTTTATAACCATTTCAACCATTTTGGGGGGTTTGAAAAGCCCTGAATTTAAATACAAATATTTAATTTAAATATATAAAAAGTATTAGAAAACAAAAGTTTTAGATAAATTACAGCAAGTTAAAGTGCTTCCAAACAGCATCATATAACTACTTCACAATATACATCACTACAAGCTAATAGGGAGAATGTATAAATTTGCTTTGAAAGCACAAGTCTGACATCTAAAGGACAATCCTGGGAAGTGCTTGTTATAAAAACAAAAGAAAACGAAAAACTAAGAGAACTCACCATTAGTTCTGTGTAAGTTGGCCGCTCTTTGGAATTCTTCCTTAAGCTGAAACACAACAAGAGAAAAGCAAAGCACGTGCATGTTAGAAACGCACAACGAATTATCACAACTGCAGCAGGTGAACGCAAAAACCTCAATGCAGCATGCTGTGGCCTCCAGTACTTCCCCTCAATGTGAAAGAGAGGATGCAATCAGGGTTTCTACATCCTGTTCGCTTTCCTACTTCACAATGCAGAGTCAAGGTGTAGAGAGAGAGAGAGAGAGAGAGAGACAGAGAGAGAGACAGAGACAGAGACAGAGAGAGAGAGAGTGCTGTCATTTCCACAAAACTATGTGGTGTCAGCATTGTTCCGGAGAAATGCAATTCTACAGAATCTCGAGTCATAATCATCCCACAAACACGAGTCAAAGAAAACATCCTGTGTGAACCAAATACATAAGGCCACCATGTACATAAAGGTATTAGTATACGTCCAATATGATATAACCAGAAGTGTATACAGATCTAACGGTTGAGCGATCAATCATTTAATGAAACTATACAGCATTTATTATAAAAGAGTTTAGTGCTGTGAAATTGTCAGGGTGATGATAAACTCTACATTGCAAAGGTTTGGGATTTTTCTTTTTGAAGGAAATGTCTTGTGCTTGAAAAGGCAATAAAACCGTAATATTGAGAAATATTACTGCAACCTTTCTATTTTAATATATTTTGAAATCTAATTTATTCCTGTGATGGCAAAGGTGAATTTTCAGCAGCCGTTACTCCAGTCTTCAAATGTCACATGACCCTTCGGAAATCAATATATATTTCATTCAAGAAACATTTATTTTTATATCCACATTATTGTGCTGCTTAATATTTTTGTGAAGAGAATATTCTTTTAAACAAAGTTCAAAAGAACAAAATTCCTTTAAATACAAAATCAATCAATTAATTTCTTTTAAAAAAGAAAGAAAAATTCTATCCCAACTTTGCAAAGAATTTAACAGCACTTACATTTCAAAACCGAAGGTACATTTACACAACGATGTAATAAACGGAAAAGATTATCCTATCCTTTCTCCTTACCCACCAGTAGCGCACGACATTACAGTTTTCACAAATTTGCATTTTTGTAGTTTACACGGAGATGATAATGGTATTGTTTATTAAAAAAAAAAAAAAAACGTGCACTTTGAAACCGGTTTTTAAAAGTTTGCATTTTCAGGCCCGTTGTCGTGTAAATGAACAGCCAAAAGGCATGTATTTTCTGTTTTTAGATTATTTTTGAAATTCATGTTCTTCAACAAAAAGGATGGCCTGGAGCCATTTATATATATGTATGTATGTATGTATGTATGTATGTATGTATGTATGTATGTATGTATGTATGTATGTATGTATGTATGCATGCATATATATATATATATATATATATATATATATATATATATATATATATATATATATATATATATATATATATATATATATATATATATATATATATTTTTTTTTTTTTTTTTTTTTATCTTTCATATCTGTGGTTGAGCCAGTGAAAGTTGGCATAGCTTATTGTGGGGCTCTGATGTGCAAATGTGTGCAACAGCTCGCCCACCACTGTGACGTGAAGTCCACAAACTCAGCTGAGAAGCGGTCAGCAGGCAGCTGGGGCGACGGCTCTTCCACCACCTGCTTGAGCTGCTGAAACGGCGTTCCCCATGAGTCATAGGGAAACCGCAGAATGGCCAGCTCGATCTGACAGGTTTAAAAAAAAAAAATGTACACATCAACACAACCATCACAAAGCACAACATGCTAAGCTTCATAGAGATTGCAACACTTTTTTTTTAGTGAAACAAGTGATAAATAAGAGAAAGACCCTATAAAAAATTATGATTAATCGTGACTAAATATTTTAACAAATCAACTGACAGCCCTAATATTTATACACAAAGTCTAAATAAACATTAATGATCAGGTATGCATTAATAAACATTATAAAACTGCATAATGTCATTAATAATGAAGTGTTGCTAGTTAAGCAACAAGTGTTAAAAGTATATGAGGTCATACCATTGTGATTCCTAAACTCCAGATATCAGACTTGACATTGTAGCCTTTCTGATTGGTCTCTGGGTTGATTCTCTCAGGCTGTGAATGAAAAAGAAAAAAAAAAAGACTGATGATGCTGATTGTTGGAAAAAGAGGAAGTGTGGTTTGATAAGAAGAGGTGGAGAGATAAGCAAGCCTGAGAAAGAGTTATAAAATATACTTATCACTTTTGTTTGCGCTATTTTCTTCTCTTTATGAGGTCTCTTTTTTTAGATGCATAACATTCACATCTTTATACACAGCCACATAAACAAAGACTCCACGAGCTGAAGTCTGAAGTGTGCAAAGAACTCTCTAGATCTTCAGTGTCTCTCAGGCTCCGAGAGCACATCAATGTCTCAATAAAATGGCAAAAAAAGCTTTTTGTTTTTGAACAGCTCATGTTTAACTCATTACTGAATTTCAGCCATACAGTAATGGGTAATTGTGAATTGATCTCTCAATTTTATATCTCAATCACAATTTAACAAAAAAAAAAAAAAAGGTAGTTGCAACTTTCTCACAATTTATTCACAGTTTATACTTCACAATTCTAAGAAAAAACAGTCAGAATATATATATATAAATATATATCTCACAATTCTGACATATAATCGCAATTGTAAATTTATTTCACGCAATTTGGATTTTATAACTCACAGTTCTGACATTTTCTAAGAATTGTCAGATATAAACTGCGAAGTCCGAATTGTGAGACAAAAAGTTAATTACCTTTTTTATTTTGAGGTGAAAGTAGACTTTCTATATTTTTGGCAATCAGTCAAAATGCTTCACATATCAATGAAAAAAAAATATTTTATGCAGTTTCACTGACCCTACATGTTTAAAAGACTTCAAATCAAAATTGACCATTTAATTTTCTTAAAATGATTAAAGAAATATTAATATAATGAATATAAATAAATAAATAATTTTTATTCATTATTTTTTCATACATAGACAAAATAGAAATATATATATATATATATATATATATATATATATATATATATATATATATATATATATATATATATATATATATATATATATATACACATAATAATATAAACAAAAAAAATTATATTTTAACCTTGAATATTCGGATTCAATATCAATATTCTCGTATTTTTTTGAAGAAAAAAAAAAAAAATAGAAAAAACTAAATAGGTCCCAATACCAGCAAAAGACCAGAAAATATGCATCTCTTCTTTTGTTTTGCTTACCGCCATGTATGGCTTGCAGCCGGCGTCCATTGTCTTTGCCACTGAATCCACGAGGTACCCACTGATGCCAAAATCGCACATTTTCACCTGACCCTGCATGTTTATCAGGACATTAGATGGTTTCACATCTGCAAAAGGACCAAAAACGGGAAAATCAGTTTGCCGGCATCATTAAAAAGCAAATATACGATACTGTACTTTAGTCCCAGCTCACCTCTGTGTATCACTGACAGGTTGCTGTGGAGATGCTCCAGTGCTTTTACGATCTGCAATGGAAATATGAAACATCAGGTTCATTACACATGAAACATCAGGCTCAGGAATTACACAGCGTTAAAATGATTTTAAATGTAAAAAGTGGGCATTCCACAAAAAAAAAAAAAAAAACCCACATTAAGCATTAAATCAGTATGAAAGACATTTCATGGCACACCTTTGCTCTATATACTGTATTTTCCAGAAAATTAGTCACACCAGGGGAAAATTGTGTTGAGGAAAAAAATAAGTTGCATCAGCATATAAGTCACATTTTATTATTACATTAATAAAAGAGCAGTGCAAAATTTATAGTGGTGTTCATATAAACAATATTTATTGTAAATGCTAAGTCTCAATGACTTTACGAAATGAAAGTGAAAGTGTGTGTGGAGACCAGGTCTGTCGATTTAATGCGTTAATTGAATTAATCAGTTATGGAAAAATAATGCATTAATTTACGCATTTAATGTTTTATCCCGAATAGCACGAGTGAAAATGTGATATTGATTTTACACAACAGTTCAGCGAATAACACAATATTGTCTGTTTCTGTTCAACTTTGAAAACGAAATTATTACCTGTAAACACAGTGGTGTTTCATTTCTGAATGAATCCGCATTTTGAGCAAACCATTCATGCATTCGTTGGTTCATTCATTCGTTCATTCATCCGTTCATTCATTCATTCATTCATTCATTCGTTCATGGAGACATCACCACCTACGGGCAGTTTTTTAGTTTCTTATTTAGTGCATCATTAAAAAAAAAAAAAAAAAATAGAATCATTTCATATACTCATCCTCATGTCATGTACAGAACATGAAAGATATTTTGAAAAATGTTGGTAACCAAACTGTTTTTGTCTGTAAATATATCTAAATACCAATTCAGATGCAGCTTCTGAAAACAAAAAAACATGGCTATTATAGCCTAAAAGTGTAATAAAGAAATTGATCTGTTATAAATTCTACATTTAATTAAAAAAAACATTTCTTTCTAAAGCTACTTTTTGCAATGTCTATTTGACGTAATTTAACACAATTTCTCTTCTAGCTCAGGCCAACAGGCCTTGTGTCCACGATTAGATCTTTTAGCTTTCATTTCATTAAAAGGCGAAGTACGCAGTTCCTGTACTAGCGGCACCTATGCTAGAACAGATTTGTTTATCAAGTGTATGTGTGTGCATTTATGAGTACTCTATCTTGCACGCTTGACGTTAATAGCATTATAAGTCGCTTTGGAAGCACAGTAGTACATTTCAGATGATGAAAAAGCGACAGTTCAGAAAATACAGCACACACAAATTCAAATCTGTAAACCAAAGAGCAACAGCTTGCCATTGAGAGATGCAGGAAATCAGGAGGTACTTACAGAGACTGTGATCTTGCCCAGGATGTCCTCTGGGATGGTCATGCCTTTCTCATGCACCTGCTTATAGAATTTATCCAGAGAGGTGTCCATCAGCTCCATGCAGATCCACACATCACCCTGACAACACAACAAGCCAATCAGGTTAGAGCTGGGATTTGAGACATACCAACAACCTTACATAAAAAACAGAGACAGCAGGAAATGCTAAAAAACATTCCCATTGTAGGACTTCCTGTGGGACTTTTTTTGGGGTCAACGTTTATAAGGACACAGATTCAGATAACTGGACTTGCTATGCCTCTCGCCTATACAATTACCACTTTGTCCCGTAGTATTTAAACAGCTACAAATTATAACAGGTAAATAAGATGAGTACTCTGTGCATTTGGTGTGTTCAGGGTTTACTGTACCTCTCTGAACAGGGCTCCATAGAAGGTAACAGTGTAAAAGCAGTCGACCGTTCTCATCGAGATATCCAGATCCATTAGCAGGCGTTTCTGCTCCTGCGTGTTTACTGTGGCTCGAATCCGCTGCGGGAAACAAGTGGGTAATGTTAACATTTATTAAGTTAAAAAAGACTATATTAGATCAAATCAGATTAATGCTGATCTTTTGAAATTTATTAAAAAAAAAAAAAAAAAAAAAAGTTTTGCACTTGAAAACACTAGAATAATTTCTAAAGAATCATGATACTGATAGTAATGGCTGCTGAAAACTATAAATATATTCTGTATTGTAAATTATTTGAAATATTAATTTCACAATATTGTTTTTTGCTATTTTTAAATCAAATAAATGCTGCCTTGAGCATGTAAGACTTCTCACAAAAATCACTTTTTTGCTTAATGTTTTAATGAAAATAAAAATATTAAGGAAAATTAAAAAAAAAAATGGTTAACTTGAAAATTAACTTAGGCCCTGTTTACACCTGGTATAAAAATGTGTTTTGGTAAATTGGATCACAAAAAAATGAGAGTATCACTTTTGTCCACTTTCAATCACTTCTGTCCTGATTTCTTCAAGGAGAAGGTCTATTATTGGGTAAATGTATGAGCTTTTTCAGATCTTTTGATCTTACGTGATCTACATATGGACGCACACACGGAGACGGTGGGAAAACATATGGAGAACAGCAGCTATCATTTCTGCTCGGATAGCCGCAAGACTACGCGAACACGGTGAGTGCAAGTTAGACACCAGGAATGATGAGAGATCATTGTGCTTAGTATGTTTCTCATCTACAAACCAAATTTGGGCTGACAAAGTTAGTTTAATACATTTAAAAAAAAAAAAAAAAATAGATAGTTATGATGGAATGGATGAGGCAATTCAAAGCTGGTTTCAAGGTCAAGTGTTGCAAAATGCTAATAAATGCACATCTAAATGGGAAAGATGGCAGGTTGCTTAGCACTAGAACCAGAAAATTACTTTAAATATGTTCGTATTAACTGTTGAAATATTTTAATAACTTTAGGAAAATGCTACACATAGGACAGCTTAATCTTGCCCACTGTGGATATGGACAAATTTTAAAGGGTTAGTTCACCCAAAAAGGAAATTTCTGTCATTAATTACTCTCCCTCATGTCGTTCTACATCCGTATGACCTTCGTTCATCTTCAGAACACAAATTAAGATATTTTTGATGAAATATCAGTGAGTCCTCTATTGCCAGCGAGACAATTAACACTTTCAATGCCCAGAAAGATAATAAAAATATATTTAAAACACAGTGTGAGTACAGTGGTTCAACGAAAATATATTTTACTTTGGCGTACAAAAAGTAACTTTTCAACAATATCTAGTGATGGACGATTTCAAAACACTGCTTTGAAGCTTTACGAATCTTTTGTTTCGAATCAGTGGTTCGGGTCGCGTATCAAACTGCCGAAGTCACGTGAAGTATTGAAATTTCAAATCACTTATGACATAAGGAAGCCTTGTTTACTGAAATCATGCGAATTTGCCACTTAGAACCACTGATTCGAAACAAAAGATTCATAAAACTTCGAAGCAGTGTTTTGAAATCGGCCATCGCTAGATATTGTTGAAAAGACGTTATATCTTTTTTTGGCACACAAAAAGTTCCCTCGTCGCTTTATAATATTAAGATTGAACCACTGTACTCACATGAACTGTTTTGAATATGTTTTTGGTAGCTTTCTGGAAACTGAAAGTGTTAATTGTCTTGCTGGCAATAGAGACTCACTGAGCCATCGGATTTCCTTATAAATATCTTAATTTGTGTTCCGAAGATGAACAAAGGTCTTACAGGAGTAGAACGATATGAGGATCAGTCATAAATGACATAATCTTCATTTTTGGGTGAACTACCCCTTTAAGAGACTTAAACTGGACATTTACTGACAAAAATATTCCTCACATGGGTTTAGCCAACATGGGCCTGTATAAACTCACCTTTACTGCCATTATTACACCACTGGGGACGTGTCTCATCTTGTCCACCACTCCATACGCCCCTCGCCCCAACTCTCCGATCTGCTCCAAATCATCTGCCTTCACCACAAAGTTCTGCTCAGAACACAAAGTCGAGTGTTAAAGGTATTAAACAAACTGTATTTCAGTGAATACCGAAATTGATGCACACAGAATCGTAGTTAAAAGGAAACCAAAAAAGAGGGACAAACAGGGAGACAGATAGTGACGCCAAACAGACTGAAGCCTATGTTCCAAACAGACAGTTTGAAAAAAGAAAATGGCACAAATGAGCATAAGCTGATTGTTTCCTATGAGGTATGAAGAATGGAAGCACGCTATTCCTGGAGATAACATTTTCCTATCCCGGTTTCTGCCCTCTATCACTAGCAATCACAATAAACGCCTTAAACCTGGAGGCAACAAACTTGACTACTCAGAAATTCTTCACAAAACCTCAGTCGTGTCAACCTGACTTTATCAAAAAACTCTTCAGTTGTAAGACGAAAAGCCTCAATCTTTGCCAATGGAAAATTCCACTTATTTGATGAGTTTAAAATAAATATTTTTACAGCCTGAGAGGCTGTAAAGTGCATTCCAGGTTGCCTACAATCAGATGTATTCAAAAGGGCTGTAATGTGCACTGGGCCATTCTTTACAACCCGCAGGTCTTTCACCATGCCAAGCTTTCGCATCGAGCCCAGGACAGGGAGTTACATCACCATAAAAGCAATGAAAAATATGACATTTGAAAAGATAAGTCTATCACCTTAGCAGGGGAATGCAAATTACAAGTCGCAATGCTTTGCATAAAGGTGACCGAAGGACAGTTCCTCTCATAGTGCTTTATAAAAGAGATGAGGAAGAGATGCAGGTGAAGTGAAACCATAAGGGTAATTTTTTTTATATTTTTTTTGAGCAAAGCACAGATTGATGCATCAACAGAGTGCTGAAAAAAAATGAACCAAAATGAAAAGAAAAAAACCCCATCAGATATAAAAGACAGTAGTCAAACTGGGTTAAATAAATTAAAAAGAAATATTTAAAGATGAAGATACAGGTAAATTCATAAGATTATCCTTCCTAATTAAAGAGAGGATGATGAAACGCACCTTATCTCCAATAGTAACGCAGGCTTTTGAGTCCAGGTCTCTCGGGGGTCTGTGCAACAAAGAAATCCCATTGAGTGTCCTTGTCTGACACGGTGAATGACTCACTAACTAAAGACAGCTTTAATTATAAAATCTATTCTACTTGCACACCCAGACTGAAGCTCAAAAACATTTGACTTAAATGTGACATCAAGAAAAGTTTAATTATCTTAATTTAATCAGTGCTCTGAAATCTGCTTAAAATCTTACGTGGGAGCAGGTGGGGTTTTCTCAAACACCTCTTTTGGAAGCTTGAGTGGTGGCTTCTTTTTACCTGCAGAGGGAAGAAAAAAGAAAAAGAAAAAAATCATTATTATGCCCAAGTCAGAAAAGATCTTCTGAATTGCATTACTCAGAAAAATCCTTTTAAGAAAGAAAAAAAAAGCTTTATGTGAGAAAAAGAAAAAAGAAGAAAAACTCAAAAAGGCCTATCTAAACAAAAGTGGCATTCTGAAACTGTCCCGAGGGATATAGAGCCCTTTCCTTTATTTCTGCTCCCCATGGAATTCCGAGATTCCCTATCGGATGAGCACTTACGGTCAGACAGCGCAAGCGGCTCCAGGTCCTGGCTGAGTAAATGCGAAAGAGCGAGAGAGTGCGAGGAGAGAGAGTGCAAGTGTGAAAGAGGGAGGCGAGATGGCAGGGTCAGGTGCGTTCTCTCCATCTGGATCCAGCGGATCAGAGGCGCAACCGCCACAGGTGTTACCCATTGTGAGTGACACCAGAGTAGGGCAATCCACATACCTGATGGCACGTGAACGCTCCACACCCTCCTGACTGACTGATTCCAGTCAGCTAAATGCAAATAACAATACTACTACTATTATAATTATTAGTAGTAGTATTATTTACAACAACAAAAATAACAACAACAAGTATAACGTGCACTTAAGGAGTTACAACAATACATAACAGCTTGTCTGAATAAGTGTAGTACTTCGGTGCCAAGTCAATGGTACAAAAGAAATTTAACAACATCAGTCTCTAAAGCTAGGCACACACTTTGAAAAAAGTTCAAATGCACTTCACAAAAAACTGCCGGATCTACTTCTCTCTGTATATGTATGAGCCTTTATTATAGGTGCACCCTAGTGATTCAGGAGAAGTAAAAAACACATAGGATGGATTCATGATGTACATGCTTATTATATAGATTTTGTAAAAAAAGAAAAAAAGTAAATAGTGTACCTTTAAAATTAAACACTACATGAAGACCACATCCCATTGCTTTAATTTTTTGGAAATAGCTTTGTAAACAAAGTTCAATAGCATATTAGTTTCTGCTTTGTGTCAATTTGATAAAACTTTTAAAAATTTGATAAAACTCAAGCAATGTTATTGATCTTGACATTGACTGAAATTTCGGCTTTGTGACAGACATTGAAGTAAAGCGGGAATTACTGTTCCACTACCAAAGAGGTATTGCTAAACATAGCAAAAGATAAAATAAA
Source organism: Zacco platypus (assembly GCA_038088235.1). Taxonomy (NCBI): domain Eukaryota; kingdom Metazoa; phylum Chordata; class Actinopteri; order Cypriniformes; family Xenocyprididae; genus Zacco; species Zacco platypus. Next base: position 22,897,246 of record CM076068.1, on the reverse strand, counting down.
AATAAAATATATTATATAATATACAATATAATTCAATATAAAATAATATAATACAAGTTTGAGTCAATGTTGCTGTGTCACAAAGCCACAGTGGATGGACTACTGAAGTTGAAGTTTTAAAGCAGAAATGTGCAATTTCTGTGCCACTACCACCAAAATGAATGACCAAAATAATAAATAATTTAAAAAAAATTGAATTAAAATATTTATAAAATTTAATAAAAAAAAAATGGAATAAAATAAAAAGCTTCCAGGACACTCTCCAATCTGCAATTGGTCAGACAAGCAGATAGTCCAACCCCAAACTCTCATCATTGGTTGAACCAATGTTAGACATGTCACAATGTTACAATGTCACGCTGCTCAAACAGAGCAAAGTTTTGACAGCCTGACAGAGCCACGGTGTTTACAGTTCAGGATACTCAATACACAAATGCCTTAATTATAATTGCCCTCGGCATATTAAGCTGAAAGACGAGGAAAGTATTTTAACACCACACAAAAGAAATTCCACACAATCAATGCATGGCTATACAGATCACAGCACGAGAAAGGCTTCAGAATAGTCCTGACCACACCAAGAGCCCACAGACAGGAAACAAATGCAGAGACACTTCCCATATTGTCACAATTCTACAAAAAAAAAAGCAGCTATTTGCCACTGCAGCGTGAGAAGGGGGTTGTGCATTGTCAAACTTTACCCATAGTCCAGTTACCCATAGCTCTGTTGTATGCCCGACCGTTACACCATTGTTAACGACAAAAGTTTTTCTGAACCTCTCCCACCTGCTTTTACATGCACAACAATAGCAACAGAAAGCTGACACTCAAAAAAAAAAAAAAAAAAAAAAAAACTCACCAAGGACTCTGATCCCTTTTAAACTGAGGGTACAAAACCACAAAATGATCATGTAGCTCCTGCAGAAAGTACATCAACTGATCACGACTGCCAAAATAACTATGCCCCAACTGGAAATCACTCCCTAGCAACCCACTCAAGCAATGTTCCATGTTGAAAGCACTAATCCTTAAAAATCACACACGCTGACACATCACAGGCCGACACCCGATAGCTTTCTTCAGTGCGATCACATCAGCGGTGTAGGGAAAAGGCTGTTCGTAGTTACTGGACCTCCGTGTGACTTTGTTAACTTCGTGAAAACTGTTGCATAATCATTAAAAACAGCCACTTCAAGCACTTCATATATAACAAGTGCCCTTCCATGTCACAATGCTTCAAGTGAAAAGTACTTGGTTCTGGTATCTACTACTGAAATTAAAGCCATAAAGCAACCGGAAGTCATTGGTTTTTATCAAGAGCTGGTAATTAGCGAGGGAGCCAGCATGAGCGAACGCTGGCGACGTGACAAGGTTGAGCAGAGTAAAATGGCAAACAGTCTAGCACTATAGCGATTGGACAACCCACAGCAATTTAATGCATCAATGTACAGAGAGAACGTAGAGGGAGATGCAGAGGCGGCTCTATCTCCTGGAACATGTACTGACGTGTTCAGAAGACTCCAGAAGCTCTTTCATCCATGCTGAAGGCACAATGAAAATTACCAGAAGAAGAACACATGCATGCAGATAGACACGTTGCGTTTTTATTGGTCGCATAAACAATCTGTAAATAAATTCTGCTCTTGAAGTGGCTGTCTATTATTGCTTGCACAACAGAGATAAATAAGGTTTCTTGTTCAACAGAACCACTGTACAAAGTGCACAACTAAAATGTGAAGTTCAAGCCAGGGCTGGGCAGCACTTTGATTATTCACAATACATTAGCAATGGTTTTGCTAGCAAAATGCAATTTACTAGCTTAATTTATGTTATTGTGTAATAGTTTAATATATTTTTTTAATACTTTTACTAATATTGTGTAATAATTTAACACTGCTTTTGTCATTTTTTACAAGATGGACAAAATGTCACCAAAAAAGTCATTCAGTTTTATCAAATGTTAACAGGCTGATATCTAGCTAGCTAGCTATTTAGCTTGCTAGCTAGCTGTCAAAAGGGCAGTCAAACATTTTATATTTACTACAAGTTATACAAATATTAAAACATTTTCCATGTTTTATAGCGGTTGTACTGAATGACCTGATGTTTTAGGACATTCGTATGAGCTAGTGAAAAAATGAATTTTTCAAATAGTTAAGAGAGAGTTAGTTAGATTATGTGGTCCTTTGCAGGTGTCTGAATATCACATCACATCCTGTCACATGATATTGACCGCATGACTTGATCCAAAATGGTCCCTTTATATTGGTTACTCCAAGTGTCAATGAAGTTAATTTTTCCGGACATTCTCTCTCATAGCAAAGCAACGACTTCTACACAATTTTAATACCGTTTTGCACTGTTGATATATTATGTTATAAACTCATGCCATAATAAATATATATATACATTAGGGGTGTGACGAGACCCCTATCCCACGAGACGAGACGAGACACGAGATTGGGTTCACGAGACGAGATTTTTATAGTATTTTTAAGAAATCCTCAATAATGAAACGTATGAAGGGAAAATAGTCTTTTATTCAACTGAAAATCATAAAATGCAAAAATGTTGGTGCATTTTGAAATCTACTTGTAATGCATGTCATTTTACTTCTATTTTAATGAATTATTTGCAGTAAAACAACATGCAAACACTGCTTAATGTTTTGCCACAAAATCAACCAATTGTTTTCTGCCCTGTATAATTTCATATGAGAAATCTCACTGAACTCCTTTCTACAGATTGAACATAAATTAAACAGTATAAATAAAATAAACATATAAATAAAAAATTAAAATAACACTTTAAGTGTCACTTTAACTGCAGTACAAAGTTGACCATTTCCTAGTCACTATTGATTGTGTGGCTGTAACTGTTATATAGCTCTGCGTACACCGAGAAGTCCAACCGTCAGCAGTAATAGCGATGCTTTCTGCCTCTTTAGGGGCCGTTCACATATCGCGCCTAAAAAAGCGTGGAAAGCGCGGCCGCGTCGCTTCCTCCTTTTGCAAGCGTTCGGGAGCTCGGGACGTTCGGGATCTTTTCATCTCGCTGCGGCACAGGCGCGCCAGGAAAAAACGAGCGCGCCGCACCGCATGCGCGTCACGACCGCGTCGCTTCCATTTTGCACAAATGAAAATGCGCGCGATATGTGAACGGCCCCTAAGAGTCTGTACAACCTTGGCCGAGGTATACGGCATAGTTTTCTTACAATATTTACATATTGTTTGTGTCTTGTGTGTTATTCTTTCGCCGTTTATTATTTCTACTGGAAAACCAAAATGTTTCCACACAAACGATTTGAAAGTGGCGGGGGCATCTTCAATAATAATTTCACCCTCACACTGATAGCACGACGAGACAAATTTTCACCTCGACGAGAAATCTCGTCACGTTTTAGTCTCGCGAGATCTACGAGATCTCGTCACACCCCTAATATACATACACATTTTATTTCATTTTAAGATATTTTAATCCGTTGGACGGTTAAACCAAATGACCTTTTGACACTTCAAAATCTTTAAAATACCTTTATATGTAACAAATAATTAAAACCTTTTGGAGTCAATAAAAGAGAACTAGTTGTACTACTTTATATACATTAGATGTCATGTCTTTGTTAATAATAGTACAATAATAATAATATTAGAAGTATTATTATTATTTATTATTGACTTTTAGACAAAAAAAGAAAATGACCCGCTACATCGCTGACCCTCCTATATACTTGTTGCATATAAATAATTTAATTTTCATTGCAGACCTTTTAATTAAAAAAAAAAAATCTGTATGGAAATTCTTGATTTAAAAAAAGACCTAAAAGTATTATTTACATATATAGATTTATCGAATTTAATCCATTATTTTAGCTTTTTTTATACAATATTCTAGTAGTTAACTTAAATTAGCATTTATATTTGATTTTCATTTTAGTTTAAGTTTTATTAACTTTGTTATGTGCTAATAATTTTTATTGATTTTCTTTAAATATTTCTATTTAGCATTCATTTATTTTTATTTGAGTTTTATTTTTTTAGTAATTTTAGCACTTCACTTAAAACTTATTTTGCAATAACAACATTGATATAAAAAGCCTGAAATAGTTTTAATTAATTTTTTTTTTAGCTATGACCAGCCCTAGTCCAATCGGGTTGACCTAAAAACCACTGTACCCACAGCAGCAACCAAGACTAAAACAACATATACACACACACAGAACTGACAGCACACAATATCAGTACATGAACAAGTGCTTGCATAGGGAAAACAAGATAGTGAGAAGAGGCAAAAAGAGATCAATACATTATATAATCATGCTGTGTTGGCAGGAAACAAAGGTATTATTCAACGAGTACAGAGAGTAAATTAAGTTCACAAGGCAATTTTTGCACACCTAGTTTCGCAACAGTTATAATTTTATACTGTTCAAATAACACAATCAATGATGACAACGTTATGTTGAAGCACATCAATTCACTTTTTTTTTTTTTTTGGCTGATCTCAGCCTTCTAATGTAACGAAAAGCACACGGTGTCCAGGTATGTCAGACATGCCTGCATAGAAACCTTCAAAACACGTTTGAATAAATCCAACGCCTAACTCATTTCATTCCCAGCACAGAGGGTTCGGCACATTCACTGAAATGCCAATGTCTGGCAAGTCCTTTAGGGTCTGGCCTCAGGTGACTGTTAGCAATGAGAATGGGGGACAATTGCCGACGAGTTTCCCTACTATGGCGTAACATGAACTTGACTGACCCCTGAGACCTCCTTTATGTAGATAGCTTGATTGGTTGTCATCTGCCCAGGACAGTGTCTGCAGTCCACAAAACCCAAGTCAACCAGTTCTAGTCCTTCACTATCCCACTCACACACAGAATTCCAACAATCCCAAGGGTTTTACTGGAATTTCAGGGACCCGGAGGAGGGCGAGTGAATTAGAAAGAGATGAAAATAACTTCTCTTGGGCTGCCGGCTCTTTGGCCCCTCTGACCGCACTGGCAGTTTGCAAGACACTCTATACTTCCAAAGATGGCAGACCCTTTGGGTTCTAGCAGCTGGGGACACTGCTTTAGAACGAATGTCGTCACTGCATCCTCTACTGCCGTCCACTGACAGAGACAGTCCAGGAATGGCATGTCATCTTTAGAGATAGATAATGGACAACAGCTTAAAAGGACTATGCCTGTTAAAGGGGCTATATGTAAGATTTTTCATGTATTAACTGCCAATGTATGAACCACTTGCAACGGGAAAAAAAAAAAAAACTGGCTGCAGTTCACTTAACAGCCACCGGTGTCGCTAATAAGAAGGGTTTCTGAATTCAACACAATCTTCTATATATATATATAAGGTTGCGTAAAATGTAATGAGGTTGTCACAGTACCAAAATTCCAGTAGTTGGTTCCCATTCCAGTTAAATGTCATGATTCTCTGTACCAATTCGGTACCATAGCAAAAACTGTTGTTTTATTTTCAAATTGTAAAATAAAATTATGAAATAATTCCATTTAACTAATTTATTTATGGTGATAAAAGTAAGCAAATGTCCTATCCGTTTCTACATCACTGTCAATCACTGCATTTTCTGATTCAATCATGCATTTAAACTGTGGCAGTACAGAAAAACAAATACGCTCTGTGATGCTGCGTGGCCGAATAGATTAGGGAAATCAAGTTAATTGTAAATACAGAAACTTTGCACGGAGCAGCATGAAAAACAAAAATTATGATATGGGTTATAAACACAAAGTGAGTAAAGAGGACTCCTAATAAAGACTAATCATTTAGGCTATGTTCAGCGCCTGCTCACGTAGACCTACACTCCTGCAGAAACTGCCAAACACACTGAACAGTGAATCTCTTATTTAACTCATGTTTACACTTTGTTGGTAATAATGAAAAAACTACAGTGCTTTGAGCGATAGAGTAGAGTCTGAGTAACTTAAACACCTCTGATTGGCCATTGCATTCACGGCCTCAACAGATATGTCTGTGATTGGCTACAATGATCAATGCTTCAAAAACACATTGACAAACAACAACCTTTGATGCTCTTCACAGAGCGCTTACAGATACGTGTATATACTTTAGAGCAGAATATACCCGGTACTCTGTACTAACAGACTTTTTTTTCAGCTAGGGTGCTTTAAATTGTTCAAAAGTGGCAATAAAGACAGTTAGAAGTTTAAAGTATTTTAAATAATTGTTGTTTTTAAGTTTCTAAAAAATTATAAAATATAAATTAAATAATAAAATAGCTGCGAGAGAGTGCACAAGCTAAATTGGGAGCACTACTAAACACTTTAACACAGATCATATAGCTTGCCGTGTGAGCTCTAGTCTGCTTGTTGATGAGACGGTGCATAACTTTTTACGGATATATTACTGTAACTGTAAATGTTATAAATTCAAAGTCAAGCGGGTAATTCAAAAACAGACAAAGCAGTGTTCTCACACGTCGCCATTAAACTTGTACACTACTAGACACTTGTCTAAACAAACGTGTGTGCGTCAACCAGATGGATGTAACTTGTGATAAAAGACCAACTCAGAGCAAAATCGGCTTAATAAACCAACCTGTTTGTTATTTTTGCATGTCCACTTGCTGATGTTAGTGCCACGTAAAATTTAACTTTAACTGCAAGGTTATATTTATATTTTTTTGCGTACATATTCCGACAGATATATGAAAAGCAAATGACAGATCTTTATGCTTTTTTACATTTTTAACTTTCTTTAATGATTAATGTTACCGTTTTATGAAGGGACTGCAAAGGGAGTTATTCCCTATATCAATAAGCAGCACTGTTTCTGAACTCCTGAGTTTTCTTCAGGGAACATACACACCACCATTATTCATTTAAATAATTCCCGGCCAAGGTATACGCAAAAAAAGGGGGGTGAGGCCTGGTTGAGTTGTGTTTGAAGCGGTTGAAAACTTCACAACACACTGATCCAGCCGACCAATCAGAGAACATTCCGTTTTTCAGAAGGAGGGGCTTCAGAGAGGCAGGAACTAAACCGAGTGTTACTGACAGACTGGGAAGACAGGTGCTGCAACATTGTAAAATATGTGAAAAATTTTCTCAAGCATGAAATTCTTTACTAGTAGACCACAAAAACAAATTTAAGACTTTGTAAAAGGGCATAATAGGTCCTCTTTAAACTCTAAAATGAAACTGATCATGTTTTTTGATGATGTTCTTCTCCAAGCATAGGAACAGACGTCTCAATTCCACAATGCACGATCTGGTTGGCAGAAATAGAGCAAGGCAAAGGACTACCAGAGGGTGGAGTCCTCAACCTGTTACTCAATATCTACCCTGACATCTTCCACGAAACCCTGCCGCAGTCACACGCAGTGCTCTCTATGTGATGCAAAGCCTTTTCAGCACTTACCATAATTGATTGTGACATACATCACTTTGTGGGACAAATGTGGGAATTAGAAACCAGCACAAAACTTTATTAGGTGTTCATCTCACCATTTTTCTTTTTTTTTTAAAGATGCCACCATTTTAAATTCAGCAAGCAGGCTGCAGCTTACAGCAAATCATTCCACAAAATAAAGAAACACATGAAATGCTACAAGCTTTATTATTAAAATCCAAAAGGCTTTCATAAAACCATATTTGTCACAAGAGTCCTGTTAAACAGAGACCTGCATAAGGAGAATTTTGCACCACAGAATTTCATTTGCAGAAAGAGCTTATTTTCTGCATGTGAGTTTTACACAACATGTGGGGTCAAGTAAAGGTTGCCTTAATATCTAACACATTTTGGCTTCATTGGATGACAACAAAGCAATTTACTGCCCCCTGCAGAGAAGGGTCCTCCCTTGAGTGCTGTAAATACTAAATCTTTTTTAAATAAGGATACGTGATGTAATCACTCTCTACAATAGCATAATCACCGGGACCTTCTTTTCAGTGAGTATTGTGCCCAATTTATTCATTCATAGCGCAAGACATTTCTGCACACATTCCCTATAAAATATAGGCAAGAACTCTAATTAAAAAAAAAAAGTTACATTCGCTATGCAGGTTATTCGTCCTACAGTGACAAATAGCAGGAATACATTTTTAATAATTATTATTTAAGATTTATATGTTTTTTAAATTTTTATGCTCATCATGGCTGGATTTCTTTGATCAAAATCAGTAATATTGTAACATATCCTTACAATTTAAATGTTTTTCATAAAATGTCATTTGTTCCTGTAACAGCAAAGCTGAATTTTCAGCATCATTACTCCCGTCATCAGTGTCACATGATCCTTCAGAAATTATTCTAATATGCTAATTTGATCCTCAAGAAACATTTATTTTTATTATCAATGTTGAAAAGAGTTGTGCTGATTAATATTTGTGTGGAAACAGTGATGTGTCTTTCAGGATTCTTTGATGAACAGAAAGCATATATTTGAAAAGTCTTTTGCTACATTGTAATTTATGTATCCTTATCCCTTTGAAATGGAGCCGCACAATCTCGATTTAAACACCCATGCGATCTTATTTTATTAATGACAACGATTTGCCCATGTCTATTAAACCTTTTATAAAATCACACCAGAACATTCAAATCTGTGTTCATGCTGCCGCGCTGAGCCAGAGAGAGCAGTTTTACACCACACGGTAGTTATTTCTGTGTTACAAATAATCAAATTATCACAGAAGTACTGCGATAAAAGTTTACAGTTAGGATATAGACACTGATGTCTAAGATAGTGATCAAAATAGAGCAAACCACCTTTTGCAACTAACTTGGTGCTTCAAATAACGGTTATAAATAACATCTCATGCCACTAGGTAGCGACAAGTGACTTAAAAAAAAAAATGCATTTGTCATTAAATCATTCATTTAAATGATTCGTTCAAAAAACGATTCATCCAGTGATGAAACAAGTAATTTATTAATGAGTCATTGAATTAATTAAACATTTTTCCAGTCCAGCAATTAATATTTTGTCAGAACCTCTAGTAAATTATGTTATTTTGTTTAGTTTTATATTCAGAATCGTGTGAGAATCGATTTGAAACCAAAAAAAAAAATTTGTGATTCTAATTTTATCCAGAATCGTGCAGCTCTACGTTGAAGTATAAATTTCTTTAAAAAAAAGAAAGAAAAAATCCTTCCTCACCCCAGACTTTTGAACAGTAGTGTATTCTTTTATTATTCTACATGTAAATAAGAAATTATAAATGTTTGATTTTTAACTGCATGCAAATTTTGCTGGAAAAACAAGTAAAACAGTCTATAATATACAAATAAATCAAACCATTTTATCTAAATAAGAATTAAATCAAGTTTCGATTGCTTTAAAACACAACTACACCATTCCCCCGATATGAAGTAACCAAGAAGGCAGACGTCGTCTTTTTCAGAAATGTATTTCACACCCTGAACACAATAAGCTAAATGCAGTCCTTTCTTGGAAAGCAACACTGCTGGTAATGCTATGGTAAGAGACACCCTGGCTGCCTTCAAGAGAAAACCCTAAAAGTTGTCAATTATTCAGAAGTCTGCAATAAGATGGATCAATGTCAGAATGCAGTTCTTGCGAGCCAGCATAGCTCACATCCCACAGACGAGGGAGAGAGAGAGAGAGAGGGTGAAAAAAAACAAAACAAAAAGGACAGACCGAGAGGGGCCTCTAGACAGGGCCTCCCAGAGAGCCAACAGAGTCATCATACTGGTCACTCCCAAGCGATTCAGCAGGAGGACACTCCCAAGCTTGACATTACCCCTTTAAAACACAGCTTATAAAACGCATGCAGTCTATAGAGACTGGGATGGAAACCTGCCAACTTGCAGACTGTGATTTGCATGCACGTATCTATCTAGTTTGGATTCCATGCCCTGAATTGCAGCATGCATGCATTCATGCAAAAGCATTCTGGAGAGAGATGGGGCGGCATGGCCGTATTCTCCACACACACAGCAGAAAGGTGAAAGGTCTGGGGGGGGGAGATCAGCTACACAATGCTTGAAACAATCCTCATACTATTGCATCAAAACAACACAGCAAGGCTGGACGGTCACCAACAATTGAGCCGTCGCAAATAGGGGATTTAGTATCTCTGTGGTCTATTAGCATGACAAACGTGACAATTGCGCATGGCGGCGACACGCTGCATAGCAGCAGGCCGGGTTGCATGGCGGGGACATCGATTCGCTCTGTGCGCCACTGGGGCCAGCGCAAACTCAATGAACCAGGGTCCAACAAGCAAAAGATAGACCCCCACTGACATAATTGGGACCGCTCTTCCAACAAATCGCTTCCACCCAGAAACACAGAGGCCAACTTCTCAAACGGTCTATGTGCATCTGCTCAAAAGTACTTTTTGTTTCAAATCAGCTTTGCAATGAGACTTTGTTTTCCTTCTAAGCTATGCACCTTTAAGGTATTTGCACACACAAAAAAAATGCAAAGTGTCACGTATGCTTCATAAAATTATAAAGTAAGCATATGCATGGAAGGAAACTGACAAATACTTTATAATCTGCACATTTTAAGAAAGAAACATGAATTGCATTTAAAGGGATAGTTCAAAAAACTGAAAATTCCTTTTCCTCTTTCATAAAAAAGCAATATTCCATGGAATATTTTTAATAACTAACAAGCATTCCTTAAACGTTACACTTCACAATCCTCCAGCTGAACTCTTCCTGCTCCTTGTGCACAGGTAAAGCCATGTTTGTTTGCATGACGCAGGGGTTGGTTCATAAGGATTTAGTTCCTCAAATGTTCCTCAGGTGCGTCACTGTTATACAACACAATTACTGCTCTTTCAACTCTGCAAAATCACCTCATTAGGGCGTCAGAATCAGACATTCTTGAACCACGCCTACAAATATATGATCCATGAGTTTTCTGTTCTCAGAATTTAAACGCTCCTGCGCTGCGGTAACTGCGTGGATCGGAATGGACCCAGAATATCAACTGCTGGCCGTAGCTTCGATTTAGGCTTGTGCATATACGTCAATTCGGCCCATGGTGCGAGAAACCTCACACTCTGGCTCTATACAGCGCTTCTGTGAAAGAGCAGGGACATTAGATATGTTGCAAAGGCACTATAGAGTGTAATTAAGGGGTCTACTGGGAATATTGTGTTTTAGTCAGAATTATGCTTTTTTCCGCCTTAAAATGGAACGTATATTCCAAAAATGTAAATGGTAGAAAAGTCTGAAACATGCACCAGAGCTCTAACACTATAGGTTTTTGTTATACATCCATTATTTTGGTTTGCGGTCTGGAGATGCACAGTAAACACCATTTTCTTGAATTTTTCTGCAATTCTTGGAAGAAAAAAAAAAGAGCTTGAATTACATTTGATACAATCGTCTTGCCATTTCTTTGATCAAATGATGACAATTGCACAATAAAAATATTTCAACGCCAAGCCAATCATTTCCAGAAGTTACCAGACAAGCTTAACCATGGGTGACTGATGCAAAGCTTCATGCAGTATGGCACTATAAGTGGAAAACATGAAAACACATTTGCATACAATGAATACGATTATGCCTTAAGTGGTGTTCACAAATGCCCATAAAAGAAGTAGAATTTTGAGAAGTTAACTGCAATGTTGCTAAATCTCAAGTAATAAGCCAATGAAGCAGCTTTTTGCTTGAGGATTTGTGAATATTTTTGCATGGAGACTTGTGTAGCTCATCTGAACCCTGTTCCTTAAACTGATTGCAGCCACAAAACTATATTTAGCTCCTTATTTTTGCAGCCTCCACCTATGCATTACAACTGGAACAAAGCTTGCATGACAAGGCGTCCGAATAATTTTCCATTGCGCGCAACTAATAAAAATTGTTGCATGCTCAACATGGCATGCAACCAGGCTGTCAGCTCCCCGTTTCCCCATTGCACTTGCACACTCAACTACCGTCGGCCAAAGTTTCGTGTTACCTAATGCACCTCGCATGCATCCACGGCAGAAGTTGTACGAACGAATCTAATCTGCAAAAACGAAGCCGAGGCCGTCGTGACGTCACAATCGAACATTGTTCGAGAGAAAATCGCCTCGTGCGCGTGAATAAGTCGGGTGCGGACAGCGTTGCCATTGCACAATCGCTTTTGCATTGCTGGCTAGGCAGTTCCTCAACGCGGAAAGAAGGCGTTTCTTTTAATAATCGTGGTAGAACAAGAATGCAAATAGCGCCTGTGCGAGAGTCTAAGGAGAGCATCGCCTTACCAGAAAATCTGATCATTAAAACATGCATGGCAACTGATCAAACTTTTAATGCATTGGCCACGATGAAGCTGCAGCCGTGCACTTTGCAACCATGCAACGCTGGCTGCATTTCCGAGGTTTTGCACGGATCGGTTGAGTAAAAAAAGTACCTACCTCCTTTTGGCACGGACATCTCCCCTTTTGGGTTGGGGGAAGGGGAAGCACAAAAGACTTTGCCTTCCTTGTCGCTCCCTCCTTCCATCTATCCCTCGCAGTGAGGCTTCAAGCGGGCTTGCTTGCAACAAAGGTGCAAAATACAAGCCCCGATCTTCATGCACTCGGAGCCTTTGGGCGTCGGGTAACTTGTTCTCCGTGCAAAGGCTGGCCTTTCAATTGCACGCAACGAAAACGGGGAGATTTCTGCAACCGCTCTGCAAAGAAACCTCGGCAGGCACTTACATGATGGGCCAAGGCCAGCAGCTGAAAGCTCCTAACTTGGATCAGTGTGAGCCCCTGCTAACACACGTTCTTCCTGCCTGACGACGCCGGGGATCATGGGACTGGTAGTTTGAAACGTAATTGCTGTGCGCCGGGGAAAAAGGAGGAGTAGGCCTAATGCTAATGCGATTCTGTTCAGGCTAACACACAGAAACGGTGTTTCAGACAGTAAAACAGGGTGTGAAGCACTTGAGGAATTGAATAATGAATAACTTCGTGATAATTATTCGTTCTCATTCAGAATCGTAAATAATTGATCAAGAGTTTTGAATATTTTTAACCGTTTCAGTTGTTTTAGTACTTTTATTTATTGTTTTAGTAGACTAAATGAATTAGAAATGAATTTAATGCTTTTCATTAATTTTTGGTAGCATTTTAATTCATTCCATATAAATTAACCTGAGTGAAGTCAGCTAAAATGGGCCATGTTTTTGGTAAATGACTTAAAATACCATAAAATAAGCCATACATGAGATCTAAATGGTGTTTGTATAAATTAGCATGGGTCTCTTAAATGTATATTTAAAAAAAATGTGAAAAAGTATAATAATGGGAGTTGGAGTATTAGCAGGTAACTTTTTGAGTCATGGCACGACATTCAGGTAAAATGGGCCGATATAGTATAAATTAGCATGGATCTCTTAAATGTCACGTCAAGTCACCTTTACTTATATAGTGCTTTTTACAATGCAAATTGTGGCAAAGCAGCTTTATATTAATAATTGGCAAATAATTTTGGCTGCACAGCAGCTCCCAAAAGAAAATGGTGTCATTGTCCAGCTTATTCTATATATTATTGATTCATTCCGTTGCAAAGATCAGTAGTTATTAGTCTAGTTCATTTATGTATATCAGCACTGGAGAAAACTGATGTAATCGTCCAGCTCAGCTCAGTTCGCATACAACGGCGCCACCAAAAACACTGCTGAATATCAAGCAAGTGTCCCCAACTTAAGCCAAAGGCAACAGCGGCAAGCAACCAAAACTCCAACAAAGTGGAGAAAAAAACCTTGGGAGAAACCAGGCTTAGTCAGTGGGCCAGTTCTCCTCTGGCCAACAGTGAATACTTTCCCGATACTGAGGCAGAGTTACAGGTCATAAGTCCTGTATATAAATGTATATTTAAAAAAAAAAAATGTGAAAAAGTATAACTATGGGAGTTGGAGTATTAGCAGGTCCCTTCTTGAGCCACGGCACGACATTCAGGTTAAATGGGCCGATATAAAAAGAGAACAATCGGCTGAAATCATTTCATTTTTAACTGTAAACTGACACTATTGTCTTTAGTGTGCTATAGCAACAACACCATACATTTATTTCATTACATAAAAAGTTGAATGAATATTTCATTAAAAAATGCAATTAAAAATCTTGTTGATCAAGTTGATCTTGTTGCATAGGTGTGAATTGGTGTTTTTTGTGTGCATGTGTGTATACTTGTCAAATATGTCAAACATTTGACAAAAATTAACATTTCCTGTAGCTATAGTCTTAACATTGTACTGTACTGACATCTTCCTTTCTTTCCTTTTCTCTTGTTTCTTGTATCTCCGTTTCCTTTCTTTGCTTGTCCTCCTGCCATACTATATGCAACGCAAATGTTTTTAAAAGACTGTTAAGATTTTGTGTGTATACATCTAGGACTATAAACCTACATTCACCCTCAATTTCTGTGTAAAAGTGTGAGTGTGTATGCATTTGTATGTATTTCTAACTAAAATGAACTTTTTCACAAAAATAGAAGTTTCTTTTTTTTAATTAAACTTTTTAATTTGAAAAAGCATGTCAAAACATTGTTCATAAACCTTTGCTTTGTTGGTAAGCTTACTTATAATTGCTTATTAGTGATGAATGAAATTTACTCTGCCACTTACCTTACAATTTCTCTGACAAGCTTCATGTAACACTGTCCTGCCCGCCTTAAAAAACGCAGACCAGTCAAAACTATTGCTACATGTCAACAAGTGTTGAAGCAACAATATAAGATCAGTTATAGTGATTGGCTGTAAACATTTAAAGAGATATGACACTTAATTGGCCCATTTTAGCTGACTTCACCCTGCTGATTACAACCAAACAAAAACTATGAACATCCAGTCAGTAACTCTTTAATATAAGATTTGTTGCGATTTAGCAACAAATATTGGTTCATTTCCAGTTTGAAATGATGTTCTGACAGATTCATTTATAATTGCTCTTGATTCACTAATATAGAGTCATTCTTTTTGAATCGAACTACATTAATCACTGGTTCAGTAAAAAGAACCATTTCGTTTGGAATAGAGCAACACCGGTCGCTGGTACTTGGCAATTTCCCTGTACATATTACGTCTCTGCAGAAAAGGACACTTCAATATAAAGCGTGACCTCTTAAGAACTGAAGTGTCTGAAGTCTTTGTCTTCTTTCTTTCACATAATTAATGATGGACTCAAACTTTGTGTAAGCATCATTATTTTATTGTGTGGTCTGCACAGGAGAGTGAATAAACATAGGCTACACGTGACATGCAAGGAAACATCTAAAAAAAAAAAAAAAACTAAGATAAAGATAAGATAATACAGAGAAACAACTAACTCAGAATGTTATGCATTAAATAACCTGCACAACTGTGTGACAGTTCAAGACATTACAGGTTTGAAAGAGATGTGATATTTCTCGTAATTATTTACAGTAGCACCATGGAACTTTAAATGTTAAGAACAATGTTGTTGCAATGGCAAAATTCTGTTTATTTTTTGTTTTAAAGCATTCATAATAATATGATTTACAATATACAATATGTTATGCTGAATCTGAATTAGATTCTGTTCGGCCAAATGATGTTGTGTTGATTATACACGCTTGATTTAGGGCTTCTGCCTAATTGAGTAGAAAAATACCTGCGATATGAGTAATATTTGGGACACAAATGAACGTCACACCCAATATTAAAGTAATAATTTTGTCAAAAATAAAAATGCTGTCATGATTGATTAAACTCTTATTTCCTTTCTTTCATGGAACGCAAAAGGAGATCTTTATAAGAGTTTACAAGCTTCTCTCTATAATGCCAGTGAATGGTGACCACAGCTAACAATCAAACTTAATCTTCTGCTTTTAATATAGTTTTATGGTGGTTTTGTCTTTATTAGAGCTTGACAGCTTCTGGTCCCCTTCCACCTTCATTGTAAGAGAGCAGCGTTAACATTCTTCAAAACTTTTCCTTTTGTATTCCATGGGAGAAAGAGTCATTCAAATTTGGAATGACATGAGGGTGAGTAAATAATGACAGAATTTTCTTTTTTGTGTGAACTATCCCTTTAATTTCGTACTTGTGGACTCACATTTTTTGCTTGTTTTTTAACACTTTTTTCCCCCAGAGTAAACCTCTAACTTACAATGCATTATAAGGACAGTGGAGATGAACTTTATTAGTATTAACCACATTAGATACACTAAGCGTTTTCTTCCCTGCATCGAAAACGTATAGACCTTCTAAATCATGCATGTGTATCCTACTTCAATGTACCTGTTACATTATTTTTTGGTTGCTATGAGAGTCTGGTAAATAGGCTTTACGATGATGTGCAAGTACAGCGATCCATCCGCCAGGTACTCGGATGTGCGATACTGCAGGTCCACGTCAGCCAGGAAGTCCCCCACCTCCTCTGTGCTTTGGTGGAAACCGAAGACATGCCGCACCACCAGCTTGCCCTTCTGCTTTGTGAAGATGAGCACAGTCTTTTGAAAGCTTACACCTGCAAAATCTGCACTGGAAGTAGCAGGTGTGATGATGACACGAGGCCGGGCAATTCCACTGCCTCCGTCGGGCCGCGGTGGCTGCATGGCGCCCTGCTCGGTGTACATGGGCCGCATGCTGAGAGGGAGCCAGCGGGGCGAGAACAGGGCGTTCCACGTCACCCGCTTACTGGAGTCAAATCCGCTCGGACCCAACTGGGTCTGGAAACTGGTGCTGCGGTCGTCCCGTGCCGGGTTGCTTATGATCCACTGAGAGCCCCACATGGATGAGAGATAGTTGCGGGGCACGAAGAGGCTGCAGTTCACGTCGAAGAACTTGGCCAGCTGAAGGGGCGAAGCTGAATGGAACTGATACGACAGGTAGAGTAGATCACGCACCGACTCGTGGTAGCGCGTCATGATCGCCGACTGTCGCTGCAGGCGAAAGAGTTCGCGCGGAGGGATCATGGCGTAGCGCACCAGCCGAAGGGCGTTCTCTGCTGTCAGGCTGTCCGGATCATTCTGGGTGATCCAGATTTCAAGCGCCTCAAACAGTTCCAGCTCACTCTTCAATACTAAATCAGAGCGCTGCAGGAGCGTCATTAGCAATTCAACACTAACCGACGGCCATTCTGCACTCTGAAGCACCGATGACAGATTCCACGACAAAAACTGGAGGCAGCTGTCTCTCAACGCTATGTCGCCAGTCGTCACGGCGTACTGGTACCAACCCACCACGTGACCGCCCAGAGAATCGCTGGCCAGGTTCTGGCTCATGTACTGGGTTAGCCCTTGCTGGAGGCTGGCGATGCCGTACTTGGTAGCCAGTCTGTGCAGTGGTGTGGCCTGGTTCAACTGCAGTGAGAGTTCACCGCAATACAGATATCTGCAAAACAAAGACAATTAGGTCATCAAACGGTGTATCTTCTGGGAATTTTATATTTCAGTTCAGTGTCTGAGCGTGAATTGAACAAAAAACAGAATCGTAATTGTAATTTCTAAATTTATTCTATTATTGTCGGTGTTGGGGCTAACACATTACAAGTAACGTGAGTTCGATTACTTTTTTAAAGCAACAAGTAACGCATTACTTTTTCAAATAAGTAAAGCAAGTGACTTTGATTTCCCATTTATTGACTGATGCCTCTCGTGTCCACATGTAGAGAGAAATCACGAGTGAGTTGCTGAGGCGTTGTGCACGCTGTGTCAACATGATGCAATACTTGTATATGTTAAATAAAACAAATGTACTTTATGAGAACTTAACTATGTCTTTCCTGCTGACATTCGATGATCCAATTCAAACATACCAATAAGCAAAAATGACTTTAGTTAAACATTACATTTCTGTTTCATTTTTTTGTTTTTATTGCTGAGGAGTGTTGAACTTTCTTCTCCTGAATCCTTTTCTTCTGTAATCCAGAATGGCAGCACAGCTGATTGGTTTATTTGAGCTGCGCCCTCTACTGTTCAGGCGTGAACTTCAGCCTGAGGCGTATTAATTTCAATTTTTATGTTATTTTTGCCCAAAATAAAACTTTTTTTTAGTATTTGCTATTTGTATACATATTACATACTTTTTAAACCTTAATTTTCTTTCATATTCAATAAGTTTATTTGATAAACTTAGCTGACAACATTGTGGTGAACATTTTGGCTATAGCATTAAATATATTTGTCATTTACAAAACTTTTATTTCCTTTTATTCATGGAATAGAGGAGGAGATATACATATTAGAATATTTGGTAAATTAATGTTTAACAATTTTAACAATTTTGGCTGTGTTGGTTGTTTTGGCTGTAGGTTTAAGAAATATTTGTCATTATTTACAAAAATTTTATGTCCTTTTCTTCATAGAAAACAAAAGTAGATATGCAAACTAGAATATATAATACATACATATTTAATTATTTTCCTATATTAAAGATTTCTTTTGGTAACACTTTATTTTACAGTGTCATTGTTACATATGTTACATGCAGTTACAATAGTAATAACTATAAATGATGTATAGTTACATGCAACTAACCCTAAACCAAACCAAACCCTTATCCTAAACCTATAGTAAGTACATGTAGTTACTTAATATTACTCAGTACTTAAATGTATAATTACAGTGTAACAAAGACACTTTAAAATAAAGTGTAACCTTTCTTTTTATAAAGCTAACTGACAACATTGTGGTTGTACTAATGGTTTTGGGAGTAGTTTTGAGAAATGGTTATAATTGGTTGTGAAATTTTGTATACTTTATATCAGAGAATAAATATGCATGATTATTCAAAATGAATGATGTGAGTATTTATGTTTTGTCTCTGAACTTGCAGTTCCTTGTCCTGTCATTCCTATTTGAATTCCAATACAGCTTCCTTTGGGGTGTGTCCAATTCAATATATAGTCTATTTAATATCATGAATTGAAAATGTTGTCATTTATGGCATCTATTGGTTCTGTGAGCCAAACTGGATTGTAAACTGATAAAATGATATCATTTTCTGTTATAAAAAGATAGAAATCTCTTTAATTATACTGTGTTTCTCTTGCTTGAGTGAGCTTTTTGCTCTCTACCATTGTAGTTTAATTCTGTCACTCCGTCTCCAATATAAATTTGCCTTGTTTTGCTCTTTTGCTGCAGATTGTATCTTTGTTGTCTCATCCTTTCGATCGCTATAAAGGAAATAATACCCCAAACAAAAACCTTCAGCTCATTCAAAATAAATGAGTAGGCGGCATGTGCTCTTGTAACCAAAACATCTTCTCACGCTAGCTTCACTTCACCATTGTAGCTTTGCCCTGTTTGGCCCTTCTCATTGTAAAGGTGTTTTACATAAGAGCAGAGATTTTTTTTTTTTGTTTGTTTGTTTTTGTTTTAAATATTGCCTGTTTCATTGAGCTTGTCTTCTGTTGAGTCTGAGCTGCTGACAGCAGGAGGGTTGTAGTTCCACCATTGGCCATTAGAGAGAGTCTTGGGCATCTGTGGGATGGGAATGCTCTCATAACTTGTCATGTCCCGACATGTTTTGGGATGTTACAGCACAGTAGGCTTTTTCCTTGAAAGTAAGTTTTACAGTTCTTAAACTCGGTTTTATGAAGTGCATCAGCAAAACTCACATGCTTTTTTATTTTTTTTAGGGAAATATTTATGATGCTTTACAGTTCTGTTCTTGGTTTGACCTATATAATAATAATAATAATATTAATAAATGTGTTCATTGCTTTATTTTTATTTATTCATCATTTTAACATAAAAAGAGCCATTTTAATGCTCTTTTCCATACAAGGTTGGATAATAGTGACAACGGCAGTTACCGGCAATATATATATATATATATATATATATAGATATATATATAGATAGATAGATAGATAGATAGATAGATACAGGGCTGGGTAAGTTACTTTTAAAATGTATTTCACTACAGATTACAAAATACATGATTTAAAAAGTAATTTGTAACGTATTTCGTTACATTACTCAAGTTTAGTAACTTAATCTAAATACTTTAGAATACTTTGGAATACTAATAAGTGTGGAACAAACACAAAAAAGGTAATTGCAAGTTTTAATCTGACAATTCTGACTTTTTCCCTCAGAATTGCGTGATATAAAGTTGCAATTGCGAGTTATAAAGTCAGAATTATGAGATATAAACTCACAATATTGAGAAAAGTCAAAATTATGAGAAATAAACTCGCAATATTGAGAAAAGTCAAAATTATGACTTTAACTTGCATATTAAAATCACAATTGCAAGAAAAAAAGTCAGTATTGCAAGTTTATATCTCCCAATTCTGACTTTATAACTTGCAATTGTGAGTTTAAATCTCACAAAGAAGTCAGAATTGTGAAATGCAAACTCACAACTGTGAGGGGAAAAAACAAATTGTGAAAAAAAGTTTTTTACAATTATAAAATGACTCACAAACAACTATCACAAAACATGAAAACAGTCGAAAACATGAAACTTAACTCCGCTTTTTCAGACTGTCAAAGTCAGAGAATCACCAATTGCTGTTTAAATGACATTAAAACTCAAAGTAATCACTTTGGTAATCTAAAATACTTTTCAGATGTAACTGTAATCTGATTACCACCCATTTAAAATGTAACTGTAATGAAATACAGTTACTCAAATTTTGTATTTTAAATACGTAACTAAGTTACTTGTATTTCGTTACTCCCCAACCCTGGATACATATATATAGATACACACACACATACATGTATCCATGTGCATGTATAAATGCATGCATATATATATATATATATATATATAAATATAATATTTTTGTTAAATATATACATGCATGTTTGTGTATTTATATATACCTAATATAAACTTTGATTTTGGATAAACACTAATATAGATAGATAGATAGATAGATAGATAGATAGATAGATAGATAGATAGAAAAGAATATGTCACCTTTTTTCAACTCAATGCTTCTCACCTGATGAATTTATCGAACACAGCAGTGCATTCTGCTATTTCTCGCAGCACTAGCGTGCTACTATTGCGGTTTCTCAGCATCTCTTCAAACACTTGGCTCTGCAGTGAAAGCACCAGCGTGTGGGCTTGGATCACCTTAACCTCATCCGCATTCACGGTTTCCACACGTAGGGAAATGTCACTGTTATTGCCCAGCATTAGAAGGCCCTCCAGCCGTGCCACCAGCCCCTGCGAGTGATTGATGACTTCTGTGGTGCCTTCTTCCAGTCTCTCTGCCCTCAAACCTGCAGAGCGACGGGGAACAAGTGTAATTATTCATGTCCAGTGGTGACTGGTGATGTGTGTGTGTAGATAATCCAAGGGAGATAGATATAGGACACGGAACTGACATTTAGACGACAAAAACTTACTGCAAGACAAAGAACAGAGCAAACTAATGGCTTAAATACAGAGATCATTAACAAAACACTTTGAACTCATTTAACAATGTGCAGCATGTGTATTATGTGTTCAGTCTTTATGTGCATAGGTTTTCTTGACAAAGTGACGTCGCCAAATACTGGCCTGGCAGTATAATAAAGCATTTTTAATCTGTGTGAACATTCTTATTTTGAAAATGTTGTTGTCTGTAAAAAATGCAAAGAAAAACTTTTAGTACATCCTTAACTGTAGCTACTGACTAAAAATCTAGATTTAGTATGATTTGTTGAATAGAAAGTGCAATGGGTGAGTATTTAATCCATTATGCATTTGTTGTATTGATTGTGTTGTAGTTTAATCCATCCATTTATGTTTGGCTTCATAAAGGCTGATGTTGATGAATAAGTTAAGTAAGTGTTCTCTGCTTTTTGCATGAAAATGGCTACGGCACTCTAAAAAATGAACCAACGGTTGGGTTTGTCCATTTTTTACCCAAATGGGTTGAAACAATGTGTATGTTGCAGTATTCATATGTACCTAGAATTAATCAAATTCCATGAATTGACTACAACTGTTACTGGTACGCTTTTAAGTCACATTATCATATATATAAGTCTGTTATGCTCACCAAGGCTGCATGTATTTGATCGAAAATACAGTGAAATGATAACATTAATAACTCTTTTCCATTTTAAAGTGTAATTTATTCCTGTGAAGGTAAAGCTGAATTTTCAGCATCATTACTCCAGTATTCAGTGTCACATGATCCTTCAGAAATCATTCTAACATGCTGATTTAGTGCTAGACGGACATTTTGTTATTATAATATCAATGTTGAAAACAGTTGTGGAACTTAATATTTTTTTGTGGAAACATTGATACATTTTCAGCACTTTCTGTTTCCTTCCAGGTTTAAATTACATTATTTCTCACCTAAGAATTTGATCTTGGATGTATTCTATATTCATCTTTTCCATTGTTCATATTACACATACAGAATAACTGTCTTAACCTTCTTGTGTTTCCATAAGAGAACAATTGTTTTTAAACAGAATATGATTTCATGGCTCTGCACCCTCAAAATGATCATCCAACTTCTGTTGTGCATTTCCTTGAATGCTGGACCTGGTGTCATTGCAGAATTCTCGGAAATGCCATCATGCCTTTATTTGTGTTGGTGTTTTGTGTGCGTGTGAACAAAGCACTTATAGCGCCCTGGTTTCCTAGTTGTTACTACATAAAGTACAAGCCGTTATGAATCATAAAACAGGTTCGTAATGAAATCCAACAACAGAAATCAAAGAAAAGTCTCAATTGCTGATGATGCCTTAATTGCTTTTCATCAAATTAAAACAATTTGATTGTCTCTTACTTGCCAGACATGATTACTCACGTCATTTTATTTGATAGATAATAAATGGACATTATTTTTCATGCTAAAACATGCTTTTATCCATTTGTGTATTTAAAAAAACATGATTTTGAAAAATTGAAGGTCACCTGATATGTTAAAATGTCTCTTAACATGCAACTTTGCAAAGTGCAGCTTTCACACTTATGTTCTTTCATCCAGCAGATGATACCCGGAGCTCTCATCCACAAATCCAATACTTTTGACACTATGTCCAAACGTTGCATCTATCATCTGGGAGAACGTGCAAGACAAGTCACCTTACCTCCATGGACAGGTTGCACATGAGACCCGGTGGCCAACAGCAAGAAGAGCAGGTAAACATGGGCAAGCAACCCATTCTCCAGAAAATATGCCATCTTTTCTTGTCCGATAGTGGATTTGATCTCTTTCTGTCTTTTCTGTCTCTATATTTTCGTCTGTTTTCAACCCTCTACTCTTCCTTTATTTAATTATCTTTCTTCTGTTTCCTCCTCCTCCTCCTCTTCAGTATATGATGGATAGTCTGTCGGCCCCCTTTGTGTGGCATATAGACTATGGTGCATAACTAGTATGTAGGTTACTGGTTGTTTTGAGTTAGTTCCACCCTCACAGTATCCTATCGATCAGTGGAACCTGTGGGGGGTGGGGAGTTCGTTTTGGTGGGCAGGAACGCCAGTTGCCATGACAACGGCTTTGATTTTGACTTTTCTCTTTTTCAATGTTGTATGACATACATCCAGAGGAGGCCTCAGCTGTTCGGGCAGAGCAAGCGTGGAATTCTAATCACAAACTGTAATTGTAACTGAGAGTTGCAAGTCTGTTTATGCAAATCTGCATGCATAAATGAATGCATGCCCTCTTTTTTTTCTTTTTTTTTTTCTTACAATTTATTAAAACGAGGCTTTCTATGCCATATAAACCCTTTTTTTTTTCTAAAGAACCTTTTTCCACTATAATGAAACTTTTGGTAATTGAAAAGTTTTCATGGCTGTTCTTCATAGAACCATAGATTCCAATATAGAACCTAAAAATGTAAGTTAAAGGGATAGTTTGCCTCAAAATGAGAATTCGGTCATCATTTTCCCATCCTCATGTCATTACTGTTTGTATTTATTTCTTCTCTGAAACACAAAAGACCACATTTTGAAAATGTGTTGTTGTTTTTTTGTTTGTTTGTTTGTTTTTTGCTAATTGCAAGTTTATGTCTCACAATTCTGAGAAAAAAAGTTAGTTTATGTCTCACAATTACAACCTTATTTCTCGTAATTGAATGTTTATATGCAGAGAAGCGGCCTGTGCAATTTCAGAGGGCTGTATCAAAGAAACCACCAGTAGTAAATCATTGTTTTAACGAGTCATTGAATCATTCAGTCAAACGATTCATTCAGGGACAAAGCAGAAGTGACAAAGTGAGTCGTTGAGTCATTAATTAGAACGTTTCATTCAAAAATGTGGATTCATTCAGTAACGAAACTGAAACTGTGTTTCTCGGAGACGTGCAATGGCACTACTGTTTGGAATGTTAGTTGACAAAATAGAGGTAAAGCTAAAATGTAAGTCACCTAATATCCTATTAACTTATTGTTTATTGAAATGTATAAAATCAATATCACATTTGCAAATGTGCTGATATTCGGGAAAACAGCACTTTTGCTTGTGTGTTATTGCTTATAAATATTAAAAACAAGAACTTATACGGAGACTTCATTTTGCACCATATCTTGGTTTTTGGAAGCACTTTTTATTCATTTTGGTGGGATTTTTGCCCCAAGATACCATTAATGTTTGACACTGGTGTGTGTTTGCTAGGTGATGCAGAGCTTTACTAAGTTTTGCAAACTTAGACCCCTTCTGTTGGCCCGTTTTAAGTGAAACAAGTGAAACATAGCAAAGGCCTGATCTTGCAATTTTGATTTTTTTTTTTCCCCGCACAATTCCAAGTTTATATCTCACAATTCTGAAAAAAACATCAGAATTGCAAGTCGTCAGAATTGCGAAATAAAAAAAGTGTTACAAACTCAGAATTGCGAGAAAATAAATGTGATTATGACTTTTTTTTCTCTGAATTATGAGATAT
Organism: Zacco platypus; assembly: GCA_038088235.1. Classification (NCBI taxonomy): domain Eukaryota; kingdom Metazoa; phylum Chordata; class Actinopteri; order Cypriniformes; family Xenocyprididae; genus Zacco; species Zacco platypus. Next base: position 22,872,497 of record CM076068.1, on the reverse strand, counting down.
AAATTGAGAATTGCAAGTTATAAAGTCCAAAAAAACATCAAAAAAAAAGAAAGTCAGAATTTTGAGATAAAAAGTCACAGTTACCTTTTTTTATTCTGTATAGCTGAAACAAGCTTCCATTTTGTATGGATGAAAACTTCTGAAACATTCATTAAAATGATTGTTGTATTCTGCAGATGAAAGAAACTCAAACAGGTTAGAGAGTGAGTAAATGACAGATTTTTTTTTACAATTTAATACTCAATTGAAAAGGAATTTATACCTGTATGATATTACGCTCAACAACTAGAGAATACCCATCATGCACCACGAGAGTCGCGCGCCACAAGAATCGCATCTGAATCATCCATACATCAATTTCCCAAACCGCTGGTCCAATGTGGCTACAGCGTAATATCATACAGGTATAAAATCCTTTTTAATTGATTATTAAATTTGAAAAAAAAAAAAAATGGTGAGCTTTTGCTTTAAAATTGCATAAATTGAATAGCACAACAAACTGCTTAATTTGAGATATCATTCAAGCCCGTAGCACAAACATGAAGTTACATGTGTAAATGTAATTCTGAGGGTTATGGATTTGTATGAGAAGTAGTAACAGAGCTGTCTAAACATGGCACCCAGAAGTATGTGACACCCTTGTACACTGTACTTTTCTGTTAAGCATTCATCCAGTCACTCAGCCAGACTGAACATGTTGGTCGTTACATGCTGTCCACACAGGATCAAAAGAAGGATTGGAGTCTATTTCTCTCTCTGTATGTAAGGACATCCACCCCTTAGTCCTCTACTTAGAGGTTATGTCACTTGTTTACTGCCAGTCAAAGGAGCGGGAGAAATGTGCTGAGAGAGTCTGAACCTTGGCTGTGTGACAAGGCAACAGAGGGAACAGATATGTGTGTGTTTGTGTAAGTGTACGGATGTGTGCTGTGCGTGTGTGAGACGAACTACCGAGGAAAATTTCAGTAAATCATTTACTTAGGAGAAACCCTAAAGCTACTATCAGGCAGATTGTGACCCTGATCTAGACTGATAGTGATGAATGGATTCCTCTTAAGGCTACATCATACTGCATTCGGTTGAGTGAATAAAAAAATTGATTCGATTTTAACTAGGACAATGCACTGTCAAAGTTTCACAGACCTGATAAAAAAGGCTGCAGTCAATTCAATGTCAATACAGAGAGCATTTATATTCATGTGCTTCATTTCAAATACCTATTCAGCACTTAATATATTATATATTTAATATATTCTATACAGTACATACATATGGAAAAGCTGAATTTTCAACAGCCATTACACCGGAGTCTTTGAATAATAGAAAGTCTTTGCTGTCACTTTTGATCAATTTAATGTACCTTTGCTGAATAAAACTATTCATTTCTTAACTATAAATTTAGAACATTATATATCTCTAATCTGATTGGCTAATCGTGGCACACTGCAGTAAAATCTTTCTATAATGACAACTAAACTGTATAATTGACCATTGTACCTAGCAACCAATTTCCAACCAAGCTGTGCTGGATTCTGGATTTCTTCTGACATATTGCAATAATTTCACTTTAAAATAGCTGCAAGCAGCAACTAAGGGGCAACAGAAGCAAACAAGGAAGCTAACAGCAGACCAACTGCAAAAATTTGTGAATAAAGACATTTGGAGACAAAGACACTGCATGTCTGCATGTGTTTAGAGCCAATTTCATGTTTTGTTCAATTACGGTCCCAGCGCTTTTTATGTGTGTGTGTGTGTGTGTGTCTTCAGAGTGCCTCCATAAACAAGTGTGTCAAATTTGGTGAAAACATCTCATTTTGTTTAGGAGTCATAGACATTTATATGCATGAACACATAAAAAATTTCACACCTGATTTTGATTGCATTTTTTTTTTGCCACTTCCTATCAAAATGTTGACATTTGGCCATTAGCATGTAGTCGGCGTTTTTGATTTGTTTCGAAAATATATCCGAATGTTGTTTAATCACAAACCTGGAATAGCCATAAGACAAAATATAGCATGTTTGATGTCGTTGAACTCGGCAAGGATTCAGGAATCTAAGGAGATGACTCCTGTGAAAATAAGTCAACCACATGCAAAGTTACAAGCATGTAAATAAGCTTGTCTGAAACTTCTCAGACTCCTTCAGGGCATCATGGCGATGACCCTTACTGAGTTTAGTACTGATACATTTATGCGTTCATAAAATGCAGCATTTTTTTACAAAATTCAAAATGGCCGATATGGGAAAATTGGATATCATTCGACTCGGCATGATGCCCCAAATCTAATGAGCCGAAACACAGCATGTAGCCTCAGGTCATGCTTCTGAGGACATGTACCAAGTTTGGTTTGAATACAATAAAGTCTTATGGAGATACAGCCTTATGTCTATTTTCGCAAGCTCCATGTAAAATTCGTTTGTGCGTTTTTCAAAAAGGGTTGGAGAAATCAACTTGAATTCCTCAACTTTTTGTCAGCATGGTCTGAAAATGATCTGGTTCAATTTTTGTGTTAAAAGCCTAACAGGAGTTCGAAAAAGTAGGTTTTTCAGAAAATTCAAACTGGCGGGAAAATTTTCATGACGGAACACGACGTCATAGTGTGCAATCGAATCTAGCCTTTACGGTTCAAAAGTTAATAGCACGAATGTGAGTGAAACTTTGGTAAGTTGGTGACACTAGAGTGATTGAGTTAGAGACTTCAAACTCTATCTGTGTTCCAAATTCCATAACTTTCACGCAAGCAGTTCTCTGGGCAGCCATAGAAGAAGAAGAACGGCAACAGATACAATAGGTACCGATACGCACCTTCGGTGCTCGGCCCCTTATTAATGTTTCATGTCCAATTATTTGGCGCGCCAAAGCCGCATAATGCAGGATAATGTACAGTCATCTGATAATGAACAGTTGATTATACCTCATGCCTAACTTAATGCTTGTATTGTTTAATTGTTGACCTGTCCTAGGAACGGTCAGTATTATTGTAGAGTGTTAGAACAGTAACCATGAGTGATGCAGTGACTCATAGACAGTGTAATTAAAGCAGTAAGCTTTCATCCTCAGGCAAAAGAAGCAGTCATTGACAAGTATATAGGCCATATTATTATCAAGTCCACACTGATTTTAACTCAGAAATTGCTACATTTCACAAATAATTACCAAAAAAAATGGCAAGTAACACATTGAAATAACCAAGGAATTCTGAAGTAGAGAGACTGAAGTAGTATTTTCTTGTAAAACACAATCCAATAAACTTTGTTTATTTACTACTTCGAAAAATGTGGTACTTTGTAGTACTACGTGTTGATTGTTTAGCAGCAGAAATCATACCTTTAATCTTTAAATTTTTAGATTTGCATGTTTAGAGCAATGACAATTGACAGCAGCATTTAAGGGATAGTTCACCCAAAACTGAAAATTCTGTCATCATTCATTCACCCTCAAGTTGTTCCAAACCTTTATACATTTCTTTGCTCTGCTGAACACAAAAGAAGATATTTGGAAGTCATTAGTCAAAAGGGGGCGAGATCTACTCCATACTCCAGCATTTTAACCACTCAGTAAAAAGAAAGCCAGTAGCCTGCAAGTATATTGATCATTGTTGATGAGAATGTCAAAACGTGATACAGTGACCCAGCAAGCCTAATTCGATTTCTCTCTCTCTCATAGGGCTCCATATTTGACCCACTTGACACCTCATTGTCTCTGCTGCTCTATTTCATTTCAGCTGCATTGTGTTGTCTGCACCATGAATAAATTGGTTTTATTTTTAATTTCCATTGAATTTAGTTAGTTATTTAGGTTTAACATTATTTTGTCACACTGTGGGATCTGTCAGGAGTTATTAAACAACAAAGCAAGTGAGACAGGAGTAACAAATTTCATCCATCTTGTTTGCTCAATTCACTTAGCCTATATCTTCTCACACATTACGTCATTCCGTCACTTCAGATATAACTTCAACAGTTCCGACTTCCTGTTTCAAAATAGTACAATGTTACTCATGAACACAACACATACTACATGTCTCCAAAGAGATCAACTTTAATGGTATTGTCACTAGAGGGCAGTATTGTCTCAAACGAAATGTCATGAATACACAAATACACTTGATTCCATTTGTTAACATCAGTCAACACAAACTAACATTGAAAACTACTTCTAAAGAATTTATTAAGCTTTGATAAGGTCTGACATTCTACTAACTATAAGTAATTTTGTAACTACATGCAAACTTTTTCCACCTTACAGCCTACTCCAGTGAGTTTGTTGACATGAATTTCCAAATTAATGAGAGTTAGTTGGCATGTTGTTGCAAAGTTACTTATAGTAGAATGTCTAAAGTGGACCATTGAAATAAAGGTAACCTTTATTAATCTTATAGGTTAATGGTAATTTCAACATTTAATTATACATTAGTAAAATCAAAAGTTGCATTAATATTATTTAATGGACTAGAGCTAACATGAAAGAGCATTAACAAAGATTAATAAATACTAACAAATGTATTGCTCGTTGTTAGTTAACTAATGGGAGCTTATTGAAAAGTGTTAACGAAATTCGCATTGTGAAACTCATTTTCTGTTGTTACCGAGACAAAGAAAGCATTATGAATCCATAATTCCTCACAAAAAGGCTCTCTGTATTTACCCCCCTTTATCTCAATCCATTTATTACTAATTTCTCTCCATTTATTCATGTGTTTCCCTTTTATTTTGTTTCCCTCCCTTCATCTCCCCCACATGCCTCAGAAATTACAGGTAATTAAATCCACATTAATAATGTTAGCTTCCGTGAACCCCGCTTACAGCAATCACATTACGTGCTGTTATGAATTAATGTGTTTAGATGGAACAAAAGGACCCTTCACTTTAAGTGAGTTCGTGTTGGCAGTTTTTCTTTTCCACTCTACAAAAGAGTACGTAAAGGCAAAGTGACAAAGTGGACATAACCCTTTTTTTACATCACAGCAGTGTTTAATGGCTCTTCTTTAAAGTGGAGCCACACACTCCACAGGAATACAAATATTCAATGACGGGATTTATAGGCCTGTGCAATGCCAAACACTCCTACACATTGTGCTATGGAAGTTGAGATTGTTGTAGGCCAAATGCACAGACTGACCACTTCCTCCAGCTGTGCGAGAATATCTTTTGGGACAAACAGTAAAAACAATTATGATTACGAATTTGTGAATCTTAAGATGAGAGGATATTGTTGAGTATGTACATCCTTTGAAATCAAAATTTTCTATTTTTTATGGAACATAGTATTTTTTGTGAATGATTTTCCATGCATTATTTTTTTTTTTTAAATTTATGTATCCTTATAATCTTTAATCAAAGTAACTTCCCTTCCCTCTTGCAGCGGCATCTCTTCACAACCACAACGATCCAATCAATTCCCAATGGACAAAATCAAGTGCTATCCTACATTTTTTCTTTTTCGAAAAGCTGTATTACTCAGATATACATCTCCAGTTACTTTCAAAAGTAATGCGTTACAATATTGTGTTACTCCCTAAAAAATAACTAATTGTTACTTAGTTACTTTTTATGGTTTCTTTACTTTTGTGTTACTTTTTCTCTCCTGGGCTAGGCTTGCTTGTATGTTTTACCAAAAAAAAAAAAAAAGTAAAAATAAGTAATCTGAAGGTTGCCGGTTCGATTCCCACGCTGACAGGAATTGAAAGTGGGGATTGTGAATAAACAGCACTCTCTCCACCTTTGATACCATGACTAAAGTGCCCTTGAGCAAGACACCTAACCCCTAATTGCTCCCCTTGTAAGTCGCTTTGGATAAAAGTGTCTGCTAAATGATGAAAAATGTAAATGTAAAAGTGAAATGAATAAGCCTCAGGCTGAAACAAGTGCAAATTCACGCCTATACACTAGAGGGCGCAGCTCAAACAAACCAACTTTAGTTTATCTGTGCTTCACCAATCTGGATTGCAGAAAAAAAGGAGGCATGAGAAGAAAGTTCAACACTCTTCAGCAAGAAAAACAACAACAAAAAATGTAATATTTAATAATGTTTAATAAAAGTTATTTTTGCCTTTATTAGTATGGTTGAATTGGATTACTGAAGGTCAGCAGCAAAGACATTGGTTAATATAGTGAGATTAAATACATATACCATTATTACACCGCACACACATCTCCCGATTTCTCTCAACATGGGGACATGAGAGGTTTCAGTCAATAAATGGGGAAAAAAGTAACTTATTTGAAAAAGAAACTCAGATATTTTGTTGTAACTTTAAAAGTAATGCGTTACTAAAAAGTAATCTGATTAAGTAACTCACATTACTTGTTACCCCCAACACCTCACAATAGGGAATGAAAGACTATCGCAAGTTCTATTTCATACTTCCACTGCAGAAGGGCAACTTTACTTCATAGAAAGATGATTTGTTAATCAAATTAAACACAATGAACTTGTTAGTGGTCACGTTGCGTGAAAGAATTTATGGAATATACAGCGATAGGAGATAATGAATGTTGTTGGATGACAGGGCATATTAAATCAACATTCCCTTCTGCTGGGTTTGGTCCTCACTATAACACTATGAAAACATGAATTCAAAGTTCAGGCCAGACAAAACTGCTTGACTTTCTTTTTTTTTTTTTAGAGAAAAAATTAAAAGTTTAATGGTGTGTCTCCGACATCTAAAAATGTAATGATATACAGCTAATGTGACAACACTAAGGTCATACTAGGGAACTTAGTATCAGTGTCCAAGGAAAAATCCAAAATTTGTTTGTGTTTAGTGCGTTTTCATTTTGTGGGCATTTTTAGTGAATTATTTTACCATTTTAGTGCATTTTTTATTATTTTAATAGATTTTATTGTATTTTTATTTATTTTATTTTTTTAAGTTTTAGCTTTGCTTTGTATTAATTTTGATTTGCTCTTCAATTGATATATGAGTAAAATCCAATACAAAATTTTTCTAATCAAAAAGAGACATAATTTTACTTTAAAGCAACTTCAAGTGAACTATAGAAAAATATAGACTGCATTGTGTGATGCAACTTTTTTCTGTGATCTGAAAACATAAAAAGAGGCTTTTTCCCCCAGATATGTATATGTTCTCTGGATAGCTCAATTTGGACAATCTGTAGTGATTAACCAACCTCATATTGAGAAATATAGATATTTGTAGCAAAGACTGTTCCCTATTATCACGCATATACGACATTGATATATGCTGCTGACACCGAGACCAATGGCAGAGAGTTTACTCAGCTCATTTTCTGCCTGACCAGTCCTCTGCTGTGGTACAAGGCCAGTTCAGAGACCGTTCATCAAAATGAACACTCAATGATGAGTATTCACATGAGTGAGAGAGAGAGAGAGAGAGAGAGAGAGAGACAGAGACAGAGAGAGAGAGAGAGAGAGAGAGAGAGAGAGAGACAGAGAGACAGAGAGAGAGAGAGAGAGACAGAGAGAGAGAGAGAGAGAGAGAGAGACAGAGAGAGAGAGAGAGAGAGAGAGAGAGAGAGAGAGAGAGAGACAGAGAGAGAGAGAGAGAGAGAGAGAGAGAGAGTGAGCGCGCATCCGTGCATCCCTATCTCTGTATCCAGATGGTGGTGTACATGTACTTTTTGTTCCATCTATCTGGAGATTTGATGTTGCTGGCTGGTGAGGGAACCTAATTAATCTAGAAAACATTTAGTTCTACCACACACATCCAAAAAATGGTTGCACTAGTACAGATTAAAAAAACAAAACACAAGTCTAATTTGATACCTCAAATTGTGCAGCTTTGTGAGCAGTATTGTTCATTTTAACTCAAATTTGTTAGTTAAAGTGAAGCTGAAATAAAATTAAATACAAATATAATGGATGAGAAATGACTGAAATAAAATAAGTTGAAGTACTAAAATTTCTAAAACTATAAAACATAAAGTTAAATAGAATTAAAGTTTAAAATAAAACGTGCGAAGTGATTACAACTTAGCCTTCATTTTATCATCTCGAAATCTTACATCAAAAGATTTAACACATATTTAGAGACCAGAACAGTGGACTCTCTCGACTTTTACCTGAACGTAACCTCCCAGTATTAACCACATAAAAAAGTAATGACCCTAACGACCACTCAGTACACCTTAGCAACCACAATGCCCTGGCAACCACCCCGAACAGCCTATGGTTTTGTGGCGGTGAGTTTTGCACAGGCTAGCGCCATTCACATTTGACTTCAGTAAATGTACAAATCTGCATATTTATTCAAATGGTTAAAGCTTAAAGAGGACCACAGAGTCTATGTTTAGGTTCAAGTTAAATTTACATTTACATCACAGCCAAAGGAATCCTATAAATTGTCCTATGAAAACCACACAGACAGCAGATAAGAGCTCCCATGGGTTTGAAGTGTGTGAAACAGCACACCCTCTTCCTAGTGTGTCTCTGCGCTATACTGACCTCTCTGTGAAAGACAGACCTCTTTATGTCACAATGCTTCACTCGTTCACCAAAATCCTCCCAATGGAAATTAGCTGTCCGTACTTAACCCCTCCCTCCCTCTCTCTCCTTCTCTCTCTCTCTCTCTCTCTCTCTCTATCTATCTTTCTCCAGCTCCTTCCATAACCTCCTCCCGAACTCAGTCTGTGGTTGCAGTGATGTGTCTGTTTTTCAAAGACCCCCGTCCTTCCTCTTCCTCCCTGTCCTCCTCAAGGGCTGCCTGGCTGGGCATCGGCGGTTAGGACTCCAGCTCCAGAGTCCACGGATGGGGACCTGCAGCGATTTGTGAGGGTAAGAAACCCTCTTTGTCCTTTAGCAATCAGCCTATATTTAAGAGAATCTTTATTTATTTTTATTTTTATAAGAGAGTGCTAAGTGAATTTATTAAAGTGAGCATCAATTGCAGTTACAGTTACAGTTATTGTAAGAAAGTTTTTGCTGTATTAAATACAGGTAAAGTGGAGCACTTAAGTTTTTAATTCAATATTGCTGTATTTATAAAACAAATATATATATATATTTTTATAGTTTCCTGTGCAGTAGAGATCTTTAGGGGCTAAGCATTTGCAATCTTATTTTAAAATGATGCCAGTGACAAAATGATACTCAATAGTGTTTGACTGATACATAATACAAAGTCTTTGTGTGTATATATATATATATATATATATATGATAGATTTATGCTTGTGCAATGTCTACCTTCCACTGATATTTACATCCCCTTTTCGAACAGCTTTTAAAAAATGAGTGTTAACTGGTTTGTTCTGAACATAAATCAGTTATTTGCCATGCTGTCTCCTCTTTGTTTCGTCATCTTAATATTTTTTCCATGAACTACAGGATATTCAGAGGTCGGCTCTGGAAGTCATAAAGATAGCTTAAAAAATTGTGGCATTGTTTTTGAGCACCTTGTGTAATCAAGAGACTGTGAATTTCAAGACTTCTGTATCCCTCTCATCTTCTCTCTTCCTTTGTCGAAAACAATGAAACACTCTTTTCATGGTCATGGTATTGCTATACCGTTGTCCTTGAGCCCATAACTATTGTCTCAGGTGTACTGGCCGAATATGAATAATTGAGCGTGTTCATTAGAGCAAAAAGTCCATGGAGAGAGATCTGAAACCTTACACATTGACTCCCTGTACATCCTAGAATGGAAAACAGTGGCCATTTACTTTTACTAAATGAGGTGATTTCCCATGAGACTCTGTAAGTAAAGTCACAGCTCATTATATAGAAAAAAAACATCTTTTTCATTATTGTTTACAGATCAGTTGCGCTGATTCTTTGAACAAACATAGATTGCGCGAGCGGTCGCCCTTAGGCAGGAGGCAACACATGTGAACTATAGTGCAGTTATGGAAAACTGCTGTTTGTCATTCACATATTTAGGCTATGCAATAAGCTGCAATGTCATGCTTTGAGCTTAAACAGCTTGTACAAGTTATTTCATATGAATCTTTTGAGACCCTAATTCTAGATGGTAGTCTCTGGATGGGAACTTTGGAAATCACTGGTCTGAGAATTAAGCTCTTATTGCTTATGAGGAAACAGTGCAAGGCCAGTTCAGATTCACTTCGAATCCCAGTGATTTGATCTCTTTGATTGTGAATGTCAGCATGATTTAATGCATTTTTATTTGGCCATTAAGTTTCCTAAAGAGTATGTCTAATTTCACAATCCCACCTTGTCTTATGTTTCTTGATTATAGAGCATTACACTCTTAAAAACGTTAGTTGCCCAGTTCTTAAAATAACATTTTTTTTTCTTGGTGTGAAGAACATTTTAAAAACCTTTTTGTTGCATTGAAAAGGTTCCATGGGTGTCAGAGGTTCTTCGTCGAACCATCAATGCAAATAAAGAACCTTTTTTCAGAGTGTAGATGTTTAATAGTTTTAATATTTTAATGTTTTAATAGTGTCTTTAAACTTCAGTTACAAAAGATTGATTCTTTTCTGTGAATCAGTTAAAACTTAATTTTAATCAATTCAAATTCTGATTCAATGATTCATTTGCATTATCACTTAAATGTTCATGCAAGTCCCTGTGTGTAATTTTTTTGTATATTAAAATACAGTCAAAACATGTAAATATTGATCGTTTTTTATTATGTATTGAGATATTGGTGTGTTGAAATGAAAATGAAATGAAAATATCCCTATTTTTACTATATTTTACCTCTTACATGGCTTAGTTTCACCTGAGACAATAGCTATGAGCTCAAGGATGATGATATAACATCCATATCTGGATATGTAATAGTATATTTTTGTTTGTTTCTAAAAAGGAAGAGAGAAGATGAGAAGGATACAAAAACAGAGGCATTGATTCATACCCTCTTGATAACATATTTTTCTTCTTAGTATGTTTGGTTTCATTGGCTGTTTGGCTGAAATTATGGTTTCTGGAAAATAAAACGCCCATTTAGACCATCCATATATATATATATATATTTATTGAGATATGCAGTTTTTAGTTAAATCGCCCTGCCCTAGATTATAAAGATGTTTGGCATTGAAAAAGAGATTAATAGCCCCAAAAGATTTCCCCAAGGAAATATGGATATATTAAAGCTAGGCTTTCATTAACAGGCATGCTTAATGCATGAGAACAAGGCTTCAATCTAAATCTCTTGAGAAAATGTTGTTTCCACATCATTTTTAATGTGTGATTTCATTTTGAGGGGCAATGAGCATTTGAACAGCTTTGTAATCATAATCACTTAAGATTTCTCAACTGCTATCCAGTTACCACAGGTACATGCTTTAATGAAAAAATATTATATATATATATATATATATATATATATATATATATATATATATATATAACCTGACATTTTTTACTACACTGAGTCAGCTTCACAGAACAAGCAGAATATCATATAAACACACTCACAGAGACCCATATAAACACACACGCTCCTCCTCATTGCTTGTGGATCTCTTAAATGAGCGATGATTTGTTTGTAGAGATATTTTCAGAAGGGAGAACAACATCAGTAGTAAAGTACTTAAAGCCGTTCAGGGAAAACCTCTCTTCTGTAGCCTAGCACACGCTCACCTGTAGTTAAATATTTATCATTTATCAGCTTCTGTATCAAAACAACTATAGAGTGAAGGGTCACAAAGAGCCATAAATGTCTCATTACAACATTTGATGTAAATGTCTATGTTAATGGGATTATGCTTCTCTAGAAGTGGAAACAAGATTCTTCTGGCATTTTACCATTGAGATCATTTTTAATTCAGAAATTATATTATATTATATTATATATATACCAAAAATCAGCATTTGGTTCCAAATTAGCAAAAGTAGATAGGCATTTTCTTTTACGGTAAGTTCCGTCTTTCACTGACCATTTGTTTTTATATTTTTAGAGTGTTTCAAGCATTTTTTGTGCTGTATATGTGGAAATTTATTTATGGGTTGTCCTCATTTTGAATAATTTCTATGGGTATTAAGCATTTTCCTAAAACAGTAACACCATTCTGCTGTAGAAACAACACAGATTTGATTGAATTTCTTAAATGAAATGATGATAAATGCACATGAATGAATGGAGGAAAGAACTGCTTAGTCAAAATTGCTAAGACAATCACAAAGACACCATAGTCCCCACATAAATCCCCAATAGGCCAAAGAGAGAAGTAATTATAAGGTGACAGAAGACCAATCATTCCTGCCTTCTCCACTTCTCACCTACAGTGTGAATTTGCCCGCCTAAGCAGGACAGTTGATGAAGCAGTGCCATCATAGCAGGCAGTGATGTTCCACAACATAAACCCTCTTATATTGTTTGCCAAGAGGGAAAATAAATAATGGCTTTTAAATATACTGCAGTTCAATTCCAATGACAACACAAAACAATGCACACTGCAAAGGCGAAACGCACAGCCTTTACAGAAAAAGCCCAAAGCACATTAGCAAGGGAAGTTGTTCATAAAACTCAATGATGTCATGCGGTAAAAGGAAATATACAGAGCAAAGCACTCATTTCTGCTCTATGCACTTGATCTGATAGCAAGTAAACATGTTTTTGGCACAGAGCTGATCACCTCATCCTCTCAGGAGGGGGCAGTTATGGAAGTAATCAAAGTCAAACACAAAAGGAAAGGTAGAAAGTGGAAAGATAAGACAAGTAAATGAGGGAGAGTGTTGTGCACTCATTCCATCTGGTCTAATTGACTGTTTTTAACCTATGAGGGCAAGCTGTCTCTGTCATTAACACGATGACCCGGTGAGAGGACCAGACCATAGTAAAATTCCATGCTGCTCCATTATTCTGCACTGCAGACTCCGTAACCAAACACGTTCAGCACACAAAAAGGTTCATTTCACATTGATCTCAGTTGTTGCTCAAAGTGACAAAGGTTTTAGGTCGAATTCAGACACTAGTGAGAGGTTTTAAGGTTTCCTTCCTGTTCTCTTTCCTTTCACAAGAGGAACTCAGAGGCCATGATTGACTGGCACAATGGCACAGCGCCCGGCCAGCGGGAGGATGAGCGCAGCGCTCAGGAGAGGTCAGAGTGTGTGCTGGCTTACATCCCTGTCGTCTACTACAGTGCTCTGTTGTGTGTTGGAGTTCCAGGTATGAGATGTGCATTTTAATACCTAAATAAATAGGGGTCGGTTAGGATCAGGGTTGTGCACCATTGAGAATTGAATTGAGAATGCTTTTTAAATTAAAGGGTTAGTTTCCTCAAAAATGATATTTCTGTCACTAAACACTCACCCTCATATCGTTCCAAACCCGTAAGAGCCGGCTTTCGGACGTAAACATGGAAGCGCTAAACTGCATACGAATCTGACAGCGTAAAGAGGAATTTGTTGAATAAAGTCGTGATTTTTGTTTTGTTTTTGCACACAAAAAGCATTCTCGACACTTCATAACATTAAGGTTGAAACACTGTAGTCACGTTGACTATTTTAAAGATGTCTTTAGGTCTTTCCTGGACCTTGAATGACGATAATTATGTTGCTTTCTATTGGGGATAATAATAAAAAAAAAACTTTGAAATAATTAAAACTATCTTAATTTGTGTTTTACTAAGACGGTTTTTATTTTCTGTATAGTGGACTTTAGTGGGGTTCAATGGGTGGAGGGTCTAAATTGCCGTTTCTGTGCAGCTTCAAAGCACTAAACACAATGGAATTGCCTTATCTAGCAAACGTCATTTTCTAAAAAAAAATTTACTTTACTTTTTAGCCACAAATGCTCATCTTGCACTAGCTAGATTTCTGTTTGATTAATAGACTAATCACTGTTTGATTAAGGAGACATGGAAAACATGCAGTGGTGGAGAGGCTCCAGGAATGTGTTTGGGAACCCCTGCACTAGCATATTGGATATGACAATTTAGTTCAAACTTTGACCTGTGGAGGGCAGTAATACACTTAGCAGTGACTACACTGGCGGAATTCTACAAGAAGAAGAAGAAGAGAGCTAGTGCAAGATGAGCGTTTGTGGTTAAAATGTACACATTTTTAAAATATTCTTTTTAGAATAGTGTTTCACTAGATAAGACCTGTATTCCTCGTCTGGGATCGTGTAGAACGCTTTGAAGCTGCACTGAAACTGCAATTTGGGGCTTCAACCCCACTGAAGTCCACTATACAGAGATAACCCCTGGAATGTTTTCCTCAGAAACCTTAATTTCTTTGCGACTGAAGAAAGAAAGACATGAGTGGGAAAATTATCAGGAAATTTTAATTCAGAAGTTAACTAAAATGTCATTTTTTGGTGAACTAACCCTTTAATATTTAAGGTTGAAATCAATTTTTGATTGAATTTAAGGAAGTATGATGGAAAGGAATGAATTTCAAAGACATTACAGTTAGGGTAGTTTGTAATAAAACGTGTCATTTTTCTACCCAACAAATGTGCAGGATTCAAATTAGATTTTGCATTTGTTTTAAATAGATTAATGCAATTTGTCATTTAAAAATGTTAATTCATAGATCTGGAAGAGTTCTTCTGCCAATGTCCATACAATTAATTTATTCCTTAAATATACTCTAGATGATCAGATTTAGATCAGCTGCAATATGGCTAAATACTAAGTTTTTTAATTGTCTTAACCACAAGTTATTGGTCAGGAAATTAGCAAAAATGTGATCAAATGCACTACTTAAAAACCATTGCTGTCTTAGAAAAACATCAAAGACAGAATGAAGTTTGTGGCAGAATACGGGAAGCTGTGTGTGAAGTGATGAATCACAATGAAACACGAGTTGCATGTGATGCTCCAGATCAGTGTCTTCGAAAATCTCTTGAGAAAAATAATAATAAATCCATCATAGTGAAGCATGGAGGAAGAGCTGTCATTGTTGTGTATAGTTTTAGCTGCTGGTATTTGTGAGCTACTTCACTGTGAAAAGTCATTTAATGTTTTGGAGTACGGGAGAATATTGCAGAATGGCTTGCTTCCCACAAAATGAAAGGTTGTTATCTAAAGAGGTTATTTTTCATCAAGACAATGCTCCTGTCCAAATTGCAAAGACAACCAAAAAGTGGCTTAAGAACAAGGCCATCAGGCTCATGTTTTGGCCTGGTTAGAGTCCAGATTTGAACCTATATATTTGGTCTCACATTTTTCAACCACTCATGAACAGTTTGAAGCCTGTCTGCAAGTTTACCCACACGTCTTAACCATTTTAAGAAAACAAAGGGGAAGGATATTCTATGCGAAGTTCCTTCATCTACAGTACTTGTGCAATTCTTGCTACTTTCCTGACCAGGAAAATGGTTGACAATTAAATATTTTGCCATTTTTGGTTTGGCCCATCTTTTGCCCTATATATATATATATATATATATATATATATATATATATATATATATATATAACTGGACCTGTGGAAGAATACTTAATTTCCCAGAATGGCCCAATTTACCTAAAATGCTTTAAAATGTAGCCAAACAACATGAATCAGGTAATGAAATGGTTTTTAATTTCTTTTAACTTTAATTTTTCTAAATTCCCCAATCCTGTCATTCTACTAAAATTCAATTCAGCGTTCAGTGGGACGTAGTCGATTCAAACTCCAACTTATGGAGGTTTTTTTTTTTTTTTTTGAGCTGTGCAGTTAAAAATTGTTTGTAGAAATGACTGCACAATAAATACCCTGTAAATTTGAATTAGATTGTATTTGATTATTGACCGTGGCACGTAAACTGTTCCATATACTGTATAAATATACATTTTTAGCACATGGGAAATTGATCTTCTTCACCTTGAGTCATTTGATGGAGGAAGGTCATGGTAGATTCATTCAGTGAGACACATCAGACCAGACAAGAAATCATTAAGCATCCACAAACATTTTACTACACCAATCCCAGAACAGACTGACATCTGCTAAAGAACAAGATAGGTAATCAATCATTCAATCAGTCAGTATGAATAACGGTTAATTAGCGACTCATTTGAAAGCTACCCTTAAACTGCTACGATAAACCAGATCAGATGCTTGGTATTCACAACGGCCGATTTAAATCAATAACTGGCTAATATGAGGTTGGTCTAATTAACCCAAAATGAGAATTTTGTCATTACTTACCCACCCTCAAGTATGACTTCTTCTGCATAACATTAAAAGTAAGACATTTTGTATGTTTTTTGTCCATACAAAAGTAAATGGAGTCCAAAACATCATTGTTCGGAAGTAAATAACACTGACACATTTTTCAAAATGTTTCTCAGAAAGTCACACAGGTTTATAACGTGGGTGAGGGAGAGTAAATGATGCCATTTTTCATTTTAAAGGGATGGTTAACCCAAAAATAAAAATTCTGTCATTATATATTTGGAAAGTACCTTTATCATGCTTTTGTAGTGTGTTATGTAGTCACTAAACTGTAAGAAAAGTTTTGGAAAATTACAGCATACAGGTTTGGAGCAACATTAAGGTGAAGAAGAAATATTATTTTCATTTTATCCAGTTGCATCTCTTAAATTCTTTAAAAAAAAATATCTGATTTTGTTCTGCTAATGGAGTTTTTTTTTTCTATAAATAGTTTCAACATATAAAGCTTTTAAAAAACACTTAAAATATACTTATCTCCTGTCTTGTCAACAAGCAAAAACAGTACATATTCATTTGACTTTAATCTCTTCTTTGTGGAAAAACAGGGCAAAGGTTTCAGTGGGCCACCATGTTCTGTAAATATGACCCCTAATCTTTTACTTCCCATCAATCCTGCTGTGTCTACTCCCTCCATTCCTGTGATTTCCATCTCTGCCTTCTGTTTCTCCCTTCTCTGGCCTCACTCCCTCACTGCACATGTCCATTGTTGTCTACCTCAATTCTTGTTTCTAATTCCAGTTTTCACCTTTTCCCAGTGAACATCCTAACATTGGTGGCTCTTTACCGGCTGGCTGTTCGTACTCAGAAGGCCCTCTACGTGTATCTTCTTGCTCTAACCGGCTCGGACATCCTCAGCCAGTTGTTCATCATCTTCGTGGGCTTCCTGCTCGAAACGGCTGTGTTTCACAGAGACGTCCCTGTGCTGCTGCTGCGCTCGGTCAGTATGATGGAGTTTTCCGCCAATCACGCATCCATATGGGCCACCGTACCCCTCACGGTGGACCGCTACGTTGCTTTGTGCCACCCTCTACTCCACCGTCAGATCAGCTACCCAGCACGGGCCCGGCGGATCATTGCGGTGGTGTTTACTTTGGCACTAGCATCCGGCGTGCCATTCTTCTGGTGGTCAGACATGTGGAGGGTCAGCCACGCGCCCAACAACTTGGATACCGCCTTGATTTGGTCCCACGTGACTATTATTTACTTTCTTCCCTGCTGCATCTTTCTGGTGCTAAACTCCTTGATCATTCTGAGGCTCCGGAAGAGACAGCGGCAGCAGATGTGCAAAGACGAGAGTGGGCAACAGCTGGCACTGCCAAGCAAGCTGGGGAAAACCACAGCTATGCTCCTAGCAGTGACTTCTGTGTTTGCTATACTGTGGGCGCCTCGTACTGGAGTGGTGCTCTACCATCTTTACGTGTCATCGGTGCACAACGATTGGCGGGTACATCTAGCATATGACTTAGCCAACATGTTAGCCATGCTAAACACTGCTGTGAATTTCTTTCTGTACTGTTTTGTCAGCAAACCCTTTAGAGCGGCAGTGAGGGACGTCCTTTTGTTCCGGGGGGGACCGTTGCACCCACGCAGGCCCCTTCATCACCAGCGCAACGCTGCCAATGCCTCCACCTCCTCTATATCCAGCACCAAACGTTCTCACCGAGAAATTGCCCCTCTCTCCCCCAAAAGGGCAGACAATAAGATTTAGTCTTGCTTAAAGTCATAGTTCACTTAAAATGAAAATTCTGTCATCATTTACTCACCCTTATGCTCGTGACTTTTCTTTTTTGACAAAAAACAATGAAATATTCTTTGGAATATCTTTGTGTAAGATGATAGAAAGTTTGGAATGATACTTTACTTGAGTAAATGATGACAAAAATTTAATTTTTTGGGTGAACTATCCCAACAAAAGCATTGTCTTGTTCTTATAATTCACTTGAAAAGAGTTTTGTGGCTTTGTGGATTAAAAGGTTAAATGGTTACTTCACCCAAACATTAAAAATCTGTCATTAATTACTCACCCTCATGTCGTTCCAAACCCGTAATACTTTCATTCACCTTCAGAACACAAATTAAGATCTTTTTGATGAAATCTGAGAGCTTTCTGTAGAGTTTTCTTAGACAACTAACACTTTGACGCTTCAAAAAGTTCATAAATAGATTTTAAAATGAATCCATATGAATTGAGTGGTTTAGTCCAAAGACGCGATCACTTTATATGATGAACAAATTTATTTTAGGCTTTTAATCCCATATAAATATTGACCAGAGAACATAAAGAGAAGCTCAACCAAACCAGAATGACATGTGAGAACAAACCTCTTACAGAAGTTCAAACGTGCTGCGCAACACGAGAATGAACCTCATTGGTTCTCGAATGTCAAGCAAACATGCTTGAGCTTCCGTTTAACACAGCTGATGTGTGAGTTGATGAATGTTGTATATTTTAAAGCCTAACTTGAATCATATAAAGCAATCAATTCTCTTTGTTTCATATGGATTAGTTTTTATCTCTTTATGAACTTTTTGAAGAGTCAGTTATATCTTCATTTGTGTTCAGAATATGAACAAAAGTGTTACGGGTTTGAAACGACATGAGGGAGAGTAATTAATGACAGAATTTTCATTTTTGGATGAACTAACCCTTAAAAGCTGCAGTTTTCTATTGGTCAACACAGCAAATTGAGTGATCAACTTGAATACGAGTGAAACCCGCATCATCATGGACATCTTCCAATCAAGACATAACCATTGTGTTTTGCACTGATCTGCATATCTGTGTTATTTATTGTTCTATCCTCTGCGGGGACAAGAAAACGTACTACAGTATTTATGAAAAAAAGATATCTGGCTCATTAAATGAGTAATATGTCTTGTCATTTTCCATAAATGGTTAACCTTCAAAGGAATAGGTCGAAATATGAATATTCTGTCATCTTTTACACAGCTTTGGGTTGTTCCCAAACTGTATGACTTACAGTGAAACTCAGGTATGAGGAAAACTCATTTCCATATAATGAAAGTAAAACGAGATCAAGCACCACAATAACAAAAAAGTATCATAAAATTGTTTCATATGACTCATTGCCATATAATCCAGGTTGTCTGAAGCTGTATGAGATAGCTTTGTGTGTGTAAAAGGATGGAATTTCATTCACTGTATGAAAATAACAGATGTTTCTTTGAATTTGTATACAAATATCAAAATACACATCCTGATATTTCAAAATTTCACTTTTGGTTGAAAGAAAGTCATACAGGTTTGAAATAACACAAGGATGAGTAAATTATGTCAGATTTGTTTCATATTTTTGGGTGAACTATTCCATTTACACGTTGTATTTTGATATTGTAAGAATATGTGTCATAAATAGAGTGTTTTTATAAATGTTGCTCATATTGTAGATGAATGAATTCAGTTTGAACACATACAAGTGTTTCATTAACAGTCTTTTCTTGTATTCTCACTCATTAATTTATGATCTATCATTCCATACTATAAAGCATTTTTAGATTTGAAGCCACCATCTTAAAGGATTAGTTCACTTCAGAATTAAAATTTCCTGATAATTTTCCTGATAAGATAAGACCCTTATTCCTCGGTTGGGGTCGTGTACCCTTTGAAGCTGCATTGAAACTGCAATTTGGACCTTCAATCCATTGGTCCTCATTATATGGAGAAAAATCCTGGAATGTTTTCCTCAAAAACCTTAATTTCTTTTCAACTGAAGAAAGAAAGACGTGAACATCTTCAATGATATGGGAGTGAGTAGTATCAGGAAATTTTAATTCTGAAGTGAACTAATCCTTTAAAAATTAAAACCAATCAAGACATTTCAGTAATTTTCCATATGAGAAACAAATGTTAATAGCATTTCATGTTCTCACCAAACATAATCAGAACATTACATATTGTTCTGACCGAGATCTTTTTTGCAGCTGTAGGTTATTTGCATGACTAAGTTAAACCCTTTCAGAGCCCGTCCAGTGAAGCAGAGCAAGATGGTTGACCTTTTTAACCCCGGTGTGCAAAGTGCGGTTGCTGGCTTAGCTGTTCAGTGCATGGTGACCGGATGAGACTTTAAAAGGGGCTTCGACGTGGGAACACAACGAGTCAAGACACCACTGTACAAACAGACCGATCCGAGGAGATCTGCTAAATAAAGCCAGACCTGAGCTTCTGTGCGTTCATCCATGCAGCAACAGCAAAAATTTCAATTTGTTAGAAGTGACCAGAATCACCAGAGATGTTCTGGGGTCAATTAAATGACTGATTTGTTATCTGATCAGATATCATGCAGCACTTCCCAGTGTGTACTTAAAGAGAACAGATTCAGATCTTTAGGTAGATAAGCTCAATCTAAATGCAAAGTAAAATGTGATACAAAGGCCCGAGTCTTGATGTTTTTTTCAGGTACACACCTGCCAACTGTATATAAAATATATTTTAACTTTGTGAGTCTATTTGATTCTCTTAGAGAACTAGTTTAAGAGTAAATCTGATGGAAGAGAGACTGCATGAATCAGTTTGACCCTTCGCAAAGACCCGCCTCCTTTAGTTACAGTTACTTTGCCCGACAAACCATAGGCTCTCATGCCACACATCATGTTCTCACGCAAGTGAAAAATACATCCCGGAGGACACTGACAACGCGTCGATAGACATATGAAACAGTTTCATTTTTAAAATGTTGTAATTTTTTAAAGAAGATTAAACTATAAATACCGTATAGTGGCTCTTTAATGTGTCGTGACATCGTTGTAGCTCCTTCAAGCGGCTCGTGAACCGATCATCTCTTCATACTAGTTGATTTATAGCATCAAATAAACATGAATGAACATCAGAAGGAATGTTGTTTCAAGCGTGGAAAGACGTGAGGACACACAATTTCTGAAGTTTAGGTTCACCAACGTTAATCTACTAACTCCCCTGACTGCTTTGTCAGACAAAATGGCAGATTCGGGGTTATGATTGGTCAGATCGCCTGTCAATCAAACTGTTTGTGAAGGGTCAATTAAATCAGTCCTTGACTTAACACACAATATCACTGCCCTAAAGGTCTTTTTATGACTAATTATTTAATGAAGTGTCTTAGCTAAAAGGTACATTAAAAGCTTTGATTTAATTAGTCTGGTAAATTACAGAGGAAAGTTTTTAACATTTTGGACTGGGAGAAAAAACTCACTTGTTGAGCTTTGCTTATGAACTCTTCTCTTGTCCTTTTAGTGCACTTGTGTTTCTCAGCACCCAGTGTTGCATCCTCTCTCTCTCTCTCTCTCTCTCCTTTTTTCTTTCTATCTCTCTCTCGCCCCCTTCCCAGTCGTGAGAGGGAGCCTCTGGCCCTGCAGATGTTATCAGATGTTGTCTCTTTGAAAAAAGTCTCCCGCGGCATCACAAACACAGATGCCTGAGAAGAAAGCACATCTATCGTTAAAGCCTTAATATGGGCAGACAGCTGACAGCACAAGAAAGAGCCTGAATATTTAAGACAATAAATAACCTGCTCTGTTTGAGGTCAGCTTTAGATTTGCTGGGTCTTATACAGCTGCAGATCATGGTTTTGTTTTTGCTATGAATCTGTTTTGCTGCTATACCTACATTATTTGGTAAGGTCAATATGGAATCACATTCAAAAAGGTGTGGGATTTACTTTACAACTATTTGAAATTACTACACTGAAATTACTTCACAAATAATTACAAAGAAAGAGATTGAAATCAACACATGGAATAAAATGTGAAAGTAATAGTATTTTCTAACGTACTCTAATAATAGTGGTTTTATTAACAAATTCAAAAAAAATTTTCACTTGGTTAAATTTTTTTCCACTTTGGGAATTGAGTGTATTATGAAAAATGAGAGTTTTATGCCAGAGTTTGCAAGCTGTTAAATTTGTCTGACTTGTTTGGATTTAAAAGTATGGGTAACACTTTACAATACAGTTCATTAGTTAAACATTAGTTAATGTATTAACTAAAATGAACTACCCATGAGCAATACATATACTGTATTTACTAATCTTCGTTAACATTAGTTAATGAAAAATACAGTTGTTCTTTGTTTGTTCATGTTAGTTCACTGTGTATTAATTAATGTTAACAAGATTTCAATAATGTATCAGTAAATGTTGAAATTAACATTAACAAATATTAATAAATGCTGTAGAAGTGCAGTTCATTATTAGTTCATGTTAACTAATGAACTTTATTGTAAAGTGCTACCAAAGTATGTGTATTTTGATTAAATAAATTGGCTCAAAATCATCTGTGGTTCCCATTTGCAAGGATGGCAGATCCTTTCTCCAATTTTAATGTACGATTGTTTCTTTTGATTAATGTGCGCTGAATCACGTCCAGGAAGTCTAAGAATGTACTGAGAAAATGAAAGGGGCTGATTGTGATTTTACATTAACTTTAATGTTTTAAAGGATT